>JAEQBH010000622.1:1200000-1525299 GCA_016808115.1 Tetrastigma voinierianum | reverse complement strand
GTTTACAATTTAAACCATTTGCTTACTTCTGTTTTTCTGCGTTTCTCAAAAATGGTTTAATTATTCACAACCATTTACTTACTTGCTTGCTTGAAAAATGGTTTAATTATTCAAAACCATTTGCTTACTTAATTCCTTGCTTGCTTTTCAAATATGGTTGAATAAATTAAATCATTATTTATTTGTTTTCACATGCTATTTAAAATCAAAACCATTTACTTGCTTGCTAAACTCATTGCTTGCTTTAAAATACGGTTTAAATCAAAATCATTCGCTTGCTCTCTCGAAATATGGTTTTACAATTTAAAAACCACAAATACCAAAGGCAAAACAATTTATATTAATAATATTACACTAGTATTTGAAAATAGTTTAGAACACTCACATTTTCTCAAGCATTAAAATTGAGCACGATTCCACAATTTCCCGCCTTGCTTTTTAACCTACACATTTGATGTATTAGACCACATACGTCAGCACAATCAACCAAATACTATTCGCTATTCACTATACACTATGCACTATGCACTATGCCCTATGTATTATTTACTATGCACTATTCATACATATTTATACGTATTCATACGATGGTTTATTTTATACGTATTCATAATGCATTCACTATTTCAAGTGAGAAATCCGCCAAACTCGCGTGATTTCGTATTCACGCCAGAGCTCACTTCAGAGTAACTTTTAATTCTCGTACGAAAATCAATCGCTAAAACGCAGAATCTAAGAAAAAACCAAAAATTAGGATTTTTCGAATTTGTACCTGAATTCTCAGTGAACCCTAGTTTTTGGCACTCCACGCCGTAGCCCTCGTCACAGAGCACTTTTCGCTTGTCTCGACGAACCGACGATCGGGATTTCAGAACTGAAAGAACGATCGTAGAAAAAATAAAATCTTATCACTCTCTCCTCGCTCCTCTGTCACGCCCGTCTCTGCCTCCTTCCTTTTGATTCAAATTTTTTTTTGCTGGGACCACATATCCTTTTTTTCTTCTTTCGTCCGTTTCAGCTCCCAAACAATTTATTTTGTCCCAGATCAATTTCTTTATCCTAATCAATATTCTTTAAGATTTGCCATTTTTCGAGATTTTTCAAATTCGCTTTCAGGTTTCACTTACACTGCCATTAAATTGGAAAATATTCGATGTCTTCTAATTCAACGAAACTTTTCAGTCACTAGATTTCGAGACGAACTTAACTAAGACAAATCTAGTTTCTTCATCCGAGATCTAGAGAATTTTCGAGACTTCCCTGAACTATTTTGACAATTTATTATTATTATTTTACTATTTAAAGTTCCAAATAATTATACTTTCACCCCTCCACTTTCCCTTAATTGCAAGTGTCACAATTCTTTGAAAACTTTACAATTTATCCTTACAATGACACTTGCGCACATGCGCCCTTACAGCTACATGCATCAGGCACATCATCTGACGGGTGTTACACTACCGCTTGCTTTAAACAAACACAGAGCTTGGGCTCGTCCGCACCAGTGGTTGATTTTTCAAACCGAGCAAAACATTCTTATAAATCATCAACCACCGGAGGCCTTCCGCCATTGCACTCAGTGAACACTGGAGCCTACAGGCATCGACCATGCCGCGCGAGCGACTCAGTCCGCATCACCCAGGTGGAAGGGCCTTGGCCCACGCCACTTTCTCAGAATATGGTGAATTGACCCGGGTCTCCATCAACATAATGAAGCCAACGTGTTAACCCTATATATACTCCTCGTAGACGTGCTACTCTGCCTCTTTAAATGTCATGATGTACGACGGTGCTTGTTTACCAAGAAACTAAAATGCATGTATGATATCCTAACACCACCGCTACACATACGGAATACCTCGACCGCATGCTTGCTTAGAACTAGGATTTAGTTTGGCCTATTTTTGAAAAATATTCTTTTAAGCCGTTTGTTGCCAAATACATTAATAATTCAAAACCATTGTTTTCTTTTAATATGGTTTGATAATTCAAAACCATTTGCTTGCTTTGTTAATTATGGTTTAAATCAAAACCAATGGTTTGTTTTTCAATTATGGTTTAAATCAAAACCATTTGCTTGCTTTTCTCAAATATGGTTTACCATCAAAACCATTAAATACCAAGTGTAAGAGTTTATAATAATAATACACTGGTTTAAAAATAGGTTTAGAACACTCACCTCTTTGTTCTCAAACTTGAGCACAACCCAATTACTTTCCGCCTGCTTTTAGTCTGTCACACCAACGAATACGACAACATATTAATCACCCGCGTATAGCGTAAAACTTAACGCATTTCAACGTAGTCACTTTAGGGTCACACAACACCATATAAGTCAAATTAACAATTTACCCTTGAGTACTAAAAACCCCAACAAAAAAACCACTCATTTTGCAGACCTTCCAACAATACTCTGGACTTATTACCCAAAATTATTCAAACGGTATTCAAAATTTATGAACTCTCCAGATCAGTCCTTTATATATCCAATGACATCTCTTTAAATTTCAATTTAAAATTCTCTCTAAGGCCCTCAACCACATAACACAAGCTACAAAATTTTTTTGATGCCAAATTGGTTACCTACTGAATCACCTACTGTTATCCTTGACAGGGGTCTTAACTCCATAAATTGGAAATTTTTCACCATTTGAAGTTATGGTTTTAAGGCTTTTCTCCAATTGAATCACCCAATTTGATCACCAAAACTCAAGTTATTGTATTTTACATGAAGCCATCAAATTACAGAACAGACCGCACATAACATCCACTTTGACAAATTTCAGCACTTTGCTTACACTTGCATGCACTTCCTTCAGCTAACTTATTCCTCTAGGAAGCATATTTTACCCATAATTTGAATCAATTAATCTGGACGAATAAACCCACTTATGCCAAAACCCTACAACAATACCCAAACAAAGATAATCAATGAGCTACACTGGCTCACCTTTCAGTCCGTATTGGGGAGCCTTGTGAGCCTGCCAATTTGCTCTTTTTGGTCCCTTTTATACATTTGTACCTCTATCTCTATTGTTTCTTACCAGTCGAATCAATTCATTTGGATGATTAGAGCTTAATCTATAGCCAAAACAAAAACAGGGGTTTTACAAAAAATTTGACAACAATTCCTTTAAAAACCCAACATTCTCCTTTGTTTTTTTTTACAACCATTCCTCAAAACCAATTCAAACTAATCAAAAACAAAACCACAAACAACCTAAAACCCACTTTAGGAACTGGGATCAAAACCCAAGAATCCACAAACCATATAAAGTGTCCAATAATCCATACCAAAAAAGCCTAAACTAAAATATACATGATTCCATACAAAACCCAAAAATCCATAAATCTTTTGCTCTTCCTTCTTCTTCTTCTTCTTCTTCCTCCTTCCTGCTCTACTCCCTCTCCACGGTTTGCCCCTAGAAAATGAGAACAAATGAGACTTTTGTTTGTCTCATACTCTCCTTTTATAGTCTCATATTTTGTCAATCATAAGTGGGTCCTCCATCTTTTCCAAAACAGATTTTTAACTTTTCATATCATTGTACTTCATTCTACTAACTTTACGATTTTCATATCTTTTTTGACCAATTACGATTTTAACTCCTTGTTCTAATACAATTTCCTGCTCTATAAATTATCATTTCATATTTTCATCCTAATAATAACTCTCAAAATATTACAAGTTCACTTAGGCGTTTTATACGCCTTGCACTACACGTGACTGGCACTTTCTCACGGGCATATAAAGTACACTTCATTAAAATTTAATAATATGAAAATGATTCTCTCTTAAGTTTCACTGCTTTACTTACATAAACATTATTTAATGAATTGAAAACTAACATTAAATTAATTTGTGAAATAAAATAATTAAAAATTAAAAATTTATTTTATAAGCTTACAAGCAATTCTTTTAAATATAAAATCACAAAATAAAAATTTTAAGATATCAAACTTACAAATTAATATTATTATTTTTAATAACAAATACTAAATATAAATATATAGTTGTCAAAAAAAATACTAAATAATATTTTTTATAAATATTGTTATTTATAAATAATTTATCATGATAATTATACTTATCCTATATATTGAATTTATCAAATAAAAACAATTAATGATTTTATAATACATTTATTTTATAATTTATTTATCATTTATTTTATCATTATACATATATTATATGTTTTTATTTTTAAAATTTTTGTTGGACATCTTTTATAATAAAATTAGAAATGGAAGGATAAGGTCTTTATTTATAAATAATTTATCATGATTATTCTACTTGTTTATATAATATTGAATTCATCAAATAAAATTAATTAATAAATTTTTTATAATACATTTATTTATAATTTATATTTATCATTATACATATTATATGTTTTTTATTTTTAAAATTTGTTGGACATCTTTTTTATAATAAAATTAAAATTAGCTGATATGTCACAAAAAATAATTAAAGATAAAAGAATTTTTTTAAATAAAGATAAAATTTTTATATGCAAAATATATATTGGTTTGTTAATTTATTTATATAGATAAGTTATTTGCCCTTTTTATTCATAATTTTTATATTTAGAATTATAATATGGTTGATTGTACAAGGATAGTACTTATTAATATATTTACTATTATCTTTTAAATTGATTGATGCTTAAAATCTCTTAAAGTTGAAATTTTGGTTCAAAATCATTTATTAAATAATAAATTAATTTATTATTCAATAAATTAAACATGTTTGTTGGTTTAAATTAACTATTTTTAAATATATTGATGTTCCAAATCTTATTCTTCAAGTTGTTTTATTCAAATATCATTTATTAAATAAAAATTAATTTATTATTTAATAAATAAAACGTGTTATAGTTAAATTTTAATTAAAGAATACGATTTAAGAGTTTGTTTATTCAAAAATTAAAATAAAACATAATTATTTATTAAAAATAAAATTGATAATAAGTTTGTTTATGATTTTTTAAATAAATTTCACCTAACAAATTGATAATAGTTGTTTATGTAAGTAAAAATCGGAGAGTAAAAAATAATAAGAGATAACGATCAAATGTTCATATTTTTTATATATTAATATCTTATTTGATAAATATTATTTTAATATCAAATAATGGGGATATATATTTTTAAAATACTACTATTTATAAATACTACTACTATTAATACCTCATCTACAAACAGTTGGTAAGTTTTCCTATAATGTAGCATTTACTCTATTTAAAAATAATATCTAAAATATTATGTTTAAAAAAATATTTTCAATCTACAACAATTTTTGTTGACGAGGAAAAAGATGTTTGAAAATCGTGTTTTAAAGAAACGAGTTTGGTTGGAAATTATGTTTTAAATAAACTTAATTCTTCAATGTTTTCACTCTTCGTTTGAAAAGACGATTTCTTCAATTTCTTCCAGAAGACCGAATCTAATGTTTCCACGCAGATATTTCGTTTTTTGATAAAGTAGGTATTTGACTAGAAACGTCAAATGAATAGTAATTCTTTCAAAAATGAGCCTCCGAAGAATCGAAATGTTCAGAATAATGTATTGAGGCTAAAGGAACTTAAATAGATTAAAAACGAAATTATTTTAATATGTGAGAATAAAACATTAGAAAATATAATTTTTTTTTTTAAAAAGGCAAACGGTCATTTGCCACCTGAAAATCAGATCTTTTTCTAGATCTTGATGGAGAAACTGGATCATTGTTGAATTGCCTCGAAATCTAGTCACTTAGCGGAATTTCGCTAGATTCCGAATGGATTTTTCACTTAATTTTAAGAGACGCATCGACGCCGAAAATCTCGAAACGAGATTTTTAGAAAAATCCTGAAAAATATCAAATATTTAAAGAATGTCCATTTAAGATAGATGAAACTGAAACCGAGAAGAAATAAATAGTTTCGGGGCTAGAATGGAACCGAAGAAGTGTGACACGTGGCGCGACGTGAGCCACATGTCCACACTATAAATATCTTAAAATATCTAACTTGGCCAAAAAGCTCTCATTTTGGTCTAAGACCAACCCATAAGAGAGAGAGAGAGAAAAGAGGAAGCCAAGTTTCTCTCTTTGATTCAATGATTTTCGCTACCATAGTCTGATAGTCCAAGGTTAAAGTTGTCTCACGTGGGCACCGAATCACAAGATTTCGCCAAGGTTCAAAGTTCGTTTCTCACAAGAAACCGAGAAATGCGGTGTCCTGAAACCACGCTTATTTGAGGTGGTTTTTCCTACTCGGGTTAATTTCTATCTAAGGGTATGTGTGTGTCCAAGGAGATGTTGTCCTAGCTTTTCTCTTCACCCTTGATCGTATTTTTGGCTATAACTTGACCATCACCCATCCGAACGAGTGATTTTAATTTCGGATGAACTGGGACTGATAGGGAGACCATATTTCCTGAAATAGGTCTATCCAAATTCACCTATTTGGACTCGTAATGCATTCAAAGGGAGTCATGTTCATACAAATTTTCCAAGGTTTTGTTTGAAAACCGAGTAGTCCTGGTTGTTTAGAATATATCTTGAGTTTTGGTGATCCCGATTGGTGATTCTAGTTGGGAGAAGAAGCTTAAGAACCGTATCTTCAAATGAGTACAAATAACCAGTATCAATTATGGATTAAGACCCTTGAATCAGGTATCATAGACCATTTTTAGCAACAGTAGTAAATTGACCGCTTTGAATGAAAAGGCCATAATCTCTCTTCATCCGAACTTCGTTGGGTGTTCTTGAACTCTATGTGGAGTCAGTTGAGTCAAGCTTCTAGCCATATTCCTGTAGAGGACAGGATGATCAGAACATGGCTGAAAATTTAAAGCCACCAAGTATGCAGGTTGCTTGGTTATGTCGATGTGAATAACTGGGTTTTGACATGACCATTTCATGGCATGTTGTTGGATATTGTATGGGGTAGTAATTTCCATGATTTAACATAAGAAAAGCATGAGAAACAAAAGAGGTTGAGCTCAATTGATTTTAATCAATTGGAAGCAATTAAATGCTTAAGGGTTGTTGGAAAGTATATTATAGTGAATGGTTTAATTGAACATGATTAAGATATGGATGTTAATGGATTTTATGGATAATGTGACTTGTTGGAGGAAAGTGATTAAGGACAAGGGTGGAGGTGGAAAGTTTTGTTTAAAAGAGGAAAAATGGCTTAAAGAACTAAGGTGAGGGAAAATGTAAATGTTCATGAAAAAAATATATATATATATATATATATATATGTTTCCTCATCGTATATGTTTTCATATTTATGTTATAAATATTCAAATGAAAAAAAAAAAAAAAGAAATGTTGTTTTCTTGACTTTAAATTATGTTGAGAAAATATGAAATGAGTATGGTTTCCATAGTTTTATAAAGCATGTGCTGAGAATATATGAAAATGAAAGAGTTTCCATAGTTTTATAAAGAATGTCTTGAGAAAAAAATGAAATGATTGGTTTCCATAGTTTTATTAAGCATGATTTTTCCATATTAAAGGAAATGTTTATGAATATATTATATATATATATATATATATATATATATATATATATATATATATGAAGTATATGAAAATGTTTGAATCAACCATGGTTACCCTATATTACAAAGATAAAGTAAAGGAAGTCGACCAAAGTAATTTTACTGCATGGTACATGGAAAGGGTTAGATGTTTTATGAGGGAAGGAAGAGTGATGCATATTGCCATGCACCCTGAAAAGTACCTAAAAGCGTTACTCAACGATAGTGATTTATTCCATAGTGCAATGGTATTTAAAAGAAATGCACGATTTATCGGAGGTTCCTTTTATGGCCATCGCGATCGTAAGACTGTTTCTCAGAAGTTCTTTCACGCCAATTCACTGCTAACTATGCTGGTGCCCATCGATACGACGGATTCAAAAAGGAAAAGAAAGTAAAGTAAATGTTTATTGAAATAATATGTTTATATAATTGTTTTACACATTGTATTTGAACTACATGAAAGTAAAGTACATGTTTATTGAAATGATATGTTTATACAATTGTTTTACACATTGTATTTGAACTACATGGAAAAGAAAGTAAAGTTTGTTTATTGAAATTATATGTTACAATTGTTTTACATTGTATTTGACTATATCTAGAAACATTATTTTCTTTTTGAATTGTGTACTCACTAAGTCTTTTAGCCTACCTTTTTCCAAATGTTTATAAAATGTTTTCGTGGCAAAGACCACGTGCAGTTCAAGAGCATCCTCCCAAGTGACACCCGCCTCACGCGTGGACGACTCATCTTTTTGAAAAATGTATAGTTTTTCTTGTAAATAACTACGTGCACCTTTATTTTGTAATGTATATAAGTTTTAAAGATTGTTTATATAACTATAGTTCGAAATGATTTTAAAGTTTGATTTGAATTGGTTGTGGTGGACTTGATGTCCCATGGTTGGATGTGGAGTAAATTAAATTGTTTTATTACAGGTGTTGTAAATTGGGAAATGTTCGAAAAACATAGGAAACTCTGCCTTATTTTCTATAAAATGTTTAAGCGTATAAAAAGGGTTTGATGTTTGAAAGAAAAGAAAAGAAAAAAAAAATTTGTCCCACCATGTTTCATAAGATTTTAATGGAAATGTAATCAGATAAATGTGGGTTCGTCACGGATTCACTTTTAAAAAAAGGTTTAAAAGAAATGAAAGGTTTTTTTGAATCGTAGGAGTATAGGAGGGTCCTCGGTTAGAAAAGGAAACCCGGCCAGTCCCTTCAATGCGGGTATCAGCCTGGGTTTTGAAAATGTTTCGGGTTTGAAAAGTCTCCACGTCCCAAATGATTTAATGTTTTATTTAAAGATTTAAAGATGAAGAATTTAAATGTCATATGAACTTTAGAACATATGCTATGTTTAAAATGTTACGTGTGCATCGTCGAGGCTCGCCCATCCAAGATGAGAGTTTCTCGAGAGTCAGTTCGCCCAAATTCGAGAACAAATGAAGGAGTCTGAGCACGTTCCTATTCCATCTCCTCGAAGGTTCCCTTCAGAGCCTTCACATGCAGGACCATCACGTCCTCTAGAGCCACAACATACTTCGATCGATGGTTTATATTTTAGCTAATAACATTTCGTCACCCTTGAGCTAATGTTGTCCATCGAGGACAAGGAAATTAGCAAGAAATTATGATGGAATAAGGGATTTTGAAAGGCATGGTTGTATTAGAGGGTAACAATGAGAGGGTATTACAGCAGGATGTCCACGAGCGTATGGTGACATATCTCGTCAAGTGAGGAGACGTGAGCACTTGATCAGGAAGGTAGTACAGAGATTCGCTGCGAGGGTGTCCTCGGACATTGGCAGAAGAGGAGTTTCTAGAGAACACCCTATAGTTTATAAAGATCAGAAAATTGGAAGAATTTTTCAAGCTCGAGCAAAGTGGACCATGTCACGATGTAGACATTTAAAAGAAGCCTCGAACTAGTGCGACATGATCCTCATTTGTGACCAATGGTGCATTTAAAAGTAAGAGGCTCAGAGTGGCCCGAGAAAAGAGTATCAAGAGAACTTTGGTACCGCCTTCATACTACAAAGATGGACAAGTGGTTGAGGATGCCATCAAGATAGAGTTTGGGATTAGCCCTCGGATTGCACAGGTCTCGTAGGGGCCAAAGAGAGATGGATCTACTGGACTGTGGTGGATCTAGTAAAAAGTCAAAGAAGGGGAGGAAAACCACCACACGGATGTGGTAAGATAGGTTAGAGGTAGCTTCACGAGTTTAGTAAAACCACCAATCTGAACCCTTCGACCCTCAAGACAAATAATAATAAGTGTGGGAGGTTTCACGAGGGGAATCTGACGGGCACCGATGTTTGTTACAGATGTGGACAGTCAGGACATTTTGCAAAGGAATGTCCACAGTTAGCCTCCGACAGTGGGTCAACTACAGTGGCACCAGTACAGAGGCCATTTTCAGCTGGTAGAGGTTAGGATCATAGAGGGGCACCCGGTAGAGGTTCTACCTTCCAAGACCTAGTGTACCGCCAGGAGGTCAACCACCTAGAGTGACCTCCAAAGCTAATGGCGAATTGTGCCAGATCATGTTACCTAGCAGTGATTCTGACATCGTCTGTATGTTCAGATAAGGATTTCCTTGACCAGAGGCTATACTGATATAGACCTTGAGCCACTTTTATTTCTCATGGGGTTTATTTCAAATGATGTAATGTGGAGTCCTCATAGATCGCATCATAGTGGTATCTCCTCCGCTGTGGGATCACTCTAGTGTAGAGTGTTTATATGGATAGCAGATTATCGAGGCCAGAGTTTCCCGCACTCTGATATTATTAGACATCCATGACTTTTGATGTTATATTAGGCATGATTGACCATTCACACATCATGCGTGTTGACTGTTATAGAAAAGCAGGTTAGTTCCTGCACTGTGAGACAAGAGGTCGTGTTCTATGGCAGGAAATATACCACCTAACAGTATTGCGACAGCCTATAAAGGCTAGTAAGATGCTCCTAAGTCATATCGTGTACCTAGCTTATGTCGTTGAGGTGAGGATAGTGGTAGTTCACTGAAGATATTCCGTAGTCGAAAATTTTCATGTATTTCCAGAGGATCTTTCGGCAGGTCAAATGAGGACCGATTTTCGCATTGAATCGTCTCGGGATAACTCAATTCTAAGGAACCTTATAGGATGGCTCCTTCAGAGTTGAAAGAATTGAATGTACAAATGGAGGAGCTTGTGAGTAAGGGTTTTTTCAGCCGAGTACGCCCTGGGAGCTCTGCTCCGTTTGCGGAAGAAAGAGTGATTTGAAGTTCGATTGTGTATTGATTACGTATTAGCTGAATAAAGTGATAATACAAAATCAATACTCGCTTCCACGGATTGATGATCTTTTTTATCAATTATAGGGAGCGAGGGTATTTTCGAAAATTGATCCGGTGTTAGGTTAATATCAATTAAAGATCCAATCGTATGATGTTCCCAAGACAAATTTTTGCAAAGCATGTACGTGGCATTACGAGTTCTAGTCATGCCATTTGACTAACTAATGCCCTACTTACTTTATGGATCTTATGAATAGGATCTTCAAAATTTTTATTTAGATCAATTTGTTATAGTATTCATTGACACATTTTGATCTATTCGTGTAGTAAGGAAGATCATGAGGAGCATTCGAGAGTTGTTTTACAAATTCGAGGAAAATCAGCCAGGCGCGAAATTCAAAAGAAATGCCAGCTTCCTGGTTAGATAGTGTTGCCTTTCTAGGACATTGATTTCAGAGGAGGGGGTTTCTGTTGCTCCTCAAAAGATTGAGGCAATTATGAACTGGAAACCACCTACAAATGTGACAGAGATACGAAGTTTTCTCGGTTTAGCAGGGTACTATCGAAAGTTTGTTGAGGGGTTTTCTAAGTTAGCGCTCCTTTGACTAAATTGACAAGGAAAGAGGAAAAGTTTGTGCGGTCAGAGTACTGTCGAAGAAAGCTTCGATGAACTAAACGAAAATTGACCTCACTTCGCTCTTACACTTCCGTTAAAGGTAGATCGATATACAGAACGGATGCTTCAAAAGTGTGGCTAGGTGTGTGTTAATGCAACATGAAAATGTGATAGCATATGCTTCGAGACAATTGAAGAAGCATGAGTAGAATTATCCACACCCACCTACCTAGAGTTGGTTGTTAGTTTTGCTCATTTGATATGGAGACATTATCAGGTGGGGTCTCCATGCAGAATTTTTACACCGCCACAGATCCGTGATTCATCCACGCCATAAAGGAGTTGGGTATCACTGGCACAGAGATGGGCCGAGCTCATTAAGGATTATGAGTAATTATTGAGTACCATCCGGGAAAAGCTAACGTGGTGGTCGATGCTCGGGCAAGAGAAATCTATTAAAATTCCATATCTCACTTAAAGGTCGCAGACTCGTAAACCCAGTAATCAGGTCTTAGTCATGGAGACTAGAGTCAATCGACACCGGGAGCTTTACTAGCTACATTTCATGTTCGTCCGATATTGATAGACAGGATAAGGGAGCTATAGACTCAAGATTCGACCGTGATTAAGTTGAAAAGGGAAGCCGAGTCTAGGCAGCTGAAGGGATTTTCAGTACGAGCAGATGGTACATTGATGATGGGTGATAGGTCAGGCGTGATCGGACGGGGAGGATTAAAGAAAGAAATTATGGAAGAGGCCACTCTTCGCATATGATGCATCCTAGTTAATTAAAATGTGTATCATACCCTGAGGAACACTACCGGTGGAGGGTATGAAGAAAGATGTTGTGCAGAGTTTGTCTCCAAATGTCTCATTTTTCAATAAGAAGGCCGAAAGTATCAAAGACTCCGCACGGCTCTACAGCTTCTTTGATTCCTAGCTGAAATGAGAGAATCAAAAATGGATTTGTGGTAGGACTTCAAGGCAGAGTGGTTATGATGCGATATGGGTGATTATTGATAGATTGACGAAATCATCCCATTTCCTACCTATGAAAAACAGTGACTCGATTGAGAAGTCAGTCGAAGTTATATGTGAAATACTATGGTACGCCGGTATCGATAGTATCAAACAGAGATCCACGGTTTACTTCCCGATTTTAACCCAACTTACAAAGAGCTTTGATAACATTTCAGTACGGCTTTCCATCCTCAGACGGATGGCCAATCTGAAAGAACCATACAAACATTGAAAGATATGCTCAGTATTTGTGTGGGCAGGAGTTTAAAGGAAGTCAGACAGACATCTACCACAATGGAGCTCAGCCATAACAATAGTTATCAATCACATCGGGAATGGCGCCTACAAGGCCTTATATGGAAGGAAGCAGGACTCATTATGTTGGGAGGAGGTAGGTGAGAGAACATTTCTTTAGGTCCAGAAATCATTCAAGCTCATGATAGATAATCTAAGGTTAATGTGATATGATTAAAGTGAAAAATGATAACCAAGGAGAGAGATTCAATTTCAAAGTAAGACTCAAAGATTTATGAGACACTACCTGAAACAAGCACTGGAAAGAAAGGGAAGTTAAGTCCTCGCTATATGTGTGAACCCACGAGATTGTGTAAAGAATTGGGAGGTATGTACTCATGAGGCTGCTGACCTAATCAGCTTCTGGAATACATGATGTCTTTCTATGCTTTGGCGCTTCAAAATATATGGCAGATCCTTCATGTGTTAAGAGAGATCAACCTGGTTGAATTGAAAAAGACTTGACTGGCGAAGAAAGACCTGTCAGATTATTAATTTAAAGGATCAGGTTCTTCTAACAAAATAATTCCTTTAATGCATGCAAATATTAATCACGCTAGAGTAGTTATAACATGGGAACGTGAAGACGATGCACTCGTGATTCACACCTGCTTTTAGTTAGGCATGAAATTAAATTCTTGAGGACGAAATTTTTATAATGAGGGGTGAATTGTAAGACCTTGAATCTAATGTTTCCATGAATAGTATATTTCGTTTTCGATAAGTAGGTATTTAACTGGAAACGGTCAAATAAATAGTAATTTTCGAAAAATGAGCCCTGAAGAATCGAAAATGTTCAGAATAATGTATTGAGGCTAAAGGAACTAAAACAGATTAAAACGAAATTATTTTAAGGGGTGAGAATGTAAAACCCTGGAAAAATGTAATTTTTTTTTGAAAAGTAAGGCAAATAGCAATTTTGCCATTGAAAAATATGTAATTTTTCTAGATCTCGGATGACTAAATAGACTTCACCGTTGAATTCGTCTCACAAATCTAGTCACCTAGTGGAATTTCGCCGATTTCCGATACAATGGATTTTTAACGACTTCGAGGCTTGATGTCGCCGAGCGACCACGAAACGAGATTTTTAGAAAATTCCGAGTCATTGCCATACCTTACCATGTGGGGGGCATTTTGGTAGCCAGAGAACAGCAACAAAGGTACTCCAGTCCGATTTCTATTGGCCTACCTTATTCAAGGATGCTCACCACTTGTAGTCACCGCGACATGCCGCAAAGCACGGGCAAGATTCCAAACGGGATGAACCCCCCATGAACCCAATTTTGGAAGTTGAGTTGTTAGACTTATGGGGAATGGACTTCATGGGGCCTTTCCCTTCTTCATTCAGTCACATGTATATCCTATTGGCTGTAGACTACGTCTCAAAATGGGTAGAGGCGATACCGACACATACCAATGATGCCAGTGTGGTAGTCAAATTCCTTCGCAGCCACATATTCACCCGATTAAGCACTCCACGAGCATTGATCATGGATGGTGGTACTCACTTCTGCAATAAGCTGGTTGATAAAGTCCTACAAAAATATGGTGTGAGGCATCGAACTTCACTCGAGTACCACCCACAGGCGAATGGACAGGCCGAGGTATCAAATTGTGAAATCAAGTCCATTATGCAAAAGACGGTCAATAGCTTAAGAAAAGACCGGTCGAAGAAGATCGATGATGCTCTTTAGGCATACAAGACAGCCTTTAAGACCCCTCTAGGCATGTCCCCATTTCTACTAGTCTATGAGAAAGCATGCCTCTTGCCGGTAGAATTGGAACATAGAGCATATCAAGGACTCAAGCAGTTGAACAAGGGATAGCAAACTAGTTGGAGAAAAGCGATTGCTGTAGCTCAATGAATTAGATGAGTTTCACAATGAAGCTTATGAAAATGCTTAGATCTATAAGGAAAAGACAAAAGCGTGGCATGACAAACATATTATGAGAAGGGAGTTTGCACCGGGTCAATAAGTCTAATTGTTCAACTCCCGGATACAACTTTTCCCTGGCAAGCTAAAATCAAACGGTCGTGCCCATTCACGTGAGCGCAAGTATTCCCTATGGAGGAAAGTTGAGATACCCATCCAGAGAAAGGATGCTTCAGTTAACGCCAAAGGTTGAAACTGCATTTTTGGGAGGAGCATTCCCTATCGAGAACAGACACCGCTCTAGGCACAACCGAGAAGATAGCCGCAAAGAAAGCCAAATCCTCAAATGTGTTTTACATATTTCCGGGTCTTTGCCTTACGCCAGGAATGTGAGCTAACGACGCAACATAGCGCTTCTTGGGAGAGGCAAAACCAAGCATTGTGAGATTTTTTCCCTAAATTTATTACATCCATTCCTCTTAATCGCTTTTACATAATTTTTTTGCTTTGGCATCCTAACTCGTAATTAATTTCAATAACGGGATAAATCTTAAAGAGAGAAATATTGATGGCAAGATGCTTTCGTCCATCATAAGGAAGCCCGTCTCACCGCTGCGGCTAGGACCACACCTTATCTACAACACAGCTCGCTTCGGCTGGGCTGTGAGCTAGGCCTCGCCGCAGCGAACCACGCCCGCCGCGATGTATGCTCGCCGCAGCGAAGGTCCTTCATCAAGGGCGAAGCGTAAGCCACAGATTCCAAGCCCTATAAATGACCCGCTTAATAGACACTTTTTCTCTCCAAACATTTTTTTGTACGCCCCATCGTCTCCTGTTCTTCTTGTGTACCATTTTTTTTTTTCAGATTTCGAGCCGTCCGTGACTACTATAGCACCTAAGAAGACTGTCCCAACCAAGCGACACCGCTCCTGTTCCACATCCCAAGCAACACCTCCTCTGCACAACTTCAAGACCGCGCTGCTTCATCTCTCGGGAGGGAGCGCTCTGCTGGCGAGTCACTTTGCATCCGTTCCTCCATCCCGGCTTGCTCCAACCTCGACATTCTTCACTTCACCATCTGCATCGAGGTCGTGCAAACCCCGCGCTTCCCGACCGTGAGTCAGCCCTGGTCGCCGCACGAGTTCTACTCCAACCTGCCATTCCGAGTCAACACCACAGTGTTTATTCAGGGTAGGTGGGTCAACTTTGGGGCACGGGCCATCAAACGGTTCTATCAGCTGTAGGAAGACGACAGTGAGGAGTACCAGGGGCTTTTTGTGGCCACCGACTTTGAGGGCCTGATGCAAGAGCTCACACAGGCCAGGCGCGGTGGCGCGCCACCCGCGACAAAGAGTTCACCACATTTCCGATGACAGCACTCACGCCCGTGGCGAAGGTTTAGTATAATTTTTATCTCTGTTGTACTAAACCTTCATCAGACTTTAGTACAAAGATTAAGGACAAGACGATCCTCCCAGACACCACGACTGCTGACCTGGGCTCAAGATCGGGATGGGCCATTGCTGGGTTGGTCGAGACGACTCACAGACTCCGTGATCGGGCGCCCGATCCACCCCTCCGATCATTGAGTTTACAGCCGATCAGCCTGAGTTCGTATGTTGGACTCGAGAGCCGGGTGCAACAACACCTACCCCATTCCACTTCTGTAGGAAGTTCGAGCCTTGACAAGTCTCGATGACAAGCATCGATGATGACGGTGATTCACGATGATAACTGACAGCCACACCTAGCGAAAGCGACCCAATGGACGACGACCCTGAGGTCCCCTCTAGTTCGACCTGGCCGATCAGGTCCATACACTCACTGCCCACTTCGACGCCTATTGGGACGAGTCACAAGAGCACCGGGTTGCTCTGAGCTAGGATATGGACTCCATCCGGGATGAGATGGCTACTATCCAAGCCATCCAGGACTAGATCACCTAGCAGCTTGCTCAGCTTCTGTCATTCCACACAACACCACCACCGCAGTGATATATTTTTCTTCTAGGACGATTTTTACCTTCATTTCTTTTCTTTCCGCCATCGAGGACACCGTCTATTTTGGGTCAGGGTCTGGGTACTGGGCTCGACTTAGTTTTATTTTTGATTGACTATGTATGACCTAGTTTATTTTGATTGTTATTTTGACTTAGTTTTATTTTAGGTTATTTTTTCTATTCTTTCATGATTAGGTCCATATTTTTCTTTTATTATCTTTTCTATTTTTGCATGCTTAGGCCCAATTTTTCTTTTTAGGCATGTGTTAGGTTGTCTCCCATGCACTCACATGTATGCAAATTGCACATATTAGAATATGACAGTCTCCAGAATTGATATTGAGTATCCCTGTCTTAATTTTGAGCATGATGGCAACAAAAAGGGAGTTGTAGTAAAAAACCCACATGTTTAATGAGTAGGACTCGAGATTGTTTGACAATCGACTGCATCAGGTAAAGTCAAGACAATCCATGTCTGGGTCGTTTTTTTTAGATCTCAAGAACCACCCCAAAGTAGTTATCTCGTGACACACACACGTGTGGATCTTCAAGATGCTTTGATCTCTGACCACCATACAAGAGTCCCCACAAACCCAGAAGTAAACACCTGCTGGTGGGACACCTTAGAAAAAGAGATCGCCTGAGCCTCCCAAATAAATAAATAAATAAATAAATATATATATATATATATATATATATAAGAACAATAGGTATCATCCAATCGGAATCCCAAGCACAGTCCGAGAGGCTTTTCAAAGCCTAATGCCTTGAGCCAACTGGCCGGGAGCCATTGACTTCACTGTCCGCTACATGGGACAGAGGATGGATGATCTACACGATCTAGACCTCGAGGCTCGTTGAGTGTTCGTATAGTTATAGGGAACTGGAATGCCCTGCGTTCTTAACTAACCGATGGGGAGCTCCAATGATCTCTTACAGAACCCTCACCTAACACCCCGGTACTAGTACTCTTCCCGGGATTTGTCTTAGAAGCAACTCCTTAGTAACCTGAAGTGGATAAATTGCGCGCTTCTCATCCTTCCGTGTTAAGTTATTCAAATAAAGTGAAGTTCAATTCATGTTTAGGGGTACTGCAAATAACCATGCACGGAGATCACACCTTAACCACACTTAGACTCCTTGGGAAAGACTATTGAGCATTAAAAATGGGGTGGACCTACTTGGTCAACCGAGATAGACCCAGTGCAAGTTCTTGAAAGTTAATCATGCGTGCATTTTAGTTAAATTCTGAGTGTTCTTTATAGCTAAAATGCATGATTCACAATCTTTTTTCATCAATATTACGCTAATCCTCATATTATATTATTCTATAAAATATGGCGATGTTGGATCAAAAGGGCAGCTAAAAGATAGAAAAACAGAGCAGAAGCATAAATGACGAAAAGGCAGCATCACAAGGGTTACAGGTTCATCACAGAAGACCCCTCTGCTGCGAGGTTCCCTTCCAATACAGACCGCCAAAAAACCCAGCTTTCGGGCCATTGATGGGCCCGCGTATCCAGGTATAAAAAGGGAGTAATTATGAAGTAAAGGGGAGATTGGATCGAGAAGAAGGAGGAGATACAGGAGTGAGAGATCGAGATAGACGGATTCGGGACAGATCGCGAAGACAAATTTTTCTGTAGTCTTTCCTTTAACCCACTTCATGATTCGAATTCTTTAATCTGTAATGAATAATATGATGAACTAACTCTTTTCTCTAGGGTTTTGCCAACCCTAACCATAGTTTGATGGATTGATTTTCAGTTTTTGCTTATTTGAATGTTAATATTAATAGTTCATATGTTTGCTTTAATTATGCTTTAATTACATGTTATCGTCTGCCAACTCGTGATGCTAAAGCTGGAGTTTGAGAGATCGAGAGAAGATAACTTAAAAAGGATGGTTAAAGCAACACTCGTAGTCAAGAATGTGAGATATTCCAAACTACAAGTATGCACTATGGTTTACACATTTAAGCGCTTCGTATCAGAGGTCGGGAGGCAGAGATGCACATCCCATCGGCGCAGATAGGCAAATATATCTCGAGAGAAAATATCTTGTAGGAAAGATCAACCCGCCAACATAACTCATACAAATACTTCAATAAGTCATTAATTGAATTGACATCCACATCATATGGTAGGAGATGGTAAAACCCTAGGTTTTCATCATCACATAATTCAATACATTCACCTAGGTTTTTATTAATTCAAGTAATTGCCGCACCCGCTTTAGATAAGCATCCAAATATTATCGAAATCATTAAGCCGTAGGTCAAATACGCTCTTTCGAGGGAAAGACACTCTGACTAACCAATACACTACGGCCAACTCGATGTGTGCACTTGTTTATCACCTGCTCATGCTTTCCCAATTACTTCATTACCACTCACCATCTACCACATACCCTTGGAAAAATTCAGAATTCAACCCATAACAAATTTGTTGTTATGAACAAAGTGCAAGCTAATAGTCACATTATTAATTCCTTTCCAGTGTTTACTCAAATCAGAGAAACTTCTAGTTGTTAAAATCTGGAAAATCTTATTTTAGCATTAACATATATCTACTCTATTTATTAGTCATTTCACAACTTAGAAATCTAAGTTCAAATAATGATATCCTTGAATAGTTTGAGTACTTAATCTTTGAAATTTCTTATTGATCCCTATGGGTACGATATCCAGACTTAAAAATCGACTTTATTACTTGTCGACCGCACTCCAATAAGGCACGGGTTGTAGTTAAATAGTTTAAAATAAGAAGAGTAAATTAACTTATATCACAAGGCTTCGGGTGCAACATTTAGGGACTTAACAAGTCTTTTTGTCAGAATGTCAAGAAACTGGGCAACAATCACCTATTAAAACTGTGGTAGACTGAGGTTCTTCCAATCAATCGGCTTGGCAAATCTGACCATAGGAAGATCCGGGCGATCCTCCTGAGACAACTCTGGTCGCCTCAAGCGGTTGGCCTTCACCTTTCGCGTATACGGTCCATTAGCCGAGCTCGGGGACGGTCATCACCCATGCACTGCAGGTGCCGGCAATGTACGATGCTGGCAAATGAATTGCACACGAGCCTTCCCAGCTTCACAAAAGGAATCTTTCTATTCTATTTTCGTTGAGTAAAGGACACGCAATCTTTCGACTTCAGCTTTATGTGAAGACCATAATCTTTCGACCTCAACTTCATGAACAAAGATAGATTCCCCCACTTCAGACCGGAGACGCCGCGGTTACATAGTATGCTTTAGCCTCCCCCCGCCCCAACCGGTCCCTGCCTCACCTTTGCAGCTAAAGCGGCGCACTCTTTTACAAGATCAGCCCACTTAAACCGAGTTTCCTCTTAGTCCTTCACTAACTAAGGGACTTGAGAATCAGCCTGCACTTTGTTGTACATTTATCTAGCCCCCTCCCTCAAATGAATCAAGTTGTTGAGCTAATGTTGTCGTGCGTCACAATACTTCGCCATGCAAGTGCCAAAAATGCTCATCTACAACGATTGCCTTGTCAAGCAATAAAAAGCAAGAACAATCAGCAAAGATAAGGAAGGTTGCTTACCAAGGCCACCACTGGAAGTGCTGGCTCAATCCCTAAGAGAAGCCTGAAGACTTTCTTCATCACCCCTTCCTATACACAATCCTAACGAGGGAGATAACCTCCGGTCTGGTCTTTTGAAGAGGGCCTTGAACAATAGCAGTCGTGATATGAGTGCCTTAAGGGATTAGGATGTACCGACTTCTCCGTGGGAAGTTGAGGTTCTTGGGAGGGTGCCACCTTCCCTTTATCCTTTCCTTGGATGGGGACACTTTGTGAAAGGCACGATTCGCAACCCTCAACTATCTTTATCCCTCCCCGAGGGTATGCTACACATCCTCGTGACGTCCTCTCGACGCCTGCGGGGTGTGGCTCAAGCAACATCCCTAGGCCCGGATAAAGTTTTTCCCCCACCCGTGAAGGCCTCGAGGAACCGGGCTATCATTCACTCCGCCACGCCGTGTATCTCCAACTCCCTCGACCTTTTCAGTCGAGCCTACAAGGAGTGACGGGGATGAGGGGGAAGCGGAAAGGCATCACTAGCGTCAACTCCAGACATCTCTTCAAAAGCTTCCTTAAGTCGACCAAGAAGGCAACTCATAACTCGTTCCTATGCTCAGGCACCACCCGAACCCTCAAAGTTTAAATGTGGGACTTTTAGGAGAATAAACTCCAACGATTGATCGAACACCTCTTGGAGGTTTGAAGGCATCAACAAGTGCCTAAAATCCCTCTCAATGCTCGGAGAACTTATCACCTTGACTAACAACTCGAATTGGGTCGGACTCATGTCATCGACAAGCTTTCCTTGACTCAAAGTTCCTGCTCTCCACAATAAATGAATTTAAGGTTAGTTAAACCCTTCAATATCGTTTAATGACCAATCCAAACACAAGACAAAAAAAAAAAAGGACTTAGATCCCAGCACTAGACCTGCATCGGGATCCGTAGTCACTTGAAATTTCGACCAGCGGGATTATGGCACATCCCCGCGCTTTCAAGGCAAACATTACCTCGTGGCTTTGCTTTTATCGCGTGGAAAGCCGCAGCTACCAACTCGCACACTATCATTGGCACGAGGTAATACCTCCCCAGATTATGGTGTTTCAGGGAGTAAGAGTACAAAACCTCTTTCAACCCTAAACACACCTCATACTTCCTATTGAGTACGAATGATATCCACATGATGCGATAAGACGAGTCGGGTAAAGTGTAAAACAGAACGGCGATGGCGGGGAACTTCAATCCTCACTATTATCGATCTCCGGCCAAGAGGTCATTGTCCACCTTAATCCTCGCCCCACGGTCCACAAATGAGGTCCGCGCAGGAGGAAAAACTCGACATCGGGGGCGGGAAAGAAAATTTCCTCCAAATGTGTTCGGGCCTCACTTCCAACGGGCTTCGAGCTACATGATGACTCTATTCATCACTTGCGAACCTCATTTTAGAGAGATATCCTGTGGGCCCTCGACATGTGAGACTGAAATTCTCATGGCCATGCTCAAATAAATTAATATGGTTATTAATGTTACTCAGACATCGCTTTACATGGAGGTTAAGAAAATTGCATGATCGGACTTTTACAAGGGAGACATAGTCCACGCCAGGTTCAATTAGATATCATGAAGACAAAGGGACTACGGCATTATTGGCGGATTAGGTTATGTCGAACTATTGATATCCACCTGGGTGGTCATAATGCCTCGTTAGAGGCCGCGATGATTCAAGTGGCTCAAAATGGGCTTCGAGTCCATCGCCAACATTATGTGGACCTATGTATCGCCACACATGTAATGAGCCGAAACTAAACTGGGCTAAAAATTGGTATTTAAACCTATGGATCCCTATGCATTCATCTGGCCTGCTTTCACTCGAGAGGCGGCTAGGGTTTAGTGAGATTCTAACCCCGCCGCGAGCACACTCAAGCTTCTCTCGCTTCCAAGAAGGCTCAATCAGGTGGATAGCCGTAGATGGTGAGCTATCCACCGCGCCTTCTTGGGCTCGAGACAATGAGGTTTTAATTTATTACCAGGCTACTAACAAGGATCTTCTAGCACGAATAAGGTATTCTTCTATCCCTGAATCATCTGATCAGATCACATGGATCCTTGGTCAGGTTAGAAAAGGGAAAAAAATTAAAATAAAATTATGCTATATATGTATGTTTAAATGCCATTAGAAACCTAACAATGGTATCAGAGCCACTCATAATCTCCGGTCAGATGGTTTCTTTATTTTCATGATATATGTATGAATTGCCTAATATGTTAAAAGATTGTACCTTATGCATTTATGATGCATATAAATAGGTATAGTTCATTAAAATCATATCTTTATGCATAGAAGATGATAGATTTGTAAATTATTAAAGATCGTGTCTTTATGTAGACATGGTCATGCATGTATATATGGTTATGTATGTAAAAGGCGGTATTAATTCCATAATCATGAAGGGCAATGGTACTAGGAGAAAGGATGTTGATCCGATTAACAGGATCTCGAGTTTTGTATGGTTTCGGATGATCCATCCGAAGGGGCTATGACTAACTTAATATGTGATTATTCAGAGCCCGGCCATGGCTATAATCCGGCTACCTCACCCTCACAAGTGGCGTTGCCCTTGGACCCCGGCCAGAAGGTTTCATTACATAAAGCTCCCATTTAATAGTATTAATAATAATGGTTTTGAGGTTTATCAATCGGTATTATTTAGGATATTTAATTATTTGTGTAATATGAGACACACATACCCAATTGCATGATTTGTATTATTATTACATAATAATTTATCTCAATATAATAAAATTATTATGATATTATAATTATTGTTTGTTTTGTGAAAATATGTATGGTGCATAGTATGGCCCTTAGACCAATGTGAATGTGGATGTTTTAATTTAAACATTTATTTATTTGCTTATTTGGGATATGTAATTTGCATTTGTCGTTTAATTTTTACATTTTTGGGATATGTAATTTAAACAATACGACATGCATGTCGTTTTTTCTTTTCTTGTAATTTATTTATAAGTTGTATAGCATAAATACAAGTTGAAGAATAATATTGCTTAAGGATGGAGATCACTCAAATCACAAAAGGCAAGCATATAGGATGCATTCTTCTCAAACTCCCATCCGATGGTGGAGACTATATCTAACACATTCCAAATCCATGGAGATGGAGTTTTTACTGACCTTTGATCTTCATAGTTGCCATGAAGATCAATCTATGTCGGGCCATGCTATGACACGTTTAATTTATGCCATTATTATATGCATGTGATGCTATGAATGGTATGATTGATGAATCATAGTTCAAATGGTAGGATTAAAATATAAATTAAATCCCTCTCAAGAACTTAAGTCATAAAATGTCTACCATAATTTCACACTTGTCAAGACTTCGATTAACTACATGGGTCATGCCAAAGAAGGGTATGTAATCCATATTAGTAAGGCATGATGGATATATCCATATGTATGAGTTTTGTGGACTTAACAAGGTTATCAAAACAGTTTTGGACCTAGGGCATTAATTGGATTTTACTTATGACATGTGATTATCAAGTCCCATGGGAATCCAAGAATTGCATTAGATACAATTGGTAATTGGTTACCTACCTAAATAACCAGACTTTGGGTGATAAGCCAAAGCTTACTTAGATTCGGGGTGAACATGGGTCTCAAATACCAAAGCCTGGCATTAAGATTATCCAATTAATATAAAAGAGGGTTAACTACTGCAACATTTAGTGAGTATTTTATCTCACATATTTAATTATTGAAATTTAAAAATACTTGCATATGACTCAGAGATAATGGCAACAAACAACACACCAACTTGGCTACTATAGATCAGCCCTTAAGAAGAACCAACTTCCGACGGCACAAAAACTCGAATCGGGCCCTCATGAAAGAAAGCAGTTGTATGTCCTAGATGAACTTATCCCTGAAGAGCCTACAGCAAATGCCCCTAGGGCTCAAAGGGATACTTATATTAGGCATCAAAATGATTCAGTCGATGTTAAATGCCTCATGCTTGCCACCATGGAATCTCGAGTCAAGCATGGTTGATATGGAGGCATTTATCACTATGATAGCTCATCTTCAAGGAAATGTTCCAAGAGCAAGCCCGCATTGAGAGGTTTGCCACCATAAAGGCATTACTTTCTTGTAAAATGGTTGCAGGCAGCTCAGTCAGCCCTCATGTCTTAAAAATGAAAGGCTAACTAGATCATCTTGAGAAGCTCGGTTCACTGACAGCCAAGAGTCGCCATCGATATCATTCTCTAAACTCTACCTGATGCTATGATGAAGCTTTGTCAATCTACAATATGCATAACATGGAGAAATGATTTCTATGAGCTGCACGAGAAGCTTAAGACCGCTGAACATAAACATAAGACTAATGCTAGTAATGTTCTGATGGTTCAGCAAGGGTAAGGTAAGTACTTACTAAGAGATAGGTACAAAGTAAGTATGCCATGATAACAAGAAGCCTAAGCTCAATCCTGTCCTACCAAGGGGAAAATGCCTAAAACTAAGCAGCCTAAGGTTAAGGAACCAATGGAAGGGCAATGCTTTTTCTGTAATGAGCTAGGTCATTGGAAAAGGAATTGCAAGCTCTACTTAGAAGATTTGAAGAAGAAGAAGGGTAGTGAGACTACATCTTTAGGTATTTATGTAATAAAAGTCAATTTATCTACTTCCATTTCATGGGTATTGATAATTAGTTGTGATCCTCACATTCAGGAATGCAGGGTCTCTTCAAAATAGTAGATCATCGGCTAAAGGTGCGTGGACTTCACGAGTGTTAATGGAGCAAGAGTTGCTGCTTTAATGAGGAACTTATTGATTTATCATTGCCTTCAGGTCTAGTTTTCGAATTAGATCATTGTTATGTCCTGCTATGAGTAGGAATATTATTTCCATTTCTTTGCTTGACATGGATTGATTCTCTTTTACATACAATAAGATTGTCTGCTTATTACTTATGATACATTCTATGGGGATGCTCACTTATCAAATGGTCTCTATATCCAACCATGACAATCCAAATGCAAGTCCATCTATAACAACATTAATACCAAAAGGTTTAGATCTTATGATTAAACAGCTAAACTGATCTTCTTGGCAATGTTGTTTAGTGGTATATAAATAAGAAACGTATTTCAAGAAGTCTAACATATGTACTTTACATTCATTCAATTTTGAATCTTATGAAGTATGTGAATCTTGTATGCTAGGAAAAATGACCAAAGCACCCTTTATAGGCCATAGTGAAAGTGTTGATGACTTATTAGGCCTTATACATAACGATGTATGTGGATCGATAAGTTCTAATCGTAGAGGCTACCAATACTTCATTACCTCATATAGATGATTATAGTAGATATGGTTAATATTCTATCTAATGAAATATAAAGATGTGCCTTTTGAAAAGTTCAAAACATTCAAGAATGAGGTACAAAACCAACTTTCGAATAGATCAAGGTGGTGAATACCTAAGCCAAGAATTTGATGACTATCTTAAAGATTGTGGAATAGTTTCACAATTGACTCCACCATGAACACCTCAATGGAATGGTGTTTCAGAATGGAGAAATAGAACCTTATTAGATATGGTTTGATCAATGATGAGTAAATCAGATCTTCCAATATCCTTTTGGGGGTATGCCTTAGAAACTGCTACACTGGTATTTCAACCGCATTCCACATCTAAGCTCATTCAAAAGACACCATATGAGATATGGACTAGGAAGCCTCCTAGTTTGTCTTTTCTTAAACTTAGTGGTTGTGAAGCTTATGTGAAGTGTCAAATCTCTAAAAAATTAGAACCCAGATCAAATAAATGCCTTTTTGTGGGGTATCCTAAAGAAACAAAAGGATACTACTTCTACAATTGTTCAAAGAACAAAGCTAATGCTATATTTTTCAATGAAAGAGAGCACATATCCAAAGGAACTAGTGGGAGAAAAGTTCAGCTTGAAGAAATTCAAGCACCACAAAGAAGCATTGAATCGGTTATGGAAACTCAACAGGTTTCACAAGATGTTGAACCTACACAAGTAACACAAGACCTAAGAAGGTCTAGTAGGATACGTCAGAATCCAAAGAGATATGGATTTCTTGTAACTGATAATCATGATGTCATTCTCATGGATCATGATGAGCCCGCATCCTACCAAGAGGCCATATCTAGTCCAGACTCCAATAGATGGCTAGAAGCCATAAAATCTGAGATGCAATCCATGTATGATAATCAAGTTTGGACCTTGATTGATCCACCTAATGGTCTAAAGACAATAGGGTACAAATGGGTCTTCAAAAAGAAGATTGAAATGGGTGGCAATGTGCATACCCTTAAGGCACGATTGGTTGCAAAAGGTTTCAAGCAAACACATGGTGTTAACTATCATGAAACTTTTTCACCAGTAGCTATGCTTAAGTCTATTAGAATCCTATTAGTCATAATCGTAATTGCCAATTACGTAAATATGGCAATGATGTCAAAACAGCATTTCTTAATGGAAAATTGATCAAGGATGTGTACATGACACAACCATAAGGTTTTGTCAATCTTGAGAATGTTGGAAAGGTATGCAAACTTCAGAGATCCATTTATGGATTGAAGTAGGCATCTTGAAGCTAGAATCTTCGTTTTGATGAAGCAATTAAAGTATTCGTTTTATCGTAAAATGGAAGATGAACCTTGTGTTTACAAGTGGAAGCCATGATAGTTTTCTGAAGGTTTACGTTGATGACATCCTACTTCATTTGAAATGACATCCCAAATTTTTACTGCACGCGTCAAGTCTCGTTAGGCGCTTGTCAATGAAAGACTTAGGTGAGGCCGCCTATATTCTAGGCATTAAGATCTATAGAGACAGATCTGAAAGGATGATTGACCTAAGTCAGAGTACATATATAGACAAAGTACTGAATAGGTTTAGTATGAAAACTCCAAGAGGGGATTTTTGCCTATGTGTCATGGCATTAGTCTAAGCAAGACTCGGTGTCCAAAGACGCAAGATGAGCGAGACCACATGAGTAAGATTCCACATGCTCGCTTATCGGGATCTATCATGATGTTAGTGTCAGGTAATCGATCGAATGTGTCATGGTGCCTTAAGTAATGACTAGCATACCAGCCGATCCCGATGAAAGTCACTATCGTAAATACTAAGAATATCCCAAGTACTTCATAAGATCTAAGGATACACTCTTACCGATGCGGAGGATGTGTGAAGATGAGCTAGTTGTAAATGTTAATCGATGCTAGCTCCAATTTGTCAAAGATGATTTCAGATTCAGCTCAAAGTTTTCGTGTTTGCTTGACCGGAGGTGCTATTAGTCGAAAAGTTCAAAGCAAGACATCAGAAATTTCTCCGATTCTACATATGTAGGTCAGTATATAGCCGCATCAAGCAACTAAGGAGGTCGTTTGGATCAAGAAGTTCATCAATCGGAATTGAGCCGTTCCATTATCTCAACCCAAAGGGACATATTTGTGATAATACGGGGCTATAGCACAAGCCAAGAAAACCTAGATCACAGATATCTAAACACATACTTAGACGCTTTCATATCATCCGAGAGATTGTCGATGTAGGAGATGTCAAGATATGCGCAGTATCATCATCATTCTACCAATGACAACATTACAGATCCACTAACTAAGCCACTCCCACAAGCGAAGCATGAGAGTCATATTAGGTCAATGGGTATTAGACACATGTCAGATTTGCCCTAGTGCAAGTGAGAGATTGTTAGTGATGTGCCTTAGGGCAATAGTGTAATTGCTATTACTTTCATATTTCAATAATAAAGAGGCATTTTCATTATCATCTTGCTACTTAATTTGGTGCATTTACTCTATAAATAAATGATTCCACTCCACACATCAAGCCGTGACTATATAGTAGAACTGAGATCAGAAATGGAATGGTTGTCACCACCGGTCGCTCATTATCATAAGAAATACAACTAAGACTAGTATGGGAGGTGACTGGAGGATCGGTTCTAATCGATCACAGATATGTGATATTAAGCTGCGCCTAAGGCAAATGTTGGTGAACATTATACTGGATCGACCCACCATGAGAATACTACATGGATTATAAGTCATAAGTACTTCTCATCATAATAATGTCTTCTTTTTGTCCTTCAACCTAATACCACCATAGGTCCCTACATTAGTAGCTTTATGTTTTAACACAGTTCAACATCATTTGTAATAGGGTGGTAATACATAATGTAGTTGGACATCGAATAAATCATGTAAAGGGAAGTGAGTGGATGAAAGGGATTTGTCCCTCTTTTTAGAGAGATATCTGTGGGCCCCTCGACATGTGAGATTGGAAATTTCATGGCCATGCTCAAATGAGTTAATAAGGGTTATTAATATCATTTGTATTATCAGTTTACATGGATGTCGAGAAAATCAGTTACTATCCCCCACACCGCATCATGCCCTCACGATGTCCGTGGCAAGTGAGTCACAAAATCCAACATGGCTCTACATGGCCAACCAGTCCCACATGGCTAGATGACTCTGGGTGGGAACTCAGTCACATGGCTCTACACGACACTTAAGTAGAAATTAACCAGAGTAGGAAAAAACCTCTACCTCTTGGAGCGTAGCTAACTTTAACTCTTGGCCTGACGAACTCCGATCGTCAGAATGCCAGAATTCAGAGGAAGAAGCTATCAAATCTTCCTTCCTCCCTTTCTTTCTCTCTCGTTTTCTTCTCATTTTTTTTCTTTTTTCCCTCTTTTTTCCTCCACTGATCCCGTTTTTATAGACCAGAAAAATCCACATGGCATACATGCATCATGCCATGTGTCACCCACCAATTTGGGTTCCTTTCGCTCGAAATTGGTGAAAATCCAACCTAAATTTAATGAAATTGCCTTGGTAATTAGATTTCACATTAATCAACTGCCGTTTGTTTCATCATCCAAGATCTAGAAAATTTATAGGTTTTCAACCTGTATTGTAGCAGTGATTTACTGTTTTGCCATTTTTCAAGAAAATTCAATTTTTCTCGGGTTTTACAATTTCAAAGTATTTTTTTTAATTTTTTATATATCGATATATTCATGTAAAAAGATCCACACAACTCGATATATCCGTAAAAATCCAAGTACCGATATATCCGTCGAAACCGATATTTTTTACCTTGGTTATGAGCCATCCTTAATGCCCTTACGTTATACATTAATTCACACATTAATCGCTAGACATTAACTATGTTGTAATGACTGTCAAGGTGGATAGCAATGTATGTCCCACTTGCTCATCAAAGCCATGTGGGTGATACATGGCATGCATGCATGCATGCCATGTGGATTTGTCCGGTCTATAAGAACGGGATCAAATGATAAAAGAAAGGAAAAAATAAAAAATAAAAAAATAAGAAGAAAATGAGAGAAAGAAAGGGAGTGAAGGAAGATCGTGGCACTTCCTCTAATTTCGTATTCTGATGGTCGGTTCAGCCAAGATAAAGCCGGCCACGCTCCAAGAGGTAGGATTTTTTTCCTACTATGGTTAATTTACTTAAGTGTCAGCGTAGAGACTGCAAGGCCTGTCTCACCCCATACCGTCCGTCGTGGGACCGGGTCGCCATGTAGAGCCATGTGGCTAGGCAGCCCACCGTGGGGGCATCTACCACGGGGCCGCTTTGCCGTAAATGCTTTCTCCCATGTAGGTAGTTCGCCAAGCAGCCGCCCGAAGTATGGGACCGTTTGTCTGCAGCCGTGTGGTGATCAGGTTTCCACCTCGTAATGCTTACCGTGTGGGATCCGGCTGACCGTGTGGACCGGCTATTATGGGCTTTTGGGCCTTGTAGGGGCTTTTTAGTGTGGGGCCATCCGGCCATGTAGGCGCCTCTGGCCGAGCAGGTAGTCAGATGGTCTTACCGTTATTCGTTCACTCCCCAACGCTAAGGGATGGTTTAGCTATCTCAAGCCTCTCAGGTAGTGGAACGGTTTAGGTGACTCCATGGTTGTTTTCCCTGCTTAATCAGATTGAATTAATGCAAGTTCCCATTTGTTTAGGACTGATATCTGCCCTGTTGCTGGCCTGAGTATGGCCAGATTTGGGGTCCGCACTGTGGTGACTATTTCATGATGTTGTCAAGCCGCTTAGCGGATAGCATGTTTAGTGGCTCAGGCTTGTCGCAGAATCGCTTTTACGTGGCATCTTTATGCCATAATTGGTCTTGATAACCGTTGTCTTTTCTCGTTTTATCGACATACTCGTGCTAGTTATCTATTGAATGTCGATATATGAATTCTAATATATCGATATCGAGATGAATGTTGAAATCATATTGACTGTTAATATATGTGTGCTATTATATTAACATTGAAGGAATGATGTTTGGAAATTATAAGCGTGTGTTATAATTGTCCAAAATGCATGATAATCAGCATGGCTAATATAGTCCATATGGAGTTCATTACATATGAGACATGGAATTGATATGCAATGGAGCATACATTGCATATGCACAGGGACACCGCATTAAATGGGAGTGAGTGCATGGTTGGCAAATTGACACTGTGTTTGGTGTTTGATCGTGGGCCTAGAATGGGACAACGCTCAACAAAGTCACACGATTGATTAAAATGATAAAGAAAATATGTGTCAGGTGGCGCAGCGATAGATCCTCCTCGGTGAAAAGACCTTTAATTATGGTCAGACATAGTCCCCAACGGTGAAATGTCGTAAAAGTGTTTGGGTTTGCAGAGCCCGCGGCAAGACACCAAAAATCCTCTACCGACACAAAGGCGCATGATTTTGAACATAAAATGATCATTGTGATGTATCATCCAAAAAGATTTTGGTTTTTAAACAAAAGAAATTTGTTTGGAAAATGATCATTGGATGTCATTCGTAATGATATTTATCACACATGGCTGAGGCGTCAGGTGTAAGGGAGTCGGCGAGACTCTGCGCACGGTACATGGTGAGTCGTGATCTCATTTTCATGGCATGACACGTAGGATTCCATAGAATCGCATGTTCTCGCTGAATGTGATTGTGAAATGTTGAGGAACATCGCACGCACTTCAGCGGGAGCCTCAGAGGTATTCTCTACTGCATGGGCCACCCTTCACAGACAACCCTTTCAAGTACAAGGTCGACATCAGTGAACGATGCTCAGACGAGGCCGTGATTATGAAGATGGCCGACATGTGGCCTTGATAAACTCTTGTAAAAAATGCTTGGGACAAACTAGTTCTAGTAAGTATTTTGTACAAAAGAATGGTAATTAAATTTTCGACTATCAGCTAATATAGTCGGGTATTTAATTGGCGGTAGCAGGTCGTGGATCGGACTCTTACTGACACTGTATTTAAGTACATTTTCTCATATTTTTAATTTAAATATGAATGAACGGGTCCCTTGAAGTGGACGTGATGTAGGTGGTGACGAGTAACTTGCGTCCATGAATTGGTACCGTCCGACCAAGACTTAGGTGCGAATGACCTAAGGTATTTCTACAGTCGGACAAATAGTCAACTAGGCTCTCGTGGTTTAATACGTAAATCTGCCATGGAATACTTAAAAGTGTAAAATGACATTAATAATCAAAAATATACACATTGATATTACATTGCAATGGTCTTTCAAACCAAATGAAGATCGAAGGCGTGGATCCATCGCGGTGAATGATTCGACGGCGGATCCCATATCGGGTGAAGACAATACTCATACCAAGACATCGCTTCATACATTGACATAGTGATCGAACATGCCAACATTCATAAATGTCTTGAATTGTACCCACAACCTCTCCATGGACAGGAAATCGGTTCACCCATACATGCTTGTTTCGAAATCCTCGTCGTATCAGCTAAATTGAAATGCATTGTAACACAGGACAAGAATCATTTCATATTCACCAACGAACCTGAAGATGGCGCCGACCATAACTCATCAGAGGAAAATGTTGCATCATTATTAATCACTAATATGTTAATGTCATGATCTCAAATCAATAAAACGAATCCTCGTCAGGTTTGCGGTCATCCTTTCTCGTCAACCCCATATGGCTTTCCAATGGCTCCAATACATGGACCAGCTCTCCTAGACCCGTGGTCTTCATCTTGTGTAGCATGTGTGAAATCATCTTCACCAATGAATGGACTTAATGGATATTCACTTTGTTGTCGATCTGCATTATCCCCACCATCATTTCCAGTATCACTACCATCATTAGTCCCCTCTCCTCTTGAGCCACCATAGCTTGTAATAGAAGTACCAGCAAAACTAGGTCTAATACTATGTTCAACACTTGAATCAAAAGAGGGTAAAGAAGTGACAACTGGCTGAAATGAGTCTCTAGTGTCTTGAGTGGAGCTTTCACTATAAACTTCTTCAGATAAAACCCGCTCAACATCAACACCTGCTTCTCGAACATGTCCAGCAATTCGTAGATCAGGATTTCCATTTTCATCATCTAAATGGAGAGGTCTAACCCATTGGAATAATTGATTATCCTCTTCTTCACCAAACTCAACTAAAATGTCAAGTAAATCAAGATAATCTTTTTCAGCAACTTTATCGGTCTCTACTTGCATATCTTGTATATTTAGTTTCATGTTGTAGTAACAAAAAACTAATTGTTGGAGTCGAGGGTAAGCTAACTGATTTCTTGGTTTGTATGATCAGGAGCAAATGTGCTTCAATTTCTCTCACATGCTGAAGATGATGGCTGGGAAAGAACCTATACAAATTTAATGTGCGAAATGTAGCGTGGTTTCCATACATAAACCACCATTCACCGCAAGTAATAAAAATTACTTACATTCAAAATCTAATAATAACATGGTAATGAACTTTACTTTTAAACTTTTAATGAGAAACAACACTCACCAGGAACCATTAAATCTCTTCTAGTGCTATTGTCGCTCGACCACGGTCCTTTGACATCTCAAACATTATAAGTCAGAATTCAAATGAACTTGTCAAATCAATATATGTATAAGTGTAACCAAACAAATTGAATCAATTAATTAGAAGTATAGCCTATTGATGTACCTCATTTCCAATATTACCAAGACCTATAATAGTAGAAGATAATATTCCAAATACTTCATGAACAGCTTGGAGTAGCTCAGGGTCACTACTAACTTCAGGTCTATATTGAAATTGATGATAATATAAGCCTAAAAAGTGATTTAGAATTAGTATGTGATAAAAGGAAAATAATATGCATTAAAAGTGATTATGATATTGAATAGTTACATGTTGTATGAAGATGATGTTTAAGGGTTTTATCCTAACGATCTACGATGATTTTTTTGACCCAATCTTTAGCTTTTAGTGCATGTAAATTTTGCTTCATTACTCGAATCAACTCATACACAAATGGCATGGTTGGGACAATTTTGGAATCAAAAATGTGAAGAATTGTATATAGTGCCTCATAGATTGACACTAGGTTAGAGACCTTCTCCCAATATGGATGATTAAACATGAGTCGTCCAACCTCACGTCCAACAGTCGTCCGACTAAGCTTGTGAGAAGCTCATTCATCACTAATAAAGATCTTCTTCAAATCAGCCCTTTTTTTTAAAAGACTTACTAGGGCGATGTAACTTGTCGCAAATCTTATTGCCCCTGAACGCATAATATCTCCACCATAAACCTTTTTCTTATCGCTGCAAGTAAAACAACCAGATTGCGTACGGTTGGTGATATTTCGTGCAATGGTAATCAAGTCGAAAACACTTTCTCTTTTACCAATATCTTCAAACATAAGGTCGATGCAATGTGTTGCACATGAAGTCCAATATAAATTGTACTTCTTCATTAACAATTTTCTAGCCTTCACAAATGCTGATCCATCACTCAGAATAATTTGTAACAACATTTGCTTCGACAACCTTTATCACGCCTTTCAACAAACCATAAATGTGTTTGTTGTCTTTGGATATTATCTGATTTATCAATGCACTAAGAAAATTGTACTTCCTTAGTAATATATACCTATGAAATTAATGGATGCTTAATTTCATGGATTGTCCATCACTTACATATAATTGTGCACCCATAGGTCTTCCATTTCTCCCTTTGGAGATTCACATAATTTTCCATGTCTTTATACTCCATATCCAAATATTTGTTTTTTATTTCATATGGAGAGGGTGTCTATATTCCCATGCCTACAAGTTAAAGTAAAAAACTATATGGTTTGCAACTATTATGTAAGATAATAATGTTATTAGAAATTGAAAACTGATTTTCATATATCAGCTTGTTATGCACCAACAATCATGTTTTTGAAGTGGTGAGAGTCTACTTTGTGAGGCGTAACGCTCTCATATATGGAGAATTTGTTGATTAATTTGCTCATCCTTTCTTTGACTGCATCTCCTTTAAAAATATTTTTAATACTCTTTTGTCTTGCTATCGAAGATTTGTATAATGATGGAGCAAGAGGTGGTGATGGATCCGATTGTCTCACACTTTGAGATCTTTGCATGCGCCTTTACCGGGATCGCTTTTGATGTGATTATGTGGCTCACCTATTTGCAATTATATATATTAAATGTTTGTAAATCCGCTTATACCAATAATGAATTTAAGTTAAAATATTTACCAATTTTCTTTGCTTCATAAACCCTTCTTCTTGTCGGGTTTGATTTCATTCACTAACTGATTTGACGACATGTCGCTTCGATACCAACTCGCTCGCCGCGCTCGCGTCGCTCGACATAGACATCATCTTCCTCCTCCTTCTCCTCATCATCATCATCTTCACCATCATCAAAGAGATGTCTATGGATACCACCCATTGTGCCTCGCAATTCAGCTCGAATTTCTTCAATATTTGTAGCTTTCTTCACTTTGACTTTATTCCTTTCAACCAAAAGTTGTCTCATTTCTTTTTTCACTTCGAGGCACATTAGGACATTTTTTTTCTATTTGTGTGGGGATCTGTATGTGATAAGTGAAATTTAAACCGATTAATTCCGCGACTTTTAATCACCATACCACAAAAATTGCATATGGTGTCATTTCTATTCCCTTCAATAGGTGTACAATATTTCCAAGTAGGATCACGACCTCCAGTAGTGCTTCCACTTCCACTATCCATCTTATAAATGTCAAAATTTGTAATCAATTCATATTCATAATCTTAATCTAAATATAAAGTTGCATTAATTATCATAAGTTAAAGAAAATGTATTTTTACATTAATTAACAATTTATTATATTTCATATTCATAATCATAATTTAAGTTTAAAGTTATATTAAATATCTAAATATACATAATATATGTTCATATTTCATACATTAATTAACAAATTTTTATATTTTATATTCATAATCTCAATCTAAATATAAAGTTGCATTAATTATCATAAGTTAAAGAAAATGTGGTTTTACATTACTTAACAATTTATTATATTCCATATTCATAATCATAATCTTAGTCTAAAGTTATATTAAATATCTAAATATACATAATATCTCTGCTCATATTTACATTAATTAACAATTTTTATATTTCATTCATAATCTCAATCTAAATATAAAGTTGCATTAATTATCATAAGTTAAAAGAAAATGTTTTACAGTAATTAATAATTTATTATATTTCATATTCATAATCATAATATAAGTCTAAAGTTATATTAAACATCTAAATATATAATATATGTTCATATTTCATACATTAATTAACCAATTTTATATTTTATATTCATAATCTCAATTCCAAATATAAAGTTACATTAATTATCATAAGTTAAAGAAATGTGTTTTTTACATTAATTAACAATAAATATACATAATATATGTTAATATTTCATATTCATAATCTTAATCTAAAATATAACTTAAATTAAATCTAATCTAAATATAAAACTTAAATTAATTACTAAATTAAACAAATGTAAAAAAATATTTAATAATATGGAAACAAACCTTAAGTGGCACAAATTATGTATTGAATTGAAGACTTGAACACCAAAAATTGACTAAAATATTATTCTCCAAGACTTGCACAAATCAAGAATTGTTTCAGAGAAAATTGATGAGTTTGATATGAAAAACTAATGATTTTAGGGCTATTTATAGATTATTGTTTTTTTGGAGTCAAACTAGCCATTTTTTGGTCAAAAACCCTTTCAAAATGAATTTTGGTCGTTGGATTTGATTTAGGATCAAATCTAACCGTTAGATCTTGATCCAGCCAATAGAAATCAATTCTGGCCTTTAGATCAAGTCAAATATTCAAAATCCACCGTCAGATCAAAAATATGACCGTTGGATCAACAAGGATTGAACTTTGGCTGTCAGATCCACAGGTAACCGTTGGAGATTTTGAAAAACCCAGATGAAATTTCAGCCTTCCACTTGTCCTAGAATATCAGCTCTTGGATCTTCGGCGATTATATCGTCGATAATGACCGATATATCAATAAAATTGCAAAGTTAAAACCAAACGATGCGCTGCTTTTGTTCCACTGTTGGTTTTCGGCTCTTATATATCGATATATCGATATTCTTCCCGTTTTTTCCTTCATCCGACTATTGTATGCTGATATCGTGTCGGGATGGCCCGACACCCGAAATGTCAACTATATATTGATGATATATTGCAACATTTCCAACACTGCTCATAACTACCCACCTCATAATCGTCCACCATGTAACCCCTGCAATCAGTATATAATGTATAAGGATGTACCCCAAAATAGGGCGGGGGGAGATATTTTTTTTGTATTAACTAGAGGAGAAATAAAAATTATTGTGGAAGGAAACTTGAGTCCTTTCCATTGTCTATACTGGAAGACAAAACAAAAGGACGCGACATATCGTAGAGGTGTCATCTACGCTAAAACAAAACAAGAGACATGACGAATAGACAGTGTCGCCTGGCGCAAAACAAAAACAGAGACATGATGGATTAGGCGATATGTTGTTTATGCTGGAAGACAAAATGAAATAATGTGATAGATCGTATGGGTGCCATCCATGCCAAAAACAAAATACGAGACATGACGGGTCATATAGGTGTCATCTATGCTAGAAGATAAAACGAAAAGACGCGATAGATCATATAGGTGTTGTCTACTCTAAAACAAAAGAAGAGACATAACAGATCGTATAGGTGTCGTCTATGTTGGAAGACAAAACAAAACAATGTGACGGATCGTATGGGTGTCATCTATACCAGAAACAAAACACGAGACATGATGGTTCGTATAGGTGTCGTCTATGTTGGAAGACAAAAATGAAAGGACATGAAAAATTGTATGGGTGTTGTTTACGCCGAAAACAAAACATGAGACATGATGGATCATATAGGTGCCATCTATGCTCAAAGACAAAACGAAAGAACGGGATGGATTGTATAGGTGTTGTCTACGCCAATAACAAAACACGAGACATGACAGATTGTATAGGTTTCATCTATGCTCGAAGACAAAATGAAAGAATGCGACATATCATATGGGTGTCGTCTACGCCATAAATAAAATACGAGAGATGACGGATCATATAAGTGTCGTCTATGATAGAAGACAAAACAAAATAACGTGGATTTGATCGTAAAGATAAGCCATCTACTTAAAACAAACACGACACAAGGATGGTAGAAATGCCTATGTCAAGTCAAAACGAAATAACACGACATATTGTATATGTGTCGTCTACGCCAAAAACAAAACACGAGACATGACTAAAGATCGTGAGAAAGTTGTCTATGGCCGGAGGACAAACAAAGGACGTTACTGAACGATATACACGCTTCACGAAACCAAACAAGAGAAAGGAAAGAAAATAGTTGAGGGCTTGATAAAGCTTAGGGCCTAAAAAAGTAAAAAAGCGAGAAAGCGAGCTCCAAGCTCAAAGAGGAAAGAAAACAACTCAACGCTAGGAGCTCAGGACTCAACAAGGCTCAGGGTCTAAAAAATGGAAAAAACGATAAAGCGAGCTTCGGGCTCGAAAACGAAAGAAAGAAGCTCTGGGCTGGACAAGGCTTAGGGCTTTAAAACGGTAAAATGAAGCTTCGGGCTCCAAAGAGAAAGAAAAAGTGAAAAGCGACTCAGACGAGATACGCCCCCATATGCAACTCCGTCAATAACCTCAATGCACGGCATTGAAATCTACTAATGATCCGACAACAATGGAAGGGTAATTTAGTAATGCAATGGTGACTAAGTTAAATTGAAAAACAATGTGTCCATAATCAATACCAATACTCTAGAGTATGATCTTCGATCACGTAGTGAAGTGAAAACTAACTCAAAGATTCCATACAGACCATGCATCAAAGGCTTGCTAACCTAATTAACCAACCAATAATCAAATCATAGTAACCAACACTCAACATGCTAATTGCCAAATGGAGACATCGTCACAAATGAGTCAATAATCTGTTAGGCCTTGCCACCATGGAAGGTGTTGAACCTAAAGACCAATAAGGGTGCAGGCTTGACTATAAAACTCAAAGACTTAGCCACTTCATTCCTTAATCAAAGGAGCAAGTCATAAATCATGGTGAAATGGGTATTTCAAAGAAAATGAAGGCTAGGGTCTGGTAAGATATGTATAAATATGAGGATATCAAGAAGGAAATGTCCAAATATGGGATGGAAAATAGATATGTATCCAAGATCGACCAGGTATGTTGAAAAGACTAAATCTCATGTGACATCAAATCCACAATGCATCAAAATCCTCCATCAAATGGTCACTCACTATGTCGATGAACCAAAACAATGAGGTAGTTATGCCCAAGTAACAAAAAAAATGACAATATTTCTGATAAGTGTGCTCTCGGAAGGGACTATTTTCCAATATAGTAATGTCTCAAGATCCATCATCCAAAGAAAAGAGGGTTATGCCCCAGTATAGATCATCTCAAGGATCCGCCAACAACAAGATAGGTATGCCCCAGTATTAAGTATGCATATATATGATAAAAATGACCTCCAAGTAAAAATATTGTCTCATAATCCATCAATCAAAGTAGGGAAAACCCCTAAGTATATGATCATCATCAAAGCTCCACATCCATCATGATCCAAAAGATCTCTAACCAGTCTCAACTATCACCCATATGTAAGCTATAAAACACAATATGTAGCATCATGGCTCAGGTGGTCTTAACACTGCACTGCACGTAGGCTTCGGTGATAAGGTAAAGAAATGAAAGGAAACCATGCCCAAAAATCCCGATGAGAAAATATCAACAAAACCCCTTGTGCATGTAATGCAATGGCAAAACCTTATGAGCCAAGAACCTAAGTATGTCATGTAAGAACACTAAATAGTGGGTAGTGAAGTATCACATGTCAATAGGATGAGCAGAAACGATATTTGAATGATAAAGATACGCTCGAGTGTGAAGTGAGGTAGGAAGGGGAAGAACTCATATATGGTCAAATCGATAAAGGTAATGACATGGAGGTCAACAAGCAAAAGTACAGGGGTATGAGTGATAGTCGCCTCACATCATAGCATGGAGGGAAGTCACATTTGAAATGGATGGTGTGATGGATAGACAATGATCCAGATATCTTATAATGAGGTCACAAGTCTCTCTCAAATGTTGTCCAATTCGACTAAGAGAGCTCACAGGCTACGTAACTCTCATCAACACATATACTGCTAACAAGATGTCACATACATACACTTGCCCCAAGAATAATGATACAATGGAATATATGAACAATTTATTTTCTTTCTTTCTTTTTTCTTTTTTTTTTCTTCTTTTTTTCCTTTTTCCCTTTTTTCTTTTTTTTTTCTTTTTTTCTTTTTCCTTTTTTTCTTTTTTATCTTTCTTTTACACATACTCAAATCAATAATGTGACTATTATATAATAAACAATTACCATGAATGAAATCAAATTCACGTGACAAATGTAGCCACTAACTCAATGTATAAATAATCTCACACCAAAATATCCGATCACCGCCCAAGAGGGGTGAAATGAAGGAAAGATGTGTATGTCCTCCATACAAAGATATGTAGAAGACCACCACTCATAGGAATGCAAAGGCAATGTTGTAAGCGAAATGACGTGGGTAGGACACTTATAGTGACATGTTATATAAGCAAGGTTTGAAATTTCGTCGAGATATATCAACGATACGATAAGCTTTACCAATTATCGACAGAATGGTTATTTCAAAGATTTTGCTGCCTAAAATTTCGATATATCAATACAGCTACTCATTATCGATTAACGGATATTTCGACGATTTTTTACAAATATCGCCGAAATAAGACGATATTTCGATCAAAGCTGAAGTTGAGTGTTGTTGGTCAAACCAACCAAAAATTCGTTTTTGATGGGATTCAAACCCAGGCAAAATGTGGGAAGCAAAAACACTTTTTTCACCAAGCCAACTTGTCATTCAATTAATATAGTGTAAAAGTTGTTTTAATAGTAATTCTAATTATTTTATTGATTTTTTTTAAAAGTCTTTTTTATATTATTATATATAAATCTCTAAATTTATTAAATTTAAAAAATTATTTTACATTATTCCATAAATTTAACTTAATTAAATTAAAATTTCATTAATATTTCTCATTTCTTCCATTAATGCTTTTATTTAAAAAAATACTATCATTTATTTTTATTTTTTTTCATTAATATTGTTAATTTTTGACAATACTGAAACATATGTTGATTAAAAAAAAATAGATAGTTAAAAATTACTAGTTTATAATTAAGATAAAGCATATATATATATATATATATATATATATATATATATATATATATATATATATATATATATATATATATATATATAGTTTTCTAATAAGATAAAGTTCAATATAAAGATTAAAAATATCAAATTTTTAAGATAAATCAATTACTAGATAACCAATGTTAATATAAAAATAAATACAAATATATTAATTTTGAATAATTTCGAATTTATCAATATTAAAAAAAAAAAATCCACCGATATATCCGTAAAATCCAAGTACCAATATATCAATCGAAACCGATATTTTTATTCTTGGATATAAGGGAGTAATGATGATGTCAAAATGGGAAGATCATAGTAGTGAAGAATGAAGTGGGTCACAATATGCCTTTCAGGTCCAAAGCTCATGAGATCTCTAATCAAAGCATCCATACATCATGGAGCCCTCAACCCAATGTAAAGATAAATGAGGTGATGAAAGAAATGGCTATAACATCCATGTGACGCTCAATAGGCTAGCAACGGATAACTCTATATGTGTATGAGATAAGGTAAAAGGCTCGTGAAATGATGGCCACCAATCCTTTGACCACAACATCATACATCTATGCCTCAGATCGTATGGTTAATAAAGATCAAAGACTCACCCAATGTAAAGATAATGTCAAATCCTCTAAAAACATGTGAAAGCTCATGCTATATGCTCTATAAAACCTATAAGACCATCTCAATCATAGCATAGCAATAAAACTCTCATCAAAATCAGCTAATTGCTCTCTTAATACGAACTGCTCATCGTCAACCCATGTAAATCATCCCCCATAGCCAAACCCCACTCCTTAAGTCATGTAAGTGTCCGCGAATATCGCGGTAATAACTCATCTCCTCATCTCAACCATAGAATAATCAATGATCTCACCAAGTAATCAAACTGTCCTCTCATCATGAGTAACATCTCATATGATGCAATGCTCTCCTCAAATCTAGTCATTTCAAACTCTACTTGGTCAAATCAAGGAAGTGGTGTAAAAGGCTAGGGTATATATGGGGGGAAATGAATGAGAATGTAGCGGTGCTTAGGAATGACATTACAAAGCTCGTGATAATAGGTCATCGGGTCCAAAAAGGCTAAGGTAAGAATACAAATGTGAATGAGATGCTACTCTAATTTAGGTAAAATGAGTCTCAATCTCCAACTCCTCGAGTCAAGTCTCCAATCTAAGGCCAATAAGCTCAAAACCCTCCATAATGGGTGGGTCGGCCCCAAGTGATCATGACATGAAAGTGAGGTGTATCAAGTCAACACCATAACATAACACATGCTAAATTATCCTATGGTGGCAATCATAATCCGGATGTATGATAGGACTCACAAAAATAAGACTCACGAAAGCCTTATGGAGAAAGATCTCTGAACTCAATAAGTGAAAGGGGGTAAATCTGACAAGCAAAGACAATGAGTGGTTTAACTAACACTCAAAACCTGAACCAATCTCTAAACACTTAAGAGGAGACCAAAGGGAGAACACTAGACCCAATTACGACTAAAGTAGCCTTAAAGGCTCTCAGATGCACCCACGTGTAAGAAAATGAATCCTAAAAAAATTATCATGTGAAATAATCAGCATGACAATATCTAGCCATCACAATCAAGCACACCCCTCAAATAAATCATCAAAATAAGACTTAATGTGCCATCAACCACTAAAGTATGCGAAAGCACAAAGAGGTAGGGGTACCCATTGATCGACCAATCAACCACCATATTTGCCTCAAACTGTGTTCAAGTTTGACCCTCTAAAATGCTCCCCAATGGAGTCGCCATTTTGTGGACACTACATTTTAGCTATGATACGTTTCCCACTAAAATGCGAGACTCGTTTTTTTTTTTTTTTTTTTTGTAAAATATTTTTAAAATGGTTTTGGAGTAGCCACTTTTTTTTTTTTAAGGGAAAACAAAATAAGAAAGAAAGCCCTAAATGTGACTCCCAATGTGAAAAATAGTTTCAATAAAACCAAGCTTTTATTCGAGGTTAGGTTACCTATTAGGAAGATACGGTGAAAAGCCACAACATCCCTCTAAGCCCATAAAAATTGGGTCTCTAATAATCAAGTTAAGGCAATTAGGGAAATTGACTAATCAGATAATAGATACCACAAATAAACAATTTTAATAATACAAGAGTACATCAAACATGAATGAATAATAAATAAATAAATAATGGGGAAAGAGTGTGTACCTTGGCGGATTTGAAAGCGCTATTAATAGAGAATCATGTTAGTGCAGTAGCAAATGCAAAACATTTAAAGTCAAAATTTGCAACTGGGTTATAAACTAAGTGTTAAATTATTTGTTGAAAACATGTATGGGATGTTGAGCTCCCACAATATATTACACAAATTAACTCTACAAGACTCCATTATTATTGGAGTTATAGAATTGGTTGTGCATTTGGAGTTTTGAAAATTAGATTAAAAAAAGGGATATTTGAAAAATGAAATGTATTAGGAATTAAAAAAATAAAAAATAAAAATGCCATTTTGGAAAAGAAGAGGTTTGAAGTTTTTTCTGATATTTGGAAAATAATATTTGATTTGTAAAATTTAAAAGTGAATTTGAATTTTAAAGAATATTTTTTTAAAAAATAAAGATCATAAATTTTATATTTTTAAAATTAAACAAAGTGATTTTTGAAATTTTAAAATTATAACAAAATGATTTTTTTCAAATTTTTTGAAATTAAGAAAAAATTCTTATTTTTTTATTTAGTATGAAGGAAAATAATTTTTTTAGATTTTGACATTAAAGCAAATGATTTTTTTTTATTTAGATAACTTAAGTAATAGGGTCAAAGTTAAAATAATATTTGTTTGAAAGTTAGTATTAAATAAAGTTAAAATTGATAAATTGATAAAGATGGAGGATGTTAGAAATATTATTTAAAACTGGCAAAAGTTTGAAATTAAAAATAGATGTAGACTAGTGGTTTAAGGTATAGACTAGTGGTTTAAGGTGTTTACTTGTAACACAAAGGACATGAGTTCAATTCCTTATGTTGTTGCATTTGAGATTTCATTTTTGAAGGTGTGTGCTTTAAGTGATATGACAATGGGCCTAGTGGGGCCTAAATGAGGTGGCAATGACATGACAATGGGGGATTAGGCCTAATGAGTTGGGTTGGACCTTAGGTAGATGAGCTGAACCTAAGGAGTATATGGGTTAGGGTAACTAATGGACTTGAACCTAAGGTAAATGAGTTAGGCCTAATAAACTAGACCTAAGGTAGATGAGTTGGACCAAATGGACTAAACCTAAGGTAAATGGATTGGATAACTAATGGGCTTGAACTTAAGGTAGTTGGGTTGAGGTGACTGTTGGACTTAAACCTAAGTGGTAGGCTCAGTGGAGCTGGGCTAAGGTAGTTAATGGGCTTGAACTAAATATATGGTAATAATATGTAATAATAGTAATAATAAAGGAAGGTAAACATACAATAACTAGTGGTAGGGACCAACCATACGTTTAACCTGCAAGAAGTAGCTAGCTGATGAAGTATACTTTATTTTATCCACAAGATCTTCCCTCAGCCCACGACCCACAAAAGTTCTACTCTCAAACAACCATGATACCATGTAAAAGATCCTCCAATTTCTCTCCTCCAGAAAATTCCTCATCCACAGAACAACAAAAAGAACCAATGCCAAAAGCTCTAAGAGGATGAAAGCCAATGCAACCTCCAGAAAATTGACAACCTGTGCATTGCTCTGCTTGACCACCCACGATTCTTGTGTTCCTGTGTCCAAATTCTAGCATAAAAAAAAACCGCAAACACAATAATCTACCCCGCGGCAACAACAGTCTTCATCACCATCCTCACCTAAAGTCACAGTCTCCCTCGAAATAGAGAAGCTGCAAAACACTCCACGTCAAAAACACAGTGAGAACCCGAAACTTAACGTGACGACTCTCCAATGCCTGCCATGGATCCTTACCCTCCCAAGCAATAACAATGGCAGATGCTTACTCCCAAACGTCGTTCATTTCTCTCCTCCTTGTCCTCACGTCCCCTCTCTATTATTTTAATCGCCCTCCCTCCAAAAGTCCTCCCCGAAAAATCTTCCTTTCGTAGCCTCCCTCTTGTCTCTCTGATCATCTCCCTCCTCTCTCTAATTGTCCTCCCTTTTTTATCGTCCTTCATATAAATATATAGGAACTCTTAAAGAAAACTAACCTTAAAACCCACAAAGGAAAAGATGACCTACCTTCCCCAAAAGAAAAAGAATAAAATATAAAAAGAGTAAAAAAAGAAACTAATCAAATCCAATCAAAATAAAGTAAAATAAATAAAAAAGAATAAGAGCCCCAATTTGGGGTCTACACTAATATATTTTTACCCATAAAAATATTTCTTGGTCTACTGTTTGTTTTTTTTAACTTCTCATTTATATACCAATTGGATTTTTTTTAAGTACATCATGTCTAACTCAAGTGTTAAAGTATTCATTGTTTCAAACAGACATATAGGGCATAGGGAGGGGGGTTCGAGTCCTAGTGTGAGAGTTTACTACCTTGAAATTAAAATGCACTAAAAAAAATATTGAAGTTTTAAAAAATTTGGCTCAAAATATTTGGATTTCTTTGAATGATTTTTCTAAATGTTTTTTATTCAAAAAAAAACTAGAATTTTAAACTCTTGAAATAAGATCTTGAGAAAATCATATTCTATATTTAATTAAAAAAATTTGAATTTTAGTTTGATGTTTTTTTTCTATGTTATTGTTTAGTAATAAATTTCTCATTTTGTTTTTAAACCCTCATTTAAAAGTCCTTTTAAATATTTGGTTAAAAGACGTCAAATGATCCAAAATTTGCAAATTTATCCCTTCTCATATATTTTTCTTGAAAAATAACTCAGTATAGACAAAAATATCTTTGTCCTTTTAAATATTTAAATGTGTCTTATAAAAGGATTATTTTTACAAAAAAAAAAAACAATGAAGATATGTTTATCAAAATGTGATAAAAATTTGATGAAGGATTAGATTTCTCAAATTCTTGTTTCAAATGGTCTTTTAATCAAATCACCCTTAAAGAATATTGTTTTTTACTTATTTATCATAAACTTGTATCATTTAGAGGAAGTTAGGAGGTTTAATCAATTGGATTTTGAGAGCAAGTTACCTTGAAACACAATCCTCCCTAATAAGGAAAACTATTTCACAATTTTAAAATACGACCAAAAATAAAACACAATACAATAAATAAAATATCTTTATTTGTATTAAATAAAAGTAAAATTTTGATTATTTTTGTATTAAAATTTAAAGGGAAAAGTAGGTTTTAATACACTCATAGAAATATTATTGCACATCGGTGATAAAGAATGAGTTTTATGGTGTTCAGACAATCTCTATGAAAAATATCGGGCCTTTAGTTGTGTCAACCTGTGACGCCCTATCCCTGGGTGTCCGCTGACCAAGATTCAACCCGCTGAAATCTACTGCCTCAAGCTCACGGCGACACACGTGTAAAATGGCCACTCGTTGCCTACATCATACTCATAAAATGATATTTTATACAAAATGATTTTGTTTACAATTGTATCTATTACAATTTATACAAAATAAATGGGTCTCTTGCCTAAATTCTTACAAAAATACAATAGAGGGCCATCTTGGCCAAGCTACTTCTAAGGTCCCGGATGGTACGCCTTCTGCACTCTAAAAAATATTCTCACGACAGGGAGCAATGCCCAAAGAGGGAATTTCCTACTTCTGGGTTACTTCCCACCTAAGTGCAATGTAATGGCACACAACATTCAACACATGCTAATAGGATGCTCCATGCATATATTAACAAAATATTCATGCAACATGTTATTCAGTTTATGACAATAACATAAGATTAGCTCACATGGGCTAAGGCATAATCCAGCGGTTCATCTTGGAACCACCCACACATCACAAACATGTTATCTTCTCATGGAAATAACACAAAACTGGCTAATGGTCACACAACAATTCGTGGGTCGTCTAAATCACTCTAGTGGATTTCCCAATGGTCCAAATCTTTGAATCGAGACCACGGCCATCTGTGCCTCAACAACCTCATTACACGGCACTCGTTCAAAAAGAAAGAAAGAGAGAAAAACTCCTACCTTTCCTGAGTTTGTAGAAACCCTAAAACCGGAGTCCATACGTCATGTCCCTCTTCGTGTAATAATTTCCTTCTCGTCGAAAGAACCGACGGCCTGATTCCTCCTACCATCCTGTGGCAGGCGAAGACGTTTCTCTAAACCAAACGCAGAAATGGCTAATGGATATTTTTCGCTTCTCCTTCTCCCCACGTTTTCTTTTCCTTTTTCTATTTACTTCCCATTTGCTTTTCTTTCTTTTCTTCATTTCTCTTCTTTTCTCCTCATTTCTCCCCCATTTTCCTTTCTCTTCGCTTTTTCTCTCCTCCTTTTGAATCATTATACGTATGGCATGTACCCATAAATTTCCTCCTCACCTTCTCAAGCCAAATGAGTGGCCTAAATTTTTCCCTCTTTTTCTTTTATTTCATAATTCCTTCTTTATGACATCAATCTTTACATACTTCAACGCGAGCCATGGGATCCATTTCCCACATACATACACTGCGAGCCATTCTTTCCATGCCATGTCACTGGGTGTGGCATGTGGCATCCCTTAACCACGTGTCATCCGACACCCCACACCTCGAAATACGTGAAATCCCAACCATCTCGGAATTTAACAAATTTGACGTGGTAGCTAGATTTCACGGAGACGATTCCAACTGTGCCGTCCGTTTCGTCATCCGAGATCTAGAAAATTCGGATTTTGACCAAAATTACCATTTCCTTCATTCCTAGAAATCCGATTTTCCGGTCTCACACAAACAACAAAAAAAAAACCCTAAAATACCCCTCATTAAACCCTTCCACGTCAGCCATCCGGATCCTACTCTTTCTTCTCCTCTTTTCCTTCTTCTTCGGCAAACCAAAAAAGAAAGGGAAAAGTTAAAGCTCCAAACCTTTACTCCTAAACTCCCTCATCTTCTTCTCCTTTCGTTTTTCATTCTGTTTCATCGGAGGACATTTGGTGCATTCAATTTCGTTAGAAACTAGGGAATTCAACTCATCTCGAAAAGCCAAACACTTCTTCTTCTCCATTCTTTTTTCATTTTGTTTCACCAGAGGACATTTTGCCCATTTCGATTTTGCCAAAAACTAAGACATTCATCTCATCTTCTTCATCGAACAATCGAACAATTTGTCTTCTCCGTTCGTTTTTCATTCTGTTTCGTCGGAGGACATTTGGTACATTTCGATTTCGCCAGAAACTAGGCATTTAGCAAGTTGATCGGTTCAATTTTCAACATTGTAAGCTCAATCTACAAAACAGAGAACAGGAAAGAAGGTACGACTGCTTTTCCTAACTCTCAGGTTTTTTATTCATTCGCTTTGATAAATGGTTATATCAGTTTGTTTTTAGTGGCTTGTCTTCAATAAATATTTTTACAAAATTGTTTTTGATTCTCATATACTAAAATAAATTTTGTAATTAAATCAGATTAAATAATTATTCTACCAAAGTTAGCTGACCAGTCAAATGAAAGGCTCAAACCCATGAGACCATTCCGTGAAAAGGTCCAAGGACTTTTCTGGAATTTTTACAGAATTTGTCAAAGCTATAGAGAGTGGTGAGACTTTGTCTCAAAGGGAGAAGATGGAGGAGACTTTTTCTCCAATTCATGACATGGCAGAGTATGTGAGCAATTATTTGGCAAGAGCTTACCTTGAGGATTTAAGACTTTATCGATAGCGGGTTGGGGCAATTATTCGTTAACGCTTATAGCAATCAAGATCGAAAGAAAGGACTTTTTCAACATCCACATCAACCCACACTCAAAACATAGCATTTCAGCATTTCTCTTATTCTTCTACAAGTTCAGCAATTGTCTTTTCCAGATTCCTAGCTTAGTTTTTATATGTTCTTTCTAAGATTTGTTATTTCAAAGCTTGCTTGCTTCAACATTTCATTTTCAATCTAATTCCATAATGAAATTTGTTATCTTTCAAGCTAGTTCGTATAATTTTTCTCTTATCTTTCAATTCAATTCAATTTTCAAAGTATTTTCTGCTTAGATTCTAGGGAATTATCAAGGGAACTAGGGAATTCATTTTTGCTTGAGTCGGTTGATGTTTCTAACATCGTCACTTGGAAATACTTATACTTCTCGCACGCCTGCACACCAATTACGTGCTTTTGTATGTTCTAGAGCAAATCCACTGAAACGTATTTTTGGCACGCTCACTGGGACACATCTTTGTGGAACATCGATATTTTATATATATATATATATATATATATATATATATATATATATATATTGTTATATATATATATATATATATATATATATATATATATATATAGTCAGGCATATTCCATTTATGGGACTCATTTTGGCCGGCGCTAACAAATTTGAGGAGTAAGATTAACCGGGAGAGTCTCCGTAGGATCCGACACATAGGCGCACAAAGGAAGAGTTTCAGCCCCGTGGAATAGATAGAGAACCTGATGAATTCTCCAATACGACAGCAGGGGAATCCATCCAACTACCCAATTGAAGAAGTGGAAGGAAGAGGTGCAACTAATGTGGATGTGCCTATTCTTTTCTCTAATAATTCTAATTAATTTCAGGCTTTCATGCAATAAATAAAGAGCCAGAGAGTGATCATGACTGCCATTATGGAAGAAATGAAGCAACAATCTCAAGCAATCCTAGAGAACTTTAGAGAAAAAGGGCAATCAAGGCAAGAAGTTGATTCTAAGCCTGAAAGGCAATTTTCTAACGAACTTGGTGGGCAACATTCTGAGAACCTACATGAAGCTGGTGAATTTCACCTCTCACCTATGCAGGCAAAGGTTAGATACCTTCCTCTCCATAGGAGAGAAGGTGGTACTCTAGAGAATGTAGCAGGGGAAAGACCTAATGCAGCCAGAGCCACAGCCCCTCAGAGGATTTTTGCTCAGACTAATCCACTTACACAACCTGGAGTATATGAAGGAGACTTTTCTTTCAATAGAGGCCCGAGGGGCATCATGTAGCCACCTACAAGTGTAAATGGCAATTAGGGACTACAAGTTCCTCAAGCTCCTCAGCAAGTTCAACAAATTCCTCAACATCTTTTTGGGCAACCAAATTTCACAATTCTAGGCAATTAGAGGACATGATATGAGTTATAATAACAGGTCTCATAAATCAGCTTCCGAGTTCTACAAACCTTATCCAGATGATAGATTATTAGAAGAACTTTACCTAAGAGAGTACAAGATCCTTGATTTCTCCTTGTTCTCTGAAGAAGATGGCCATTCCACCTTAGAGCACATTGTTAGATTCACTGTGCAATGTGGAGAGTTGGCTAAGTATGAGAATTTCTATCATTTCAAGCTTAGACTGTTTCCTAACTCTTTGGCAAGGGTAGCATTCACTTGGTATACAACATTACCAAGGAACTTCATTCAAAGTTGGCAAGAGATGGAAAGGCAAGCCTACATCAGATCTTCGTGGCTAAGCCCAGCATCGCAGAACTATCTGCAGTGACCTAAAGAAATCGAGACTAATGATTTGTTCATCTCTCGTTCAAGAAAATGAGAAACATACAAGATCCATCTTCGTGAGACAGTGATGTGAAAATACCAAAGAGGTTTGGACATTGAGTTGAGGAAAATTCACATAATTTTAGAGATTTGGTGAACTTGTAGCTAAGGTGACAGAATATGAGAAGCTACCATGAAGAAAGCTACGTGAGGAAGAAGTCCATGGAACTATTGTCAAGTGGCAGAACCGTGAAGTTACAAAGGGCAACCCATATACTGCAAGGACATTCACCTGTCGCCTCGTAGAAAACAATTTGATTTGTGGAAGAAGGCATAAACAAGGATACACTAGTTCAATATACTTTATTGCAGCGAAGATAGAGGAAAGGTCTGATTTCGATGAAAGAAAATTTCATTACCTTCCCTAAAGACCACCGGATCCCAATCAAGGATGAACTAAGGGGAAAGACTTAATGTAAGTACCACAATTCATTGGAATGCATGTTAGGGTTTTAAAGATGTCATATAGATAGATAAGGATACCAAGTTCCCCTAGACAAGAAAGAGGTTGGTGGCTATCGGCGAAGATCCTTTCACCAGTACCCCAATCAATACCGCCGCCTAACCTAAGAGCATTGATAGAATCGTGCATGTGGGAAACTCTAAGAAAGGTATAACCCTAACATTGCTTGTTTTGTGTTGATAGTTTGAAAAATGAATGGGCTACAGTTTGTATAGATCCTCCATCAAGAAGAAATTCAATGAAGGGGATACAACATGGAAAATAACAGTATAATCAATTCTCCAAGGAAAGGAAATTTTCACCAAAAGGCAAGACAAATTTCCCAAGATATGGTTTTGTTCCTCTTAGATAAAAGGTTGTAGAAAATGCCACTTCTCCATGGGGTAGTGATAGGTGTGAATCATACTAGCATTTTGAGTATGTTTTTCATGTGTTTATGTAACCTAAATGCTATATTCACGCTTAGTTCTACATTACATTGGGTCCTCAAACTGTTGATACTTACGTTTATTTGAAAGAAAAATCAAAGCACAATGGGGAAAAGTATAACAAAAGACTGACCAATTCCAAGATCCTGTCTGCTGAAGTGGCGCCAAATCCTCAGGGGAAGGAGTTCACAGTCATACAAACCCTCGCTACAAATAAGAAGGAAGATCTTGTAACCTAAGTTTATGGTTCACTAAGGCGAAGCTAGCCTTCGTCGCATCGGCGCTTCACACCAAGGTGAAGCCTGGCCTTCGCTCGAGGCGAAGGAGACTATGCGCACGATAACATCTATCTTCGCCAAGGCGAAGAGCACTGTCTCAACAAAATAATTCGTATTTTTAAGCCAATCATTGGCCCATTTCCTGCTGATATAAATACTATACTTGTAATAGCTTTGCTGTAATTGCAGAGGACTCGAGGCATAACTTTTTCCCCATTTTTAGGTTTTCTCTCAGGTTCATTTTTTTAGGTTTCAGATTTCTAGTTTCTAACTTGCTTCGAGCTGATTTTGAAGAACAATCTACTGGGAGGAGCCTGCAACCAGATATAGAGTTTGAGATGAATTTCATCTTCATTTGTTTTCAGATTCCTAAACTTTTTACTTTCTTTATTAATCTTATTATTATGTTTATGCAAACACATGGTTTTGTCGATTTTCGTCAGAATGAGTAGCTAAACTCTCCTTTAGGGTTGATTATTGAAGTCGATGCTTGATTTATATATTTTTTATAATGGTTTTGTGAATTTATTCTTATGTTGATGTTAGTTGGTGTGGTTTATGGATTATTATGGTTTTGCCTAATTGGTTTATGTTGGGGAGTGAGTTAAAGACCTAGTACACAAAGGGTTTCCATAGTGATAGTTGGAAATATACCCTTAGGCCTTGATCTTTACTCCCAAATGTATCTTAATTGACAAAATCAACCTAACTTGGTCAAAGAAGTCTAGGAAATTAGGAATGTCTTGTACTGGATGGATTTTATTAGGAGTAGCACCATCTCAACATTATATGAGGATCGTATGGACCGAGAGGTGATCGATTCGAACATATTCCAGGAAATCCTATCTTATAGACCGAGAGGTAACCAATAGGATTCCCAAGGAAAGGATTTCCTTATAAAAGTATCACATTTCATGTCGACCTAGATGGACCGAAAGGAGAATAGGGAGTGGGTGTGAGAAATTGAGGGGAGACACGAAAGTGTAAACCTCATACAGGCTTCCTTGGATAAACACAAATATATTTTCATTAAACCAGCACTTCATGAATATAAATCATAATTGCATCAATGGATATGATCAGCTCCCAGTACCCTCTTCCCTTACAGCTTTTTCTTTTTTAAAATCAACCCATTTGCTTGTGAATCTTATAAAATCAATTTTAGATTTGTTCTGTTTTTAGTTTATTTATTTGAGATAACCAACATCCCAAATCACCCTTCCACTCAAATAGTGAAATTCTTGATTAGCCAGAGTACTCAATTCTCTCTAAAACCGCACTTTCCTTGTAGGATTGATATTCTGACCTTTGGTCCATTATATTACTTGTACAATCTGTATGCTTACGGAAATCGTTAACAAGTTTTTGGCACCGTTGTCGGGGACGGTGCGGTTTAAGTGGAATAGATTGATATTCTAACAAATGAGACATTTATTATATTTCTCTTATTTTCTTTTTTAGTTTTATTTTGTATTCAGCTTGTGTTACCCTGTTTTTCTAGTGTTGTTTTCTGATTTTAGGAACCAAATTTTATGCATAGAAGGTCTAACTCTGAGTTATTACCATTTGATCCAGAAATTGAAAGAACATTATTAAGACAAAAAGAAAGTCAAAGTCGATACAATTGAGATGGAAGATCATAAAAATGATAGATTCAGTGAGGGTAACTCAGACCAAAATGAAATTCCTGGAATTCGGGAACCGACACTTGGTGAATGTTTGAGACCTATGGTGAAGGAAGATTACTTAGGAATTCGGCATCAGCCCATAGATGCTAATAATGTCAAGTTGAAACCTACACTGATTTCTATGGTCCAGCAGCAACAATTTGGTGGAAGCCCTTCGGAAGATCCTAATGTGCACTTGTCAAATTTCTTGCAATTGTGTGGTACTATCAAGATGAATGGAGTAGACCACAATGTGATTAAACTAAAGCTCTTTCCTTTCTCTCTAAAGGAAAAAGTAAGAAATTGGTTCATTAATTTAATGTCGGGTTCAATAGACACTTAGGGAGCTCTAGTAGAGGTTTTCTTGACTAAATTTTTCCCACCACAATCAACTTCATAGTTTAGAGCAACAATCACATAATTTCTACGAGGAGATCAAGAAACACTCTATGGTGCATGGGATCGATTTAAAGAGTTGTTGAATAAATGCCCATAGCATGGGTATGAGCTGAGTGCTTAAGTTCAAATATTCTATAATGGACTTAACTATTCGATCAGGGCATTAGTGGACATGGCGTATGGAGGCTCTATCACGATGAAGACAACAAGAGAAGCCAATGTGATGTTTGAAGAACCGACAAAGAACAGTTACCAACCTCCTTCTGAGAGAGGTGATAGGAGAAAACAAAGGGGAATTCACGAAATAGATAGAATGTCATCTTTGGAGGCAAAATTTGAGGCTTTGATGACTCGATTAACTCAACAAGCTCCAAAGGAACCTACTGTTAGGGAAATTACATACATGCAAGCACAAGGAGCTCTTATGGAAAATACTCCACTTCAAATTGAAGCTGCAAATTATATGAATACTAGGAGTTATACATTTCGCCCAAACAACAACTTGCCTTCCTCAACATCATTCAAACAGAAATCGCGAAAATCATTGCATTAAAATTACAATTGTCCACATGAGCCTCATCAGTTGAGTACCACTTTGGCACCTCCTGGATTCTAAAATCAAGGAGCTTCAAGCTCAAATTATCAAGGGAATGCAAGAAAGCCTTGTTTTAATGACCTGTTATTAGTGATAAATGATTTTTAAATGAGTAAAGAGACACGACTTACTCAGCTGGAAAACAATTAAGCCACCTTTGGAATGTTTATTAAAGGCTTAGAAGGTATTCAAGCAACAATGGAGACATGTATGAAAAATCTGGAGCACAATCAAGCAAACATTGGCACATGCATGAAGAACATGGAGACAAATCAGGTCAATTTGGGAGCATCTCTGAAAAATGTGGAAACTCAAATGGGGCAATTGGCTAAATCTTTGAGAGAAAATCCCCCAGAATCCCTTCCAAGTGATACAGAGAAAAATCTTAAACAATGCATGTTGTGACACTGAGGGGTGGAAAAGAATTTGATGAACCTAAAAAGATCAAAGATGAAGTAGATCAGAAAAATTTGGAAGTTGAAGAGAATATGGAAGTTGAAATTGAAAAAGAGGGAGTTGAATTAAACAACAAAGAAAATAAGCAAAAATATGATGAAGTTGTTCCAGGGAGAATGACTTTTCCCAACAACCCTCCCTTGTACACTCCACCCTTATCTTTCCCTCAAAGATTCCGAAAAACCAAACTGGATGGGCAATTTGCTAAGTTTCTGAATATGTTTAAGAAACTTGAGATCAATATTCTGTTTGCCGATGCTTCGGCTTAAATGCCAAATTACGTCAAATTCATGAAGGAGATCATGAGCAACAAGAAAAAGTTAGAGGCATATGGGACAATAAACTTATCTTAAAATTGTAGTGCCATAATTGAAAATAAGCTTCCCGAAAAACTCATCATGAGCAACAGAAACTATCCCCTACATCATTGGGAAGCATACATTCAGCAAGGCATTGTGTGACCTTGTACGAGTATAAACTGATACTTTCTGGCTAAAAAGTTGAATTTTTGGGGGAGATTACACCCACCATATCACTAAAAGTTTTCCAGGATCTATCACCCGATTTTCCAAAAGGAATTATTGAAGATGTTTTGGTTATAATGGTAAATTAATTTTCCTACGGACTTTAGTATAAGTTAGACATGGAAGAAGATAGGGAGGCACTAATAATTTTAGGAAGACCGTTTCTTACCGTTGGTAAAGCACTAATCGATGTGAAGAATGGGGAATTAAATCTAAGAGTGGGTGAAGACCAAGTGAGGTTTAATCTATATAAAAGTGTGGAATGTCCAAACGATGTAAATGCAAGCTGCATGAGGATTGATACACTGATTCCTTCGCAAACTGATTTGCTATATGATTTTGGAAAGAGAAGTCCACTTGAACAATGTTTAACAAAGTCGCTTACCACGGTTGAGTTAGATTGTGAAGACCTATCATCTACTCCGGAATTGATTGAAACAATACTTGCTCTTGAAATAAATGAAGAAGTATCGATTTTAGAAGAAGAGCAAAAGACCTCGGATGAATTAGTGTTGAAAGAATTACCAAAGGGTCTTAAATATGCATTTTTGGGAAGCAATGATACAAAGTTGGTGATTATTTCTTCAGAGTTGGACATTGATATGGAAATTAAACTACTGGATGTTCTAGGAAAGAATTTAGAGGTATTTGCTTGGTCCATAGAAGACATAAAGGGAATCAGTCCCTCCATTTGTATGCATAACATTTTGATGGAAGAAGAACATGTTCCATCCATTGAGCATCAAAGACAGTTAAATCCCGCAATGAAGGAAGTTGTGAAAATGGAAGTTTTGAAATGGCTCCAGTCTCATGCAAGTTGTGCCGAAAAAAAGAGGTATGACTGTGGTTCGAAATGAAAAAGATGAGCTTCTATCCACCCACACAATTACGGGATGGCGTGTATGCATTGATTATCGGAAGCTCAACAAGGCAACAAGGAAGGATCACTATCCACTACCCTTCTTGGATTAGATGTTGGACAGACTTGTCGACCATTCGCATTATTGCTTCGTAGATGGTTATTCAGGATACAATCAGATTACGGTAAACCTAGAAGACCAAGAAAAGACGACTTTCACCTATCCATATGGGACATTTGCTTTCAAAAGAATGTTGTTCGGGTTGTGAAAAACTCCAACTACATTTTAGATATGTATGACTGTCATTTTTTCAGATTTGATAGAAAACATCATGGAAGTCTTCATGGATGATTTTTCAGTGTATGGGGGTTCATTTGACAACTTCCTTTACAATCTTGAAGTGGTTTTACAAAGATGTAGAGAGAAAATTTTGGTATTAAATTGGGAAAAATGTCACTTCATAGTGTAAGAGGGTATTATGCTCAGACACTTTATTTCTTCAAAAGGGTTGGAAGTTGATAAAGCAAAAATTGCCACAATCCAAACCCTTACCCCGCCAACTATAGTGTGAGGCATTCGTAGTTTCTTGGGACATGCAGGATTTTATTAAAGATTCATCAAAGACTTCTCGAAAATCGCAAAACCGCTTTTTAAATTGTTGGAAAAATATGCGATATTTAGTTTTGATGAATTTTGCATGACAACATTTGAGGAGATAAAGAACAAACTGATTAAAGAACCTATTGTTGTTGCACCTATTTGGGATGAGCCTCAACAATGTGTGATGCTGACTTCGTGAATAGTTGTTTTAGGCGTAGACGAGAATATCTTTCAGCCCATTTATTATGCGTAAAGAAAAACTTTTGAACGAGGCTCAAACACTACACAATCCACATGTAGTGAAATGTTAGTCGTAGTGTATTCTATGACAACACAGAACCTTACATAATCTAGCCCCAGTGACTCTCTATACACACCATGCAACAATTAGGTATCTCATGATGAAAAGTATGCAAAATCGAGACTAATTTGTTGGGTTCTATTGCTTCAAGAATTTGACATGGAAATCAAGGACCAAAAAGGAAGTGAAAATGTGGTTGTGGACCACTTATCTCTTTTGGAATCTAATAAGGGAATTGAGGACTTCACTAAAATAGAGGAATCATTCTCGGATGAACAATTTCTTGTTATGGAAACCTAGCTTCTTCTCGGGTGGTGCTGGAAGATTTCCGTGAACCATTTGTCACCTAGCTTAATTGCAATAAGAATAAGTGACATCATAGATTCAGAATGTGACTTGCTTCATTGCTTGGCAAGTATAATGTGAAGCCGAAAAAGAGTCTCCCATATCACCCATAGTTCAATTAGCAAGCAGAAATTTCAAAATCAGAAATCTAAGAGGGAATACTGAAAAGACAAAGGGAGTTCGTCTAGAAGGTTTGGTCAGCATGTCGATGACGATTATGTGCATATGGGATCGCTTCAAACTCCTAATTACATGTCTCCATTTTGTTTAAAAATATGGAAAATCCTCGCTTATATTTACCTCGAGTTAGAACACCACACAACAGGAGCTAAGCAGAAATCTCAACTTCAATCTCTTCTAAAGAAGTCGGCAGAAAAGATTTTCCAACTAAGTGAACTCGAGGAATCAAGGGAATGACTAGAGGAAACGAAGATTCATAAGGAGAAAACAAAAAAATGGCATAACAAACATTTAGTCTTGATTTTCAATTCCAAACTAAATCTATTCATGAGCAAGTCGAAATAAGATCATCCGCACTGGCTACTTAAGCATTAGCGGTAACCCATACGGTGCAATAAGAGTACACCCAAACAAAAGAGTTTAAAGTTAATGGTCAAAGGTTAAAGCATTATTTTGGACATAAGATTGATACAGTGAAAGTGCACTAAATTGCCACATAATCATCATTCTTGAGAGCATCAATTATGAAATGGCCAAATTCGCTGCTTATCGACAATAAATATACGTATTCGGGGAAGTGAAACCCAAGTCAGGTAAGAATCCTGTTCTCCCCCTTTTTTTTTTAGTTCTTTTCGGTTTAATTTTGATAGTTTTGGGGATTCTTGTTTTGTTTTGTTTGGTTTTCGCTTTGTGATGACAGTTACGTATGTTTCAGTTCATTCAAGAAGACAAAGTCAGTTGATATATTTAAATCGGAAGCTTGAGAAGACTGAAAATTTACGTAAAACATGGTGTTTTTCAAAAGAGAGGGTCGTAATATCAAATTAATTGCATGTGAATGAAATTTTAGAAACAAAAGTTGAGTGTGACAGTCATTTTTATTAGGTATACAATGTCATCCATTTAGAAGTACTGTTTGTCAGCCGCTGGCGCATCCTTCAATCGTAGCAGTGGCCTTCCGCGGCAAAGCCTGCCTTCTCCGCGGAGAACAAGAGCCCAACATTTAGCATCCCCGTTCGCCGCTTATCCACCGCGCGCGAACACCCATCAAATATCAACCTCCAGTTCGCCGCCGCTGGGCACCCTTCACCGCTAAACCGAACACTAAACTGAATCTCGTTCATCACAAAGAAAGACCTTCGGGCTGCAGAAGCTCCCTCAGTGGATTCATATTCCCCGCCTTCGCCACTACAAGACACCGATTTTAAGGGACTATAAATCCAAACGTGCACTACCATTTTGCTTGCTCACTTCCGTTCTAGACTTCCTCTCCAAAACTCAGATTTCCAACAAGTTTCCCTTTTCACTATTTCAACGGCCCCAAAGAAGATAATAGAGAAGAGGGAGGAGAACCTGGCCAAGTTCGCGCACTCACCTCCCAAAACCACAAAAATTTATTACACTACGTCAAAAATTTGTACCACTAGTCTCTACTACAGATTCTCTGCCGCAGAGCTGCTTTCCAAATTTAATGTCTACTTTAACTTTTGACACAGAAGGGGCCACTAAGTCATGCGAGATCCCCAACCTTGGATAGCTCCTGTGGTTAGAGAGTTTCATTCTAACATGCTCTATAGAATGAATTCCACATTATATGTTAGAGGGAAGTGGGTGGACTTATGAAACCCCGAGAAAATCCAATTTTCCAAAGTGGTAATTGTAATTTCTACTAAACCAAATTTTTCTAGATCTCTTGATGATTTAAATGCACTTCACCGTTAATTTTTCGCGAAATCTAGGCTACCACGTCGACTTCATTTAATTCCGAGACAGAGGTAATTTCACATTTTTCGAGGCACGCAGTATGAAACATGACACTCGCACTTTATGAGTGGCTCAAGAGGCCATGTGTCCCGGGCGTATCGGTCAAACATGACCTGGCGGGGGGCCATGAGCTGACAACCAATTCCGTGAGTGGATGGAAACTGGGTTAGATGGATAAGCCGGATACAATGTAATCCCACGAAAGTAAATATAGAATGGACACGCATAAAGAGAGACAATTCCTTCTCACCAAGTCGACCAACCGCCATGTGAGGGAGAAGTAGGACAAAACCGTGATGTTAAGAGAAGAAAGAGGGATTTAGAGAGAGAAGTTCTTACCTTCTCTCTAGAATTTGCATGACGGACCATTTGGCTCGACAGCTGAAGGGTGCTTGTTCCCTACCGCAAGTGGCTACGTATGGTGTACCTATTGTATTTGGAAAACTCTAAGGTAAGTGGGTTTTCTTCCTCACTTGGTTTATTTTTTATTTATGTTGTTTTGTTAATTGGCCGGCCGATTTGAGGTCGTGGAATGTTTCTCTGACGGTCCCAAAACTAGTGGGACCGAATCAGGAATTCTGAGTCTCGTTTCGACACCCACTTAATTATTCGGGGCGTAATCGTGATACAATTTATGCATTAATTTGCAAATTCGTGCTTTCGGGGCCGAAAATGGTCGTGGATTTGCCTGCCAAACTCGAACCGATAGCCAGGAGGGTCGCGTATGGACAAATTTCATCGTTATTTTAAGGACCGTTAAAAATGTACCTCCAAGCTTTATCACTGATCGAAACGCTCCATGTGGTTATTTGTAATGATATCAAGCAGTGATGAAATCGGTCAATTGTGTCAAAATGAGATGCCAATAAAATGCTAAATAATGTGTTAACATGGTGTGTGAATTCATATAAAAAAATATAATTGTGTGTAAGCCATCGAGATAAATTATGGTTAGCTCAAGCGAATAATTCGGGATGTTATTTGCTAGGAATTGAATAACATAAAAGTTTTGTTAATATACGCATGCTAAGATAATAACATGACCGTATTATGAACGAATCGAATGTTCGTGAAGTATCAGATGAGCACTTAGCGGGGAGTAACCCAAGTAGGAAAATTCCACTCACTGGTACGCTTCAATTCTATCGAGGGATCATTATTTCGGGCACAGATTGTTCCTGGGGAAGATGGCAGCCATTAGAGGCCATTTTTAGAAGCAAATCCGGATTGCGGGTTTATTTACAGATAACATGTGATGGCTAAAATTCTAAATTTTAATATATACTGCTTAAAAAAGTGCTTTAATAACTTTCGAACTATCAGATATACTGGATGTATCGCATGGCTTATCGGGCGCAGGGCTCATGGCTGTTATTTTATTTCGTGATGCGACCATGTGGTCACAGCACTGTCGGGACAAAGTTCAGATACCTCGGCAGCCTCCCTTACAAAGGAGACTCGCCTCCGATTTTCGTGAGTGGTGTCAAGTTACCTGACATCCATTCCATTCCCTGTCGACGGCCACAAACAATAATCTGGCCAGGCACAAGGCTCAGTACATCTAAACGTATAAACAAAGGTGTGCAACCTAGTCATCGATGATAGCGACGCCTACATGGCCATATTCTAGCACATGATGATGCGTGCCCTTACAAGGGGAAGAGGTGTATGGAAACGACACCCCTCCACGTCCGAGGTGACTACTTTCAAACTAGGTCCCAAAGGGGTTTGGTACAATTTATTCAGGTTAATCTAAAGCCGCTTCATCCTCCATACCACAAGGGAGTCAAAGATGATCCCAGTATTTAATATCGTCATACTAAAAGTTCGACGTAGGGCATGTTATTGAGAGGGAGATTATCAAGTCCACCCAAGGGCATTGTAATGGAGATTATCAAGTCCCCTTTCCAGCCTCCCCGCGATGCCTTCCAACTGCCACTCCCGAAAGGTTTTTAATTTGTCCCATCGATAAGCCATCTGCCAACAAGCAAGCATCTCATGCTCGAGGGGAGTTTCTTTTTACTTTCATTTTGCACGTATTATTTAGAGATTTCAATGAAAATTTACCTCAGGGTGTGTTTTTCATTATCTGATTGACTTCTACTTATCAAAAGTATTTGATGACCGAACAATTTACTTATTTTTAAGTTTCTCTTTAGATATTTTATTTTAGATATTTGCTTTGTTTTTATGTTGTTTTTGGATATTTTTGTTTGTTTTTTATAATCTAGTTGTTCTTTTTTTTTTTTGGCATATCGGGTCTTTTAGTTTGCTTAAAGCTCAAGTAGTTAATAATTTTAAATTGCATTTTGCAGTGGACTAATACACTTGTGGTTTAATTGTTTATTGAGATATTCGATCCTTGTTGCATACTCTTAATTGTGTTGAATTGTTATCATTTAAGTCCTAACCATTTAGTGATTCATCCAAATGCCATAATGCATACAAAATTTGAAAAATCTCAAAAAGTTTTGTGTGGTTTTTATGACTTTGCTGTGGAGATATTTGGAATGCCTATGATGATACCAAATTCTATTGTTCTCTACATATGAATAATGTGAGAGATAATTGAGCTAAAAGTCAAATAGGATGACCATATAGATGTACACTTAGTTATAGGTTTGCATCAAATTAAGCACAAGTCTATGTACCTTCTCGCCACTCATATTTTGTTTGAGAAAATTAGAGGGAAATCATAACGTCTAGATCTCATAAGACTTTAACTTGCTCAATTATCATTTGAGGCGAAACTTGTGCAACACATCCTCGAAATGATATAGGCCATCCTTGCATCATTGAGCCTTTAGCCTGCTACTCTATGCATTAGTCCGATACGCTTGATCCGTAATAGCTCCTCGTTTCATCTTGAAAACCAAGAATGAACACCCATATCTCTTTGTTTTCCCTTCATTCAAGAACCCATATGTTACCCTTAACATGTCGCTTATAGAGCACAAATCATGAGAAGGACATGTAATTGGTAGGAAGTTTGAATGAAGTGGTTCTAATGAGTACAAAATGTCAAGGAATGGGTATTGAAAAGAGCAAGAAATGAAAATTAGTTAGAAAAAGTGCAAAGAAGAAAAGAACTCAAAGGGGAGCAAATTTAACCTCGTAGTCTTCTTACCTTGAGCTACTAAGTCCGTAGGGGTGTTTTAACACCTAATACCCTAAGGTCAATTGGTTTAGGAGTTATTGACCTCAAACTCTCTACATAGGGTAGGTAGAAAGCTTAAAGGGGTTAAATATTGCATTGATGCATACCTTAATGTTCAGAAAAAGCAAAAAGTCTTGGTGATTTTGAGGAGAGATAGAAACAAATAAGTTTGGGGGTGAAACGAAATGAAAAGCACACTGATGCTAATTGGGTTGAGTTTGAATGACTCAAATGGAGACATAGTCAAAATTTTGGAGGATGAAGCATGAGAATAAAAGGAGAGTGTGCTTGAGTGGTTTGGGTAAAAATTTTTACCTAAATTACTTATTTAACTAACCTATCACCCAAGCCATACACTACAAGCTTGAAAAGACCTATTTGATCCCGATAGTATGAAATGCCTACATTAGTGGAGAATGGTATGTCAAGCAAGCCTATGAAGTCTTAATCACTTCTCATTCATGGAAACTCTTTATGAGTGAGAGATCTTTCACATCATACATTTTCTTAATTTCATCTAAACTATAGTTGGAATAATGAGGGTAAGACTACACCATAATCACGCTGAGCCTCGAGTAAAAGTGTGGGGCCATGGTCACCCTCGTTAGCTCAAGAACATTATCTTAAAACATTATATGGCGCTGTAAGTTGGAGCACACACCCCCGAGGCAAAACATCAAAAGCATACATCTCTATGGCCTATATGTTTTCTTTTAATAATTTTGAAAATGCGGCTGTTGTCTGCCGAGGAGAAGCAAACAAGTTGTGCTCAGTGCTTGATAGGTGTGAATCATACTAGCATTTTGAGTGTGTTTTTTATGTGTTTATGTAACCTAAATGCTAGATTCACACTCGTATTCTTAAATATTACACTGATCCCTCAAATTGTTTATGTTTTGCAAGCCTTGAAAGAAAATTAAGCAAAGAAATAGGCAAAAGCAGAAACAAAAAGGACTACCTACAACCTGAAGATCTGGTTTGCCAAGGCAAAAGAAAAGCTTCGCTGCGGAAAACCAGTTCACCAAGGTGAATAGAGCTTCGCCACGCGGTCGGGCAATGCAAACATGAGTCTAGTTCGCCAAGGCGAAGGCTACCGCCAACAAAGGAGTTCGGCGAATGCAGCAAACCCCTTGCATCGCAAAGAATTCTAGTTCGCAAGGCGGCTAGCCTTCCGCAGGCCGGCTGGGCTTCGCATACGGCTTTCTACCTTTTCCAAGGTAAAGGGAGACTATGCACAAGATCCGTCTCGCTAAGGTAAGATCGAGCCGGGAAAACAAAAATACTCCTATTTTTAGCCCAATCATTGGCTCATTTCCTAAGGATATAAATACTATACTTGTAATAGCTTTTAGCGTAACTTAGGAGGACTTAGAGGCCCATTTTTAGGGTTTTCTCTCACTAGGTTCATTTTTTTAGGGTTTCTAGATTTTCTTAAGTTTTACCTTGTTTTTGGAGTTGATTTTGAAGAACAATCTACTAGAGGAGCTCTTGCAACTATAGAGCAATGTTTATGATGAATTTCATCTTTCATTTGTTTTGTATGTCTAAACTTTACTCTCTTTATTAATCTTTCATTATTATGTTTATGTTAAACATGGTTTTTGGATTTCTTGGTTGAATGAGGGCTAAACTCTACTAGGGTTGGATTTATCAACTTGATGTCGGTTTGGCACTTTTAGAATGGTTTTAATTTGTCTCTTCATTGATGTTGACGGTGTGGTTTATGGATTATTATGGTTTCGCTTAGTCAGATTTATGAGTCAGGGAGTATTAAAGACCTAGTGCACAAAGGGTTCTCTTTTAGTGACAGCTTGAAATATACTCCCAGCTCGATCTTACTCCCAAATGTATCTCAATTGACAAAATTAACCTAACCTAGTCAAAGAAGTCTAGGGAATTAGGGAATGCCTAGTACTGATGGATTTTATTACGAGTAACACCATGTATCTCAAAGATTACGCGAGATCGTATGGGACCTAGAGGTGATCATTCGAATATGGTCCAGCAATCCACCGTGATGACCTAGAGGTGACCAATAGGATTCCCAAGGAAATGATTGTCTTCTAAAAGTATCACATTTCATGACCTAGATGGACCGAAAGGTGACCAATAGGATTCCTAAGGAAATGATTGTCTTCTAAAAGTATCACATTTCATGACCTAGATGGACCGAAAGGATAATAGGGACTGGGTGTGAGAAATTGAAGGGAGACACGAAAGTGTAAACTTCATATAGGTTTCCTTGGACAAACACAAATATATTTTCATTAAACTAGCACTTCATGAATATAAATCATAATTGCATCAATGGATACATAATCAACTTGGCCATTCCTCACGCTTTTTCTAAAATCAACCCATTTACTTCAGAATCTTATAAAATAAATTTTAGATTTGTTTTGTTTTTAGTTTAGTTTATATTCAGATAATCACCATCCCAAATCACCCTTCCATTCATAAGTGAGAAATTCTTTTTATTACCTGGTACTTCAATCTCAAGTGAAACGCACTTTTCCTACTGGATCGGCATCCGACGTCCATTTTATTACTTATACTGGCCCATACGCTTGCGAAAAATCGCTTAACAAGTAGGTGGTCCACTACCTAAGGAGAATGATAATGTGCAGCGAGAATGTCACTCAAGAAAGGGAGTATTTTCTGTAAGGGGTAAGTTCACTCCTCCAAATGACAAAGTTGTAGGGAAAGTTACTATTTTTTCAAGGGAGATAACAGAGAACAGATTTCCAAGAAGCGATCCTGGGACAGCCGTTCCTCCGAGAAAAGAAGGTTTCACCAAAGAGAATCACTCCTCCAGTGGCAGGTTCTTTTTTCCCAAGAGTAGAAAATTTGCGCACAACCCACCCCTCCAAGGAAAGATGTATGACATGTTTCTCCAACATGCATGTTTTCCTCTCAAGAGGGCGACCTAGTCTTCCAAGGTACAGACGATGTCTCCTATGAGAAAGTTCCTTATTTTTCAAGGAGAGGGGTCAGAGAGATGGAAAGGCATGTGAGGCATCATTCTCCAGAGTTTCTCCCGGGTCAAAGGTGGCAAGGGTACAAAGAAAGACAAAAATTTCTCTCTAAAGGTTGTCGAGGACTCAAAAGGGGAGGATACATAGCAAAGAGAAGCTGATAAAAGGAAGCTCATTGATGTACCTGTGGAAATCCAAAAGGAATATGCCATGGAGTTAGAGAAAGTGGAGGAACGAATGGTTCATAGCTCGGAAAAAACAATGTTTGGGAGGAAAGCTACTAAGGATATGGAGTCAATGAGCAATGTAGATGAAGTGATGGACCCGAAGGTCTTATTGATAAGTGAAATCTCTATTTATTTAAATTGTTCCACTATTTCTTTAACATTGACAACTATTTTCAAGTCAAAAGGTAAAGGAAGACCTAGTAGAGGTAGAAGGGAAAAGCCCTACGACAGAGAAAGATGAGGGTCACGATGGGATCACCACAAAATTCTTTGAATAATGTAGACCCCAAAAGGAAATAATTGAGAAACCCTCTATGGAAATGACAAGGAACATAAAGCCTTGTATCGTGAAAGAGATCCCATCTCAATGGCGTGCACTCCAGATCTCAAGTGTACTAATAGATAATGATTCGGCTTGCAAATGTAATGCCATTGAAGATGTTGAGAACTCTGGGAAGGAGCATTAATGATCTGATAGAAACATGTGTGGTCGTGTCTCCGCTTTACTGTGAGATGTATCCAAGACCCTAGGGATACTACCTAGATATTTCACTATCAAAACAAAACTACATTATTCACTTTTGTGATACTCATCGCAAATTACTTGACATTTGTTAAGAGAGACTGATTCATGCTAACCGGTGTGTGGCTCGCCTCTTCACCTGCCTTAATATTTTGAAAGGGTACTAGCGGGTGCTGGTGGGCAAACAAGCAACCCTTCACGGCGTTTACCTGCATCATGGAAGATGTGTATTATGATTAGGAATTCACCCCATCAAGTTCACTAGTGGCTGGAAAGAATGAGTCCCAAGGAAAGCATATAATGTATTCAGCAGTTTCAGAAAACCAAAATGAGGCGTACTAAACTCCCAGTGACTATAATTTTGCCTTACAGTTAACGAGTGGCCCAATCATCAAGGAGATTGATGATGACTGATTACTCTCAAGAGGAAAATGCAGTAGCTACAACTACCATATTCAAACTGAAAATGGAGCAAATTGTGGAAAGGATCACAAGAAAGACTCTGCAAGATACCGCGGGTCAGATGATTTTAAAGGGATGAAGAAATACTGTGGAAGATTCGAATAAGCCCCTCCCAAGTTTGAAGACATTCTGGTTACACGACCCCATGGAGGGAAGTGAAATCCTCAAATATCAGAAAAGTCGAGATTACTCTATATTAGTTCCTTTCATTCGCTTCGACTTTAAAGAAGTGATTATCAGAACACCACAGAATTCAACGCATTTCTTTCTTGGAATTACGACGATGCCATGATCGATAAAGCCTGGTGGAACAATCAAGCCATTTATCGCTGTAATCTCACTCCTTTCAACAACCACACAAAAGAATGTCCAATGAGGTAGAGTTGAAGGTGAAAGAGGAGATTGAGAAGTTTTTGAAGGCCAAATTCATCAAACCTACAAGGTATGTGTAGTCGCTAGAAAATATTGTTCCAATGATGAAAAAGAATGGGAAATTTAGAGTTTGTGTAGACTTTAGGGATTTAAATGCTGCCACTCCTAAAGACATGTATGTAATGTTTATTGCTGACATGTTAGTTGATTCCACCGCAAACAATGAATTATCGTCTCTTCACTGACGATTTCTAGGTATAACAAAATCTTAATAATTGTTGATGACATATCTAAACTCGGCCGATGCGGTTCCTTAGAACGTTTGAATGGTTGGTCATGCCCTTGCTCTCAAGAACGCTAATGCAATCTCACTGGGCAAGTGAATGCCATCTTTCATGATATGTTAGGCCACCACATGGAGATTTATATTGATGATATTTTGGTTAAATCTAAGAAAGTCGTAGAACATGTGAATCATTTAAGGAAAAATTTTTAAAGAATGAGACTTCATCAACTGAAACTCAATCCATTCAAATGTGCTTTTAGAGTTCAAGTAGGAAATTTTCTAGGGTTTCTGGTTCACCAAATATGAGTGGAAGTTCTGACACCCCAAATCCGGGGGTCAAATATTTTTTTTTTTTTTTCGCCACTGACAGGTCTATCAAGGACATAATGCCTCGCTGGGCCGTACGCGCCGACCCCCACACGCGCCTCTAAGTCTCTGGCCGCAAGACGCAGTTGCGCCTTGGTCATGCGGTAGAGCACCTGTAGTGGCGCGGTCACTTAGCCTCGTCTTGCCGTGGCGCGCAGCTCTCGCCGCGCATTTGTCGCGTGTCACTCCTAAAATCGACATGCCAATCACTGGCGTGAGCTGCAGATTGGCCGCTGACATGGAAATCCCATAACCCAAATTCTTTGTCGCCAGTGATAACAACCAGTGAAGCTCCATCGAGACAGAATTCCTCCGCCACGATATAACTTCTATCGCGCGCCATGCAGGCGCGCCCCACCATCACGCCATTTTGTCATGGCAGAAAATTCTTCGGTTGAGTTAAATCGGTTTATTAATAAAATGTCTCTTTATCGCGACATAGTTTCTCCTTGCTCGCCGCCGCCGCGACATAAATAAACACTCGCAAATGGCGCAGGAATCCTTCCTCGCCAACTTTTGTCGCGACATAGAAATACCACTGGCTACAACGTAAAAATCCTCTACTTGTCCGTCAACTCTGGTCGCCACCAAAACCTCTCGTCGCCGGTCGTAAAACCTTCCAAGCCCCAACCTAGTCAAGGCGAGTGCCTGAGCGCCACCGCCAGACGCCGCAATCGCCGCGTTAATGTCGCCGTGACACCAACTCACGCGTGGCTCTTCGCCGGCCGCTTTACCGGCCACAATGAAGTCCTCTTATCGCTGACAAAATTCTCCTACATCGTTGAACCCTGGTCGCGACATAGAATACTGTCATGACTAAATCTTCACCGCCCTCGGTGCCAAACTCCTCAGACATGGAACCAAAAATCTCTGTCGCGACAAAGAATTCTCTATCGCTACCGAAACCCAAAAATGGGTAGTAGGCCACTCTTTTGCATTTCCTGCACTTCCAACTCTCTTCCAATGCATTTTATGCAATACTACTGCCTTTATACAAATTCTACAGGCATTAAAAAAACTTGGGAACTCTATTAACACAACACTGAACAAGTCTAAAATAGTTTGCCAAAACTTCATTTACATATACAAACTCCGGATAGCTCTATCCGTAATATTACATAATAAATGAATAGGGCACAATCCGGCCTTTTTCACAACAATTCTCTTGAATGTGTTTCATCCACCTGTGTACCTCGAGTACCTGAAAATATTTTCCCACGACGAGGTGAGCAATGCCCAATAGAATAATTCTCCTACAAAGGCTACTTCCCACCTAAATGCACATGCAATGGCACACATACATCATACAATATTCCATACTGAAAATGCAATACTACATGGAATGTTTCATGTCATGATAACGATGACTCCTCATGCCCATAACCTGTCCCCGACCGACTCCTCACACACGCAACACAAGACGAACCCCGTTATGGTTTCAATCTAATGACTCTTTCAAACAAAATCCTTTTGTTTTTAAACCCACACATTGAAAAATCCTTCAATGTTCATTTGATTTCATCAAATCCCGGCGGTGGTGCATTTGTCGGGCCAATGATTTTTCGTGTTTACACCGCAGATGCCGCTGCGACCTTTTCTCAAATATTTTACTTCGCTTCCCTTTCACCCGTGCTGGATCATGCTCCACCGCAAATGAATTGGGTATTTCACACTGGGGGGGATCTACCCCATCTTGCTCCGTCCACAACACATATATTTTCTTTATTCATGTTATGCAACCGTGAGTATCGATTTTGGACATTATCCCATTTCGAGCTCACCACACATTCACCAAGAATGGTGAATAACCATTACCATGCATTGGCACCCTCGACTAACATCGATAAAAGCTATCATGCATATGAAATGCAAATATGTCATTTCATGCCATATTATGTTACATGCGTCATGAGAGCTACATGCAACATTTCCAAATCATGAATTATATTTTCACATATAATTTTCATTTATTTGATATATCCTACGCTAATACATCAAACAAGCATATATTAACATGATTTTCACACAAATAGCGGTGATATTCATTTTCCAAAGAATACCATATAACATAAAATCACACAAAATCAAATAACAAATCAAAATTCGGCCTGACCACACACAAACAGTGTTATTCATTTTTCCACACACCACACACAACAAAACCCGAAGACATCACGTCCTAATGTCAAAAACCAAGCTTCAAACACACCCAGACTACCCGGAATCAAATTCTGTGCCTCTCTATATTCAATCCTAAATTCGAATTCAAACTCACTGGCCAGCTTACTACCAAGAACGCCCATGCCATTAAATGCCTTTAAACTAAAATAAATCGAGGTGTGCCCCCACTTTCGAATTTGACTTAAACTCCCCGATTTTGATACCCACGCGTGTAGCTCGCTATGCGGATCGACTTTAATCCCGATCACAAGCTTTCGACTGGTCTAACGCCGTGAAAATCTCTCTCTTCATTTCTCCCTTCTTCTCTTACGTTTTCCTTCCCCTTCCCTTTTCTTTTTCTTTCTTTTTTCTCCTTTCTCGATTCCTCATCCTCCGAATGATCCAGGTACAAACTCCTCCACTCTTCCTCCTTTCCACGTCACATTCTCCCATTTCTCCTTATTTTCTTCTTTTCTATTTCTTTTCAGATAGTTTGTCTTTATCTCGCAGTGGCCCCACCTTCCACCTTCCTTCCTCTTCAATCTCACCATGGCTCAACAAGAGCCATTCATTCGCGTGTCACATGCGCTATGTCACTTGACACCGGCCGTCAAAACTGAAATTCACCGCCTTAATCCGACAAATTTATCGGGTAACTAGATTTTGAGACACTAATTCAACGATAAAGTCTGTTTTGTCATTCGAATTGGAGGTCTTTGCCTAACCGGGGCTACAACCATTTACTATTTTTCAAAATTGGGAATTTTTTCCTGGCTTGATGTAAGTCAATAAAAACAAAGCCAAGGCCATCATTTCAACTAAGGCTCTCAAAATAAGAAAGAATCCTCGAGGTTCTCGTCATGAACTATTTAAGGAGGTTCATCTCTAATCTAACAGGGAAAAGTAAGGTATTCTTTGACCTAATCAAGTTGAAAGAAGTGGAAGAGTTTAAATACTAGGAACAACATCAGATAACTTTTGATGGAATCAAAGGTTATTTTCTAAACCCCCTATTTTAATGCCACCTCTGAGGGGTCGCCCACTTAAACTCTATCTATCAACTACAAAAGAGTCTAAAGGATGCCTTCTGGCACAAAATAATGCCAAAGGCCACGGCAGCAAAGTTGTTTACTATTCACAGTCCTAACTAACATGGCAAGCGGTATACACCCATCGGAGAAGTCAGGAGCTTAGCCTTATATCACATACGAATTGAGACATTATCGATCAAGTCTCATAAAAGGTCCCCAAATCCAATCGACAAATGCACAGTCGAATCTTTAGTCACCTGACAATCGAAATCTGTCTTTGCATTATCAAAGTTCCACCTTGGTCTTATTTTCTACATAAATCAGTCATCATTTAGCTAAATTTTTCGCTAGACCATCCTTCATTAGAAAATCAACCAAAATGGCGTCAATTCGACATATGATAGAAAGGCGGCCTCAGTTCTGGTGCCATATCCAGCACCCAGAAGTCCATGGAGCCGACATAGTAATCATCTCACCAAAGGATAAAGATCACCCTATCTTCAACTCGTCTTCGCGCACCCAACAACTAAAGTCAATAATAATACGGGGCTCTAGTGATCGGGTTCTGAGACCATGGTGCCGAAGTTCACAAGATGTACATCATCGGGGACCGTCTGCAGAAATGTTAATAGGGAATATAAATGCACCACGGTCATGGCTCCTATTATAATGCTTCCAATTTAATTGTTAGATTCTTTTTTTTCACTTTGTGATTTTGAATATGTGCCTAAGGACCCAATCGAAGCTGATAAGCTACAAGACAAGTGAAGCCTCAGTGTGTGAAGATGATAAGAATTGACCCATGTTTCCGCCTGATAGGAGCAAGAATTACCTCCCCAATCTATGAAAGGATTCGCATTAGAAGTCGCTGCACAGATGCCAATGTTATGAGGAGACCCGGAGAAATAAAGATCGTAGAGTTTAGAATATCCTACCAGCAGTTCCCTCTATGGCAAGAAAGCTTTTAACTCAAAGACTTCATCCTAATGGAATGGGAATCAGACAGAAATGGACTTGATGTTAACGCCGATGTCATCCTTCCTGGGACATAGCATGGAAGGAGAAGCAAGTTCATGAAGGGGTCTGTGGAACCCATCAAGCCAGGATAAAAATGCCAGAGTTGATTAGGAGACATGGCTATTTTTGGCCAACCATCCTAAGTGACTACATCAATTACTCCAAGGGCTGCCAATAGTGTCAAAAATATGGCAGCATACAGAGGATACCTGCTGTGGAACTCCACTCAATTATGAAACCATGGCCTTTCGGGGGATGGGACATGGACTTAATTGGGAAAATCTACCTAGCTTCATCAAAAGGACAAAACTTCATCTTTAGTCGCTATTGACTACTCATTAAACGGGCGGCGCGGGCCACCCTTAAAGAAGGTAGAGCGTAAGTATGATCCACCCATCACACACTTCAAGGAATGTATCATTCATAGATTTTAATCTCTGGCCCACATAATCCACCAAGGTCGCCATGGGCGTCTCTTTACCATCTAACTTGTGACGCCCCGCAAATACTGCGCGTCTGATACCACTTAACTTATAACTATCTTTTACTTTTTACCATACCAATGAATCTATTCATTCATGTAATCGTTAAACATTTAACTATATCTTATGCGCCGGACAGAAATATAGTTCCAAAACCCATAAATGGATGTTCGAACATATACAAATTTTTATCACATAAAAGAAAAACATATACAAAAATGTAATTAAAGGTTCTCTCAAACAAAACCCAGAAATGTCGCCTCGTCATCATGGATCATCCTGTGCTTCTAGCTTCGCTTCCCATCATGGAGGAACACCCGCGGGCGTTTATAGCTTAGTAGCACATATGACACCTCTAATACATTTACCCACACTTTTGCTACGAACTCACATTTCACTTTTAAAGACAGAGAGTACTCATATACGCTGTTTAATATATCAGGTTTTTATTCATCTATCATGTTTCATTTTATATCATATTTCATTACATTTTTCTCTTCTTGCGGCAAATCAATCGTGATACGTATCATCACAGAAGTGCTATGCTTCCTCTATATCATATGATCATACTATCCGCATATTCTGTCATTTATTTTACGTTTCATGCCCGCACACCTTTTGTAGTGGATACAAGAACTATAAGGACCCGATAGTTATAATCATCAGATTAGACAATGAACTATAAGACCCTGAAGGTGTCAAGTATCATTGTATGAGACAATGACCATCTATAAGGGCCCAAAGGCGATGTTATCATTGTACGAGACAATGACCATCTATAAGGGTCCGAAGGCGTTGTTATCATTATACAAGACAATGACCATCTATAAGGGCCAAGGCAACGAACCCAAACGGCCAACCGATCATTAATGTCATGTGCCTTTTTCTCCATTAGTATGCCCATCGGTCCTTCAATAGTTCTGGCGGTATGGACCTGCTTTCTTTTATTTCATTTAATATATATATCCCATATCCTCGAATAACCATTATCCAGAATCACATGCATATTTTCTACTATTTCATGCACTTATCTTATTATTTAGACATTTATACGTTTATATGCCTTCACATTATTATCATCTTTTTTATCCCTGGAATCCAAGGAATAAACATCATATCTAAACAGATATTTAAAAATGAGGGCAAGAAACAATGTTCGCTAAACTAAAGAAGAGTAAACCAAAACAGAGCTTATAGGTATCGCCAGCAAAAGCTTCTACGCCGCCAAAGCAGAGGTTCGCCTAGGCTACATTGCTATGCCTAGGGTAACCCAATGCCCCAGAACTGATCTAGTACGTCAGCATGTAACCCTCCGCCGGCGGGTACTCCCACGCCAGCTGCAGGGCAGTGCCTGGGTCATGTAATGACCGTATTTCGCCATTTTCAATTTAAAATTTCTTCCAAACTAAACTCAAAATAAACCATAAAAACTCATCTTATACCAACTAACAACACTTCTAAACATCAATTCCATACCATTCCATCCACTTTTTCCATACTAGTATTCCATACATAATCCAAACATATGTAGATTCCATACCTTGGCTTTCCTTCTCTTTTCTTCTTCCTCTTCCTTCTTTCCTCCTTCTTCTCCTCTTTCTCTTCTCTTCTCTTCTCTTCACCAAATTTCCCCTATCCAAAAGCCAAAAATGAAATATTTCTGAAGGCTATGTTTGGCCTTATCCAAAATTTGGCATCAAACGCATTTTTCCATTCGTCCCTTCAACTTCCCTTCTAATCAGTAATCCTAACTATCTTGGTTTTTCACCTTTTAACATATAATCTTCATAAATTATGACTCTTGTCCCGACTGGTAAATTACTAATTTACCCTTAACTCAGACATTCCGATTTTCTTATTTTATTTTTTTAGCATTATTTTATTCCGAAAAATATGCTTTTACTTTCATTATACCCAAAACATGTTATAAAACTGTCATGGTATAATTTGGGGTATTACAAAGGCCCTATGTTCACTGGGGATGAGATGACTTCTTTTGCCAAGGACTATGCACCAACTCATCGATCCGCTCTTCCCTTGCCCCAATCAAACGGGCAAGGCAAAAGCTTTTAATACAGGTATCGATAAGCATTCGAGAAGACGCGCTGAGGATAATCCTAGATTGCACATACTCTTATCTCACACTTTTGGCAGAACTTCTAAGAGAGAGACTTAATGTGGGTAACCGTACACCTAACCTACCATGAGGCGATGCATCGTTTCCAACGGAGGTGGTAATTCTTCAAAGGCAGCCCATGGAACCACCTCGCGCACCTTCCGGTTATAGTCGCAACCAAACAGCCGTCATGGGAACTTTCCAAAGATTCTGGAGGGGAACGACATATCATGGTTGATTTATCACAAATTCCAGATCCAAACAACAATCGGGAATAGAGTCAAAGAATAGTTCCACTGGTTCACGTAAAAGGTTTGCAACGGGGAAAAGAAAGAGTTCCCTTCCGCTATAAGAGAGCTTCCGTTTGGTGCAGAAAGCAAGAGTTGCCCAGATTCAAAGCCAACGTTGATGTTATATCCCAGGTAATATCCCAACGACAATGGAGACGCAACAGCCCGAAGTCCCGGTAAGGTCTGTTTGATGTCTTTATTCATTATTGTCCTACTGCTGAGTAGATACTGTCAAAGGTTCATCACTCCGGGAAGTATCTCAAGAAATACTTTTCCACAATGTGGGAAATGCTGGATATTGCCAAGAAAAACCAAGGTAGGGAACGAAAATAACAAGCAAAATAGATCCATCGACCATTTTTCATCGGGGAAACTACTTCCTTGCAGTTTCTGAATAACAAAGTAGGTTGCTTGTCACTCACCGCCAAACCTTCAGATTCTCAATGCCATATTTGTTATACCTTCCAATTGCTTTATGATTAAATAAAGTAGTCCCACCACTTTAAACCTCGGGAAGTAGATACCGATCTTTCGGATTGAAAGGTTAAAGTGCTTCTTTATAATCCCTATTGATCCTAACAAAGGCTTTTCCCCAATGTCAGTTTCGTTTACGACCACTTTAGAACCGAGAAATATGGGATGATTTAGCATAAAGTGCTTTCGCCATCAGACGGTCAACGCATTGATTTCTAAGGGTGCCTCGTTTCCTCTCCTGCAGTCCCAGATTATTAAGGTCATTGGAGAAATAGGTTTGAGACAAGTTCCAAGATAGGATTTGAGATAGTAAAGTTGGTCTTTGGCCACTTCACCTCAAAAACACAAACTTCTTCAAGATTCCCTACTGATTCCCTAAGGAAGAATTTTGTACCTTCTCAAGATTAAGGAAATAGAGGAGGAAATATCCAAGTGAATAAGGTAGGCCTCTAGGCCACTAGGTACACATATTTCCCCAAACAAAGCACCGAGACAAGTTCATGGTAGGGTATCCTAATCACTCTTTAAGATTGAGGAAATAAGCCCTCATGTCAATCGAGAAGGAGTGGCTTGTAGCCACCGCACATACTAAAAGGTTATAAATGAAGAAACAAGACAAAATCAAGTAAAGTCGATGAAGAACTGGAAGATGTCCAGTCGTTGGAATGTGCATAAAATGCCTGTTAGTCGCACGAAGGAAGGTTACCCAAGAAGCACGAAGAGAAGACAATAACCTAGTCCATAAATGCACAAAGGAAGGTTACCCGAAGAATCATAATGAAGAGCAGGACACAACCTCAAGTTCATCGTGACAGTTGAAGTGTCATCTAAGAAGCATAATGCCAGCATATGACACAAATTTCGGGTTTGTCGTTTGAAGAAGATCTTCGTCAGCCGAGGAAGGAAGGCTACCTGCCAAGAAAGAAAGCATAAAAATCGCTGAGTAGCATCGAACGCCACGAGTGTTTCGCTTTTAACATCCCGAGTGACAAAGAACAGGAAGTTTAGTGGAAATGGTTTCTCATCCTCAGTATTTTATCAATTAGGCTTTTCAAACACTATTGTTCTCAAACATTCAATTTTCTCCAACATAATACCTTATCACAGTTTTGACCTAGCATATTTCTACACTGTTGGAGAATTTGAAGCATCAATCCGTCAGAATGAAAGTCACAGAATATCAACCTTCAGAGATAATGCAAAATTCACCTTAAGGAATGGTCTTTGCTGAGTAAGTTTAGGCTCTCGGAGCGGCTAAAGAACCTCACCCCGCTTCACATCGAGAAAACAACTTAGCTTTTCTCTCTTTCAGGCTTCTTTCAAAATGCTAACGCCTCCGACGGTACTTTGCATGGTACTCAACTTTTAGCTTCCACCATGGATGCTCGGGTCAAGAAGCATCTTAGATTGCTCATATTCATATATTTTTTCCCTTTTAATTTCTCCAACTCATACATCACTTAAGCATTCTCCTTTACCACATGCTCAATGGAAGAAAATACCTCAAGAGCATGGTGGCAACTAGAATGAAAGCCCCACCTATTGTGTTCAAAGAGAAGTTTTACTCAGAACATTGCTAGTAAATAGCATCTTTGATAATTGATAAGGCAGATAAAGGTCCTGGGCTCAATAGAATATTCAATAGTGGTTAGCTTGGTTTGCTCAGTTTTATGTTCAAATGAACGTGAGGAACCTTCACAAGATAAAAACGTCTAACCTGGAGAGGTAAACTATATTAAAATAAGAAGATTTCAAGCTGATTCCAAGAAATATCTCAAAGTTTCATTCATATGGAGAAGTGTAGTTACACCCTTCAAAAGGAGTCAAAATTCTGAAAGTGAAGTGGGATAAATCCAGCCATCACAATGATGCAAATCACTGGCGGTGGCTGAATAACTCCAAGGAGAGACAAGGACCAATGTTCCAACCTACAACACTCAGAGAGTTTAAGAAAGATTCCGCGGGTCACTAGACTCAACATGACACGAGCTGCCAACAACCCTCCTATGAGAAGGAATGAGTATACAAGAAATAGTGACCAAACACATGAAACTGAGGTGAAAACATGGTTGAAATGTCCTTTCAAGGACAACATAGAGACCTTGCCATCCCTTAGGATTAAAAAAAGAAGAGAGCTTGAACTGGTTAATGAGATGTCACCTGGTGAAGGCATGAATCTTGAGAAAACACAAAGCCAGGCATAAATGTACCAAGAATTCAATGGAATAAGATGTTTCAACTTCTAAATCACACAAGAAAGATAAAAGATTGTTGTAAGGATTAGTTCTAGATGGCTCCATAGTGAAAAGCCTGAAGAGTTGGGAAAATGATGAGGTAACCTCATGTCCACGGAAGAGTGCATTGTTCACTGAGTAAAGAAATGAAAGCCACCATTGTGAACAAAAACAAAATAAAATTTTGAAAATAAAAAATAATAGACATCTTTTGAGATTGTGCCCAAATTACTAATTGAGCACAATTATCTTAAAAGAATAGATGGAGGTGGCCTGGCCACATGTCCAGAGGTCAAAAGTCTAGCCGGACTCAAAATGGAGCAACTTATTGGATGGCAACCCAAGCTTAGTAATGTTTCCTTTTCCGTTTTTTTTTTTAGTTTTTAGTTAACCTTTCTAGTTTGATCTTATTTGGTGTTGTTTTTAGTTGTTCTTTTCAAGTTTTTGCAAGTCCTAAAGTTGGTTCTAAGGCAAGAAACGAGATGATAGATGATCACAATGCCATGGGTTCCTCTCTCTTTCCTCTTGCTTTTTATGCCTCTATTTGCCATGTATCGTTTTGCTTTTAAGCCTGGGGACAAATTATGGTAGGAAATTGAAGCTGATTTCTTTACGACATCATGTTATATATGTTTGTGTTTTGTTTTCATATGAGTTTCTGATTCTCATGCATAACAACTACTCGAGAATGTTTTGACATGCTTTAAAAGTTTGTTTTTCAAAACTGGGATACCATCACATTACGTATCTAAGTTTGAGTGTATCTAGTGGTTGTGATTTGGTTGTAGCCTTTTGTTTTAGGAACCACTTTACTGAACTCATGCACACATACACACTAGATTCATTCAGACACTGAGAAAGCCATCAGGCTTTCTCAACGTCCAAACTTACTCGAGAGACCTTAACTTCCATGTATTGGACACTCTAACAAAGAGCCAATGAGCCTAAGACATAAACAAAACAAAAAAAAAAGAAATAGAAAAGAAAAAGAAATAAAAATGTATAGGCTAAGTGAGTCGTTCAATCGACCCTGGCACTCGAGGCCCCTTCTTTAAATCCCAATGCCCAAACCAATCACGGAGTCATCACGACTTCATCGCTGTTATGATAGGACATATGATGGTTCGGCCTTCACAAGTAGTGCCTTGGTTTTCGAAGCTGAGTATTCGGTGGTGAAGTCTGAGGGAACTAAATGTCCCAAGTTCCTTAACTAACTAGCTGGGAGTCACCAATGTGATCCCTCTATTATGACACTCTTTCTAGAGCTAACTTAGCATTGTACCTACTTAGTTTTAGTATTGAAATAAAAGGTGCATTCTTAGCCTCGTTTTTGTTATTGTCTTTCGAATGAGTGAGCTGACATCTTTTGGTTGAAAGTGTTTCTTTGGAACCTCCATCTACATTTCGAGATCTATTGCACTATTTTCACCTGAAGTTTCTTTAGAAGAATTCATCGAGAAATTAGGCAAAGTTTGCTTTTTACCATGCCTCTCTAAAGGCCTTTCCTTTAAAGATTTTAAATGTGCAGGGATCCTGCTATATTGTTTCCAAAGAACTTTGTCATGGTATTCTCTCCTAACTGTCAAGTAGCACCATTCTTCTACTCATATATGTTTGCAAAGATGTCAGATATATGTGTTTTTTTCCTTTCATAAGGACAAGCAAGGATTTGGCGCTCAGGGCATGACAGTATCTTAAATACTCATTTTATCTCCATGTTTTTATTAAGTCTTGGTAGTTCTATGATATAAATAAGAGTCCTAATGCTTTACTTTCTCAATTTTGTGATTAGGCCAACTATTGAGCGAAAACGAGCAAAATCAAAGAAAAATCAGCAAAGTCATCATGCAGTCATGGAAAACATGTGATAATTTCACCTATGTGATGTCCTTCTATAGCCCTCTCGCATGTCGATTATAGACCAGGGTCGCCAGAGAGACCAAGATCGTTGATTCGGGGAATACCTGATGAAGAAGTTACGCCTCAAGAAACAGGCGAAAAAGTAGCAGCAACCAAATGCCAACCTGGCTGCTCAAACTACTTCAACGGCTTTAAAATCATCAAGAAAAAGAGTGGAGTCCATACTCCATGATTTCTCCCATCGCCATGTTGTGAGGAATCACCACGCTTTAGTGAGCTCTTACGTTTCAACGCTGTTTCGCCCTTCGCATTCCTCCAAGAGTTAATTTTTATAACCACAGACTAAATCCAAATAATTTCACGCTGATAACGCGGACTGATGAGTCTTAAACTCATCTATTTTTAATCCATTTTTCCGGGCTTATTTAGTATCTTCAAACTGGCTTTAATGCCAAATTACGGAATATTTACCAACTTTGTGTTTTTTATGAAGTTTTAATTCAAAAGTGAGAAAATCTCCAGAAAGAAGAAAAGATAATTGCAATGTACTGGTCATGATGTAGTTTTTAAAAAGTCACAACAAACTTCCAAGAAACGGCAAAGAAACTCCTGGCCACGAAAATATTTCCTTGTCGCAACACAAAAGCTCCAACATTACAACGAGCTCACGCGACAAAAGATAACGGTTAAAATGCAGAAACAAAGACAGGCACGTCACTTAAGATACAAAGAAGAGTTTATGTTGCACAAAGTTTTCAATGTGCGGGATGTCAACAGAAGAAATTGTCGCGACAAAGAAGCCTCGTCGTCATAAAACGTAAAACAGAAGAAGGCAAATTCGTCGGGCGATAAGGATCTTCCTCGCTACTTAATAAAGAAGTTAAAGAGCACACAGAAGAATATCGCTATAGATAAGTTTGAAAAGCGCAAAGAGCATGAAAAACAAAAGGCAGAATTTTATCGGCGCTACGGTAATCCTCTCTACCGCACATTGATTATTACAACATAAAGCTTCAGGAGACATAAGAAGAGTTTCGAAGACCTCTTATCGCGATAAGTAATGTATGTCACGACATCGAAAAGAAGAAGTTTCATCACGATACAGGATGAAATGTCGCGATGTCGAAAGAAGAAGAAACTTTTGATCGCGATTATAAACAAAGTCGCTGGATGTATACTTATCGAGTAACTGACTACATAACAAAAAGAAATCCAATGTTGCATACTCGTTTAAGAGATGTCGCATGTCATGTGTGGATCTTAAGGTCGTGCAATGCATAAGCTAAACACGTATAAAACAAGGTTTCGCGATATACTTCCTGTGTCAATCACAAAAATTCCCATCACATGAAGAGAAGTATGGTCACGACAAACAAACTGGGTCATCATAAGAAACATCGATTAATACTATGGCAGCCGCCAAGAAATATCAAATGAAGGCAACAAGAATCAAGTTGTTAAGACAGTACCATCGCGACAAACTTTTGAATACGAAGAGAAATTCTGATAATACAAGAAAACAAAGTGTTAAGAACAAGAACTAAAACAAAATGTCGTCAAGACATAAAAACCGAAACATCTACACCACTGCTATCGTGATTAAACTCTTATTAGAACAAAGGAAATTGGTCGATAGAATCCAAGAAAAGGAGCATAAGAACAGGGTCACATGTATCGCACACGCTCAATAGGATCTCACTGGCTAAGAGTTGAAACTCGCTTCGCCACAAAACCTGTGTCAGGACAAAGAATGCTATCTCCGGGGCTTAATTCTCGGATCCACAATAAAATCCTCGACCTCAGTGGCCCAAACCTCCTAGAGTCTTGCAAATAGAAACACCTGGTGGTGCAAAGTACTAGCTTTAGTAAAAAACGAGAGCATCTAGATTCCAGGACCCTTAGATCATTTTTTCTTTTCTTTTCTTTTTCTCTCATGTGATCAGATTTAGTGGTGAATTTCCAATTGTTTAACGGATTCAAACAATGAATTGTTCAAAAAGTTTTGTAAAGCTGAATTAAATTCTCTGTTAAGTCATCACATTGGTTTGAATCCAATGAAATCTAGATTAAAATTCATATAATTCATTTCTTTCGCTTGATCGCAGCCTTTACAAGTGAATTTTCCGACCGCATTTTAGTTGTTCACTATGATCCAGCCAGAAACTAATCTCCACCGGGAAAGATCCGATATGCAGGTCGCCTTTCTACAATTAGAAAGAAACTTCTTGCTGAGAATCTTAGAAATTTTTTGAATGGTATGTTCATGAAGTGAATTGTTCCCAAATGTTAGTAACTAATACCCACAAAAGGACTGCTTGTAGCTCTTAGTTTCAAGAGGCCCTCCTGGAAAGGACACTGGTAGATGAAGATTCCCCTGAGAGCATGAAGTTAATACTGGGGGTATAGACTAATATTAGCGAACTACTTGGTTCAAAAGATTAACATTTAGATGTAAATCAACACCATGGTCGAATTAGTCATCGAGTGATATATCACCAACAATTGTAGAGTCTCTCCTCTACTGGAGGAATGATTCTGATTCTGTGTTAGCTTAGATCTAATCAAAGAAAGGGAGAACTCCAAGATCTCGGGTGATGGTATTACCTGGTCATCTTGTAGAAATCGACAATGACTCTAGTCTCTGGAAGCAAGAAATCGTATTCATAAGAAATGGTGCTAAAGCATTGAAAGAAAATACCTATCTTAAGTAAAGAAATTATGATTACAAGTAATTGATTAGAAACAATTTTCTTAGTAAATGAACATGATCTTCAACGCTATAAAAGTATATTATGGAGAACCAAACTATATTTACCTTGCCTTTTGGTTACTTAAGTCTGAATTTCTATGATGTAATCGAATTAGATTATGATGCGGTGAATGATAATTTCACACAGTTGAAATCAATGTCCACTTCAGCGAACCGTCACCAAATTGAAAATAGATTTCAAATATTTCTTTACGAGATAGAAATTCAGATAGTAGAATTCTTAGTTCGGGCCATCGAAATTCTCATGAAATTAAGTTCAAATAGTGAACTGAAAATTGGTGAGTTTAATTCCTAAATTTTCTAATCTCAAGAATATATTCTGTAATTTATAAATCGCCACTTTTGGCTACTTTGTACAACCTCGTGTACCAAAAGATAAAGACCAAACTAAATCTTAATAGAATTCAATGACAAACCATTTTCTTTATAGAGTATACAAGTTATTTTTCACGTAACAAGTTTTATGATGCCTTTACCATGGATTAGCATTTAGTCTATGGTAATGGTGCCATAATTCAGATAAAGATAAAGGATTTGTCTCAACAAAGTTTTTACGCTGCCGTCGTGGACTAATGAAATTTTTCTTAAAATCAATATTCCTACAAAAGAGAGAAACTTACTCGGAGATTTTTCTTTTGCTTTTACAAATGCAAATAAAGAAAACGATTTTAACAACATAACAAAAGCCAACAATATTTTGGAAGCCTAAATTGGGATGGCACTTTTATAACACTAACCCACTGATCCTCAGGGCAGGTTACTGTAGAAGATTTTAATGTGACAGGAAGACTGCATCCATCGCTCAGACATTGGAAATTGGAGAGAAACAATTCATGCACTGAGTGGAAAATCACACTGTGAACTAAATAAGGGTAACCAAAGAGAGAAAGATTAAAAAGCTATTCAAAAGAAGAAGAAGTAGAGAGAAAATCAAACTCACTATGAGGGACTTTGGAGCCATTATCCAAGAGGAGTAATCAGTGAAGACAACCCGCACTCAAGCAAACAATTTTGAGATGAAACCAACATTGATTACTACAGCAAAGAATACCGCAATTCAATGTGTCATTCCCTCTCACATATCCCAATGAGCATATGGGAAGATTCATGAGACGCCAACACGCTGCTGCCTTGGGGGTGAGACCACAGGCACCAGATGCAAACCCTTCCCCTTTTCACTTCAGAGGCGTGGCAAAGAACATGGTTTGATTCATTACAAGTGGGATTCAAGGAACACTGTGGGAAGAATCGTGGGAGGCCTATACAGATTTTTTTCCCCTAACCTCAACATCAATAGTAGAAATAATTGTCTTCGCTAGGGATGAAGAGTCTCTACACCGCATGAGAGAGATTCAAAAGCGAGATCACTGAGTGTTGTCCGGCATTAAACAAATCAACCACCTGATGGATATTTTCATCATGCTAAGGGAATTATGCCTCCATGTATATAATTGATGCATCCGTCAGGCTTTTAAAAGAAGAAATGCATGAGGTAATCGATTGAAGACCTACAAATGCAACTATAAAGCCACTGAAGCTTCTGTGGAGCAGCCAGATCGAGGAAGTGGTCTACTGGATTAGATGTAATGATGTACCATAGAAGCAAAAGCTGATGCAAATGATGAACAAATCAAAACAATGAAAGAAGAATGCACACCCACACAGGCTGGAGTAGAAGAAAGAATTAGAAGAAGTGCTGAAGCATTAGTTGAGAATATACCAAGTTGAGGAGATTCAAATATATGATGAACAAAGAAGTTATCTTCAAGCTCAATCCTTGACTTACAACACTCATATGTCACTGTAAAGATCGTGAGAACCATGAAAAATTTTCATACGTAAGGAGTACGCCAGCAGAATAATCTCAAATATACCCGTAGTTTTCAACGTGGCTTGTGGTATTTTCGGTAGTGATTTTAATTTTAAAATGAATTCAAAATGCTAAACTGAGAAACCTAAGTAAGCAAGGGTAAATTTGTAAACCTGTCAAAACTGACAAAAAAAGTCATGATATAAGAAGATGTTATATATTATAGAAATAAATATAAGTTTCTCATAAAACAGATAAGTTCTATGACTAAAAAGGTAATAAAATTGTAAATTTTAACCAATCAGATAAGACCAAGTCAGTCTATCATTGGGAGGTCCCAAGCATGAAGAAAGGAGAATATGTTACAAGAGGAAGAAGTACAAATATGGGAAGAGAATTTCAAGTACAGACATGAAGCAAGAACTATTTTTGTTTATGGATTGACTCATTTCTGTGGTTTAGGTTAGAATTCATCCTAACCCCTGATTATGAGTCAGCCTGCAAAACCCTAGTTTGTATAAGATGAGTATGAATCTCCTTAAATTCCCTCTGCGGTTTATGTTCGTTATGAACCTGGGAGTTACTTTAAAGATGCTTTTTGGATCATTTTCGCTGGTTGATTTCAGAAAAGGAACCAAATCAGAATCTAGAAATTCAGTATCCCACGACAGGATCCCACGTGAAGCAGATAGGTCCACGCAAGAGCGCGGCGGCACGTCCACGCCACGACGCGCAGACGGTAGGAGGTCGACAAGCCCCGCACGCCGAGGAATAAAGAAAGCGCCGCTGCGGGCAAAGTTCGCGTTGCGGGGCCAGTAGCGTGCTGCTACAATAATCGCGCAAGCAGTTACCGCTCATAGTATGGAAATTTTGTGCTTTGTTTGCTGTTTTCCGTTGTTCCGGTGACTTTGAAATGATGACCCTATAAAGTGTAATGGTTATCCATACATGCTCAGAAGGTAAAGGAAAGAAAAATTATACTCACACTCTTCGCCTCTGCATTTAGTCTGATGTCATAAACTTAATGCCTCTATGATAAGATAGTAAGTTCCCTGAACACATATAATTGGTAAAGACTACCTAAGACCCGAGACAATGACACATGACACCTCCTGGCATGGGCAGGTGTGATATACTTCAAGAGATTTCCATTGAAAAGGACAAAGATTCTCTGACAGTGCGGCGGCACCTCCCAATTGGTTTAAAGATACATTTAGCAATTTCAGATTTCTCCTCCGACAGGCGCGACAAGACTCTCTCACTGCTTCAGATTCGCTTTGTGCTACGACACCTCAAGATCGTAGTTCGCACTGGGTACCATTATGTTATGTCCTACTCATTTAATACTGGCTCCAGTAGTCAAAACATTTATATGATAAGAGTCCCATTAACTTTAATAAGAGTAACTAACGTACATCTTCCGCCTCCGAATGCACCTGCTGTGTACCTCACAAGTGGCTCAGAGGTACCTACTTCGTGATCAGACAAGATAAGCTCTCAGAGGTACCTACTACACCTCTATGCAAGTATAAACTCCTCAGAATCCTATTGTGAGATCCAACAAGTATAAGTTTTTCGCACAAGTATGTGTATAAGCTTCTGTTATGAATTCATGAAAATTTTGACATTTGCTATTGTGATATCTCGTTAACGTTATATGCTTATCAGAATGAGTATTAGTGCATATGTATATGTGTCATATGTTTCTATTAAGCGTTAAGCTTAGCACTGTTTTAACTGCGGTAGGTGCCGAGGAGGACGTCCATTATCTTCCGCACACTGGTTTGGGCCAACAAAGTAAGTAGGAGTCCATCACAAAGTAGGTTTTTACGCTCCGACATGTGTGTAAAATGTAAATGTACGCTTTTTGTATATGTATTTGTAAACGGGACTCGCATCGTATGTATTGACACTCCAAATACCACTACTGGGTGGTAGTTTTATTTCAGATCTTTGTACATGATATTTTGATAGGAGCTTGCAGGACCACCAGTATCTAAAAGCAAATAAGAATCCGGTACTTTGCGTTCCGGCGCCATTCTGTTCCCACCTTAGGCGGGGCTCGGGGGTGTAATGACGGGGCTATGGGCATGTGAATTTGACGAAACATGCACTCATTGATTCCAAGAACAACGGCCATCGAGGGGAATGATAGAGGAGGGTGCTGAAGTCATAAAATGACTCAATCATTTGAAGATCGGATCTTCATTTCATATCGAAAAACAAAAGTTTTGAATTTACTTAGAAAGAAATTTTAAGCCTTGAAAACTTCAAGAAAACAGTATGTTGGAAAAACACCAATGCCTCTTTAAAAATTTGGAATACGAGATAGACAGCGCGAAATTTACATCTAGAAAGGAAACCTAAGGATTAAGTTTCAGGTGACACTGAGAAGAATCCAAATGGCTATAATGATGAATTAAGGGAAGTGGAGAGAATTTAGATGAAAGGAGTTGAAAGAGGACACTAAGGAGAGAAACAAGCGGAGGTGGAAAGAACTTAGTGACCGCGGGTTCATGAGCTAATGAGAAAGAAACAATGAAATGCATTGGCATGGAAGGAAGAAGTTAAAGGCTTACAGTATCTGTTCCCATTCCCTCGAAAGTACAGCAGAAGTAAGCTAGAAGAACATTTCTCTGGTTCTTGAACATGTTTAAAGGAGATGAGAATTGGCATTCCCTTCTGGAAGTAACTCAGAACACGGGTACAGAATTGTGCAGAGAATTTTGTGGCTTGCTTCAAAGAGAAAGATGCAGGAGGGATGGTAAAGCTAGCAGCAGCTTTGCGATTATAGTGATTCGGAGACATTTACGGAGAAATGCGAGGATCTAAGCTGCATATACCTGCAAGATTCCCTTGGATCGATGTAGGGAGAAGCATTGTTTATATATGATTCTGACTAAGCTAACCAGTGCCTTTATCTGTTGCTAAAGATTAAGTTTGAGGCCATCCCGATGTCTATGGATAGCGGATAGGACATTGGCTCATCACGAGGGCATTCTTGGGAATGCTAGCCTCAAAGTGGGGAAAATTTGTCTTTCAGGACACATGATCAATAATATAGAGGGAAGACAAACAAGTCACATTGTTGTTGGAGAATGGAAATCTTAGCAATGGGAGCGGCATTGATTGATGTGAAAAAAAAGGAGGCCCAGCTCTCGGGGTTGGAATGACGGTGTGTATGTCTCAATCACGATTTGGGGAAACAAGCAGGCCTTCAGTAAGTCTTGGCTGTGAAGTGTACAAACAAAAATTCCTACTCAGTTCCCAAAGGCGACACGAATTATAATTTTCATAATTCAATAGACCAGAATGGGATAATTTCATTATCTTTGTATCCTTGGGGTGAAATTACGAACTCCAATTTTTAAATTCAAAGATTCGAGTGTCGATTTTGGAAAACGATTGCAAAAAAAATCCATAGATTATGAAGAAAAATTCTTTGAAGAACAAAGTTCAAAGGGTTTAATGCTAAAATTTCTTGAACATTTTAAAGTATACCTTCTTACTGACAGAGAAAAGAGGGAAAGCCAGTTATCATTTTAGTTGATTGGATTAAGCTAATTTGGAAGAGCAAAAGCTACTTTGGAGACTACTCGAGAAAATATAAGGAAGCAATAAGCAGTCTAGAGGAATTTGAAGAATCGGTCAACTGTCTGTAGCACACGAGATCCTGTTAGAGGAGGAATGGAACTTCTATATAGAACGCCAGAATGCAGATCCGATAATGAAAAGTGATCGAGAGAAAATCTTTGAAATGGCTAAATACGGGAGCTATGCCTGCAATCTCGAATGATCCTTAGGTGAGTCAATACATGCTGGTTCCAAGAAGGGCCAGTTCTTCATCATAAAAATGGAGATGATAGATTAGTTCCACGGCGCTGGGGATGGAGAGTGTGTACATAGACCACCGAGCTTAACGCTACGGAAAGGACCATTATCTTACCACGCCATGACCAAATGTTAAGCCAGGAGTTAGCAAAGGCACTCTCATTATATTTCTTGATGGATGTTTGGAAGGCCATGACATATGGTTGCATTTGACTGACGGGAAGATCGGCGACGACGCGAACATTTAGAAGGATGCCATTTAGATTATGTAATCGCCGCACCTTTCAAAGATGTGAAGTGTCTATATTTTCTAACTTGGTTGAAGAGTTATGGAAATATTTATGGATGACTACGATATATAGATCCGATTTGAAGATTATTTGGCTTAGAAAGCAGTATTAAAAGGTACGAGACAAAAATCTAAGCTTTAAATTGGGAAACATGTCATTTCATGGTAAGCTGAAGAGTATTATCTTGGGCGGCACAAGATTCCTATTCTTTGCTTAGTTTGAAGTAGATAAATGCAAATGTGTTATCATAAAAACTCTCATATCACTAAATAAAAGGAATAAGAAGTTTCACCAGGACATCTTTAGTTTTATAGAAGATTCATTAAAGTTTTCAAAATCTGAGGACCATTGTAGACTTCTAGAAAAAGATGCAAATTTTGATTTTGATGAATCATCACGGATCTGCATTTGAAAGAATTAAATCCAGTTAGTATAGGCTCCATTATATTGACACAATTGCTTTTAATGGGTTTGAAATTATGTAGCGATGCTAGTGATTATGCAATGGGCTGTAATGGGACGAGAGAACTAAAAGATATTCAAAGGTCATATATACCCCGAGGAAAAACATTCAATGAGCCTGAGAACTACTTCACCACAGGAAGGAAATCTTTAGCAATGGTGTTGCTTGTGAAAATTCAGACATATGTGATAGGGTCATGTTGTAATACACACTTTGATCATAATTAAATATCTAATGGCAAGAAGGATGCACCAATAGAATAATTTGATGGGTACTCATTTGCAATCGTTTGAGTCTTTAGAATCGGATGAGGAAAGATTAGTGACAATGTGATAGCAAATCCTTATCTCTAGATTTTCTTGAGAAAATTGGAATAGAAAGAAATTAAATAGTAAAGAAATTTTCCTGATGAGTAGCTATTTTTGTTATCAGTCCAAACACCTTAGTATGCAAATGTTAGACATAAACTGTGGAGTTATTCCATTTTGAACTGATTACTAGTAGAGTAGAGTGAGGCCAGGATTCTGCAGTTGTATATATAGGATGACCCTATAGAAGAGATATGTAAACATGATCATAAGGAGATGTAAACCAAAACATAACAGGTGGGGATATGGATAAATGGTCATGCATCACCATGTGATATTTGGTGAGACAAGACAACAATGTAAAAATTCCTCCAATCGATTTTATTACCTACTTAATTCAAAGACTGTTTAATATAAAAACACGGTGATGTTTGTCGTAGGAATGGGCTTAAGCAAAAGAAAGTCTGAAAAAGTGCCCTCAAAACACTCTTGCGTAGATTTTTTATGCGAATAGAACTTATTTAACCTTTTCCATCATCATTTGCACAAAGATTATCCACAGTGGATTGCATTCAATGCGTGGAAGCCACATTTATCCTATAATGATATCATATATCGGTTCATACAAAGAAACATTTTGATCAAACTTAAGCACTCTGTGAACAAATCAACAACGACGAGGGAATATTTTGAAACAAAGCAAAACTCATGGATGGTATGAATCAACATCTAGCTGGGGATTGGCTTATCACCAATCAATGACGTTTTGAAATTTCAATAAGAGACAAAAATTTTTGAGAAAATAGCAGCCGCAAAGCGTAGGGACTCCGTCTATAAAATCGATTTAATGACCGCGCGCTGGTAGAACCGCTGGTAAAATCACTGGAATGTCCCCATACGAATTATATATGGAAAACCTTATTACCTTCCTGAACTAGCAATGATGCACGCGTGCTACTGGGCAACAACCGGACGCTCAGTTTCATGGAAAAGAGGACGGTCTAAAGAATAATGAAAATGAGAAATGAAGCTTACATGATTAATGTTGCATAAACTATAAGAAAAGACCATATAAAGATGATTAAAAATCCTAAGGAGGAATTTTGGGGCAGAGAACAGTTCTATAACCTGTGCTCAAGCTATTTCCAGTGAAATGAAGTCAAGATGAGTGGTCCACACGCGGGTAACAAGCACACCTCGAGCAAGAATAACTTGGGTTAATCGAATCCTGGAAGAATTCAAAGTAACGGCCAGGATTCAAAGCAGGCTGATCTGAGAAGCATAGTTATAGATCCAAATTTGAAAAGAGAAAAAGAATTACTTAAATGAAGACACTCGCGAAATTTGTTCGCTAAGAACATTAAACCGGTAGCTTTTAAACCCCAAACAAAATTTTTATTTGTTAATTACTGATGTTGATTACTTTTAATTTTAAGTTTTAATTTTTACTCTGTTAGGAAGCCTACAAAGTCTGATCATTTAATAAAGTCTGACAGAAAGAACCGAATCAAATTGTTATTATAGCACACTCCATCAAACTAAATTGGGGCGTAAAACAGTTTAGTGAGTATTTTGTGTCCCTCAATTCTCTGTTTTAGATAACACGTATTAAGTTTGAGAAACTGGATGATCAGAGCCAACAATTAGACATCTCTCGTGCTAACATAAACGCTTGTTGGTGATTTTGATTAATGAGATTTGTTGTTCATAATTAACGAGAATTTCATATATATGTTTTCACAAGCCTAAATTAAGTGACCAACAATGGCGAGGATAATCACCGGAAGGCATGTTTAAAGTTGCGTAAATTGGGGAAACAATATTTGGTCGCACAAGAAAAAGTCTTTGTCGCTATTAATCGCTTTTATGGGCAGGAAAAGGTTTGTCGTGAATAAGGATTTAATTGTACACAACCAAATTAGGGTCGCGACATTAGAAAGTTCGATCACCTACATCACTTACCATAAATGAAGAAACTGGTTACGCCTCTTTTTTCATGTTAAACATACTTTGAACAGCACAATGGAACAGAAAATAGATTCTAACCAAATTAAAACATTATCAGAACCTTACCTTTCGCCGTATTAGACTTTCTTCATCAACATTTTCTCTTGTCGCTGATAGGGTCAGAATCTCAGACATTTTAAACGGAAAGAACTGTTACATATACGCATCGCATGATCTCTATTGTCGTCTAATATTGCCGTTATAAACTTAAATGTTGCGAATATTGAAAATTTAATAATAGGTTCGGTGAATAATTTGAAGAGTCACAAGATAAATCTAAGATTTAAATTCGTTATCAGGACCTAATCATTAAGTGTCGCGACATACGAAGAGAAACATTCATTTAATGAGCCATTAACTGAAGAACACTTCAAACCGAAAAGCCCACCTCCTTCCAATTGCTCTGCACTATCATACTTCACCACTTCAGCCTCTGCCTCCTCTACATCTCAACCCTAGACCCAAAGACCCTAAACCCTAAATCAACTATATCTCATCACTAAATAACCCCAAACATGGTCCCAAATCTCAATGGTCATTATGGAGGAAAATACAAAATGAGAAGGTTCATCCCCAGACAGATCACCCAGCAAGAACTGGCGCAAGAGCAGGAACCAAAACCCAACCTAAACAGAGCAAAGAACCGAAAGCAAGCCGAAATGGCAAACTAAGGATCAAAAGATCATGAAGTATCGTCATTTGTTACAGTTTCACCTTTCAGAGAAGAACTGAGCGACAAAGATTTATCGGCGGGGGTTTGGTACGCTCATCTCACCCTTGCAGATACTATAAAAAGGGTCGGGACTTGTTCAAAGTAAGCAACAAACCACCTAGCTTTGGTCGCAGAGGTCGCGAATTCCAGGCCAATACAGATATGTGAAAGAAGATTCAATATACGTCAAAGGAATATGGGTCCCCATGGGCCATGAAGATTAATGAAGTTTCCAAATCATGAGATCCAAGAATGATCATACAAAACTCTTAGAGAGCCTAACCATGAGAAGATTGTAGATTTCGACTACCGGAAGGAAGGGAGTTCAACAAAGAAGAATCCAAATCCACGAATAGAGGCTCACCACAAGAAGCTAAGGTGTGGCCTTACTCATTGCTTCGTCACATTCCCACCAAGCATCCGAGCAACCATGAGAAAGAGCCATCTTGTGGCGCTTTATTATGATACAAGCTGATAAAGATAATTGAATAATCCAGATATGTGCTTCCACAAAATATAAAGCACGAACTTCATCTAGCAAATACCATTGAGTTTTATTTATCAGAGTTTCGAAGGAAACTGTCCAAGGTTTCTCCTTAACATTGACAAAGTAATAAAGGCCCAAAGAACGGAAAGAGGAAGGAAACTGAGATTATAAAGAGCAGAGGAGCTCCAGAAGAAGAATAGGAACAATTAGGATGAAACAAATCTTGAGAGGGCCAACCGCCAAATTGAGATGATAAGAGCGTAAGAAGTCCATACACCACTCACCTGGCGTATGCGTAATCTTTTTCTCTGAACAAGAAGAGTAACCAGAGCAATAAAGGAAATACAAAAATTCTGGATATCAATGAAAAAGGAAATGGAGGAGAGAGAGATGAGGAACAGGAACTCAAAGAATATAGAGGAGTTTCTGAGGCCTTACATCACATGGAAACAACTGATGGGTGCATCAAATTAAAGTGATGAGGAATGGTTGAAGAAAGAAATATATAAGAGAACATAAATTGACACAAAATAAAGGACCTTCACAATGTCAAATGAAGAGATGAAGATGCTTTCATTTTTGTGGAAAAGATAGAGGAAAATATGGAAGCGTATAGTTGTAAAGGGTTCAAATATTCTATAAGGAAATAATTCAAGGAATTTGGAAAGCTCATGGAGAAGAGAGACAAAGAGCTTGTGAGATGGATAATAATTACAGACATAAATTATGGAACGGTAGTTTGGGGCCAAGTGGAATTCACTCAGTGAACATACATAATGTGTCTGGCACTAAAACTGAAGGATCTCAGGAATAACCCGGGTAGTAGGCAAGACTAGCTGAATCACCCTAGTGGAGTACACCAATGATTATTGCTCTTCACAGGAGTGAACCACCAAAAGAAAAGTCACAACATCTTTATCCCAAAGTTCTCCAACTTAAAGGCTGCCTTTTAACCTTGAACCCTCCAAACTCCAACCCAATCCACAAAAGAAGAAGAAGATGAACCAATAGTTCTTTTCCAAACAAAAGTGTTGTAATCATTCCCAGAATGAAAGCTCAAACCATTTATCGAATGATTTTATGTGAAATTATTTTAGTCTTCAGGTTAATTGCACTATAGATCGTGGTTTTTGCCAACAATGAAAGAGTCTTATGTGAACAATGGGCTTAGGAAGTCAATTAACGGAATCAAGTTGCTTGGTGTTATTCTTGGTCCGTTTTGCAACAATGAAATGATATGTTGAATGGCATAACAACCGCATAAGAGTCCAACAAATGTACTTGAAATTGTAGGCTTCACTAAATCGTAAAGGAAGCGTGTTAACTAGAATATTGAATGCTCAGATTAGGAAGATGTACTCAATAGGAAAGAACAAATAAGGCTTTTGAGAATATTTGTAAAACAGAGTTCAAGAAAACTCAAAACAATGCACATGGTCAAAGTGAGTCCTAACAATTAGAAAGATTAGGCCATCTTACGGGTTCAATCATGCCAATAGTCCACACCAGAACTCGTTAAATTATTAGTCAAGGTGAAATCCTAGGCAATACCACTAACAGGAAGTGATATAGGCCATATATGGAAGTTTGAGTCTTTCAAGCCTACCCTCATAATATGCATATGCATACACTCTAGTTCCAGAATTGAGCCAAATAGTCTAATTTCTTCACATTTAAGACAACAATTAAAGCCTCAGGCCTTCCTTTATTCCAATCCCCTCGATAGTACAGGTTTGAATGAGAACTTCAAAATGCCAAAGAAAAAAAACAAGATTGGGGGAATGTTATTTTGATTTGAAAGGAAAAACAAGAATGAATGATGGAAAAAGAAGAGAACAATTGAAAGAAAGAAAAAGATGCAGAGAAGAAGTCAAGGGTTATAAATTGTCAAATTGGAATAAGTTTTGTCTTATGGCCTTCCTCTCTTAAACAATTAAGTTCATAAGGGTGTTTCAACACCTAGTACCCTAATGCCAACTGGTATGAGAGCTGCTAACCCAAAGTTCTCTAAGAGTGGTAGAGAGCCTAAAAGACAAAACATTACCTTTATTCCTAAATTCTTTAACAAGTAAAAGCGAGATCAAGGGGCTTCTATCTAAAGGCCCCGGGTGAAATAAGTATGTGATAGTAAATATAATACCAAGATGAGAGTCTGCAGTATGATGCATCAAGATCAAGTTTAGGGGAATATTTTTTTGACATCACTATGAAAGAAATGGATGAAGGATAGAGGCAAAGTTGAAAAATTGAAGATTGGAATCTAGGTAATTCTTAGCCTAAATTCTCGATTATTCGCATTTTGACGAACTTTACAAGCCTAAAAGACCTAATTGATCTTGAAGGTTGTACTTACCTAAATTAGTGGAGACTAATATGAAAAACAAGCATATGGGACTTTGAATGATATGCAATAACTGTGTAAATCCCTAGAAGATTAGCTAATTTTGCCATGGAGAAAGGGAAAGAAGAGCATCACACACTCACATATCAAGATGAATTTACTGAATTGTTTGCATTTCAGAAATCATTAGTTTGTTTGTAATGATGGTGAAATTTTCCCTAAATACGAATTAAAAACTAAATTTGAAACCATGTTGCAACTAACTAATTTCAATTCAAGTTGCTGATTCAAAAAGGATTGCAATAGAAAACAGAAAATTGTCCCTAAAAATAAAGTTAAATTGTTTGAGGACAAACAAAATTTTATTTTCTTTGCTTGGGGACAAGCAAAACTAAGTTTGGGGGAATTTGATGAGTTTAAACTCATATTTTAATATTTTAAACTACATTTTAGTATCTTCAGATATGTTTTAATGCCAAATTATGGAATATTTACCAACTTTGTGTTTTGTGGGTTTTAATTTAAAAAGGAGAAAATTTCAATAGGAAAGAAGAGAAAAAGAGCAATTGCAGCAGTCTTTGTTGCGACAGAGTTTTGGGTGTCACAACAAACTTCCAAGCAAATGGCAAAGGAACTCTGTCATGACAATATTTCCTTTGTCGCAACACAAAGAGATACGAGATATTGACGGATGGAGCTCTATCATGACAAAGATAGTGTGTTACGTGAGAAATGGGAAGAATATAACAAGTCGGTAGAATAGAAAGTTTATGTTAATGAAGTTTTGACGGGATGTTAACCTGAAAGGAAGGGAGTGGCCAGCGAAAGGCTCCTATCGTGACAAATGAAGCCGGAAGAGAGGCTGGGGAATTACATCACGACTAGGGATCTTACGTACTGACGAGTTACAAAGGCAATATGAAGAATGCTGACGTATAAGTTTATGTTGCAACATAGAGAGGAAAAACATAAGGCGAATTTAAGCTCATGTGAAGTCCTCTTGTCCATGACAGCCAGCCTGACATGGAAAGCTTATGCGAGACATGAAGAGCTTCAAAAGACCTCAGCGCGGCAGAGGTAATGTATCATCACGACCTTGAAAGGAAAAAGTTTATATCGGGAACAAGGTGATGTAGCCGTAATCTTTGAAAGAATAAGAAACTCTAGTCGTGATAGATAAACAAAATTCGCGACATGTAAGTATGCGAGGTGAAGCTAACCGGTTACAACAAAAGAATCGATGTTGCGACATACTTAGTGAAGAGATGTTTTGAAGTCGCGATAGGGATCTAAGGTCAGTAGCACGAGAGATAAAGCTGAACATAGATAAACAAGGTGCGAGCATACTTTTTCTATGTAAGCGACAAAGATTCGACACGAGGGAGAAATCAGGGTGGCGACATATCAAGCGGGTGCGACAGATAGGCGAATCTGAGAAAGTCTTATCAGCGACCTGTAACTCAGGTCGGCAATGAGCATACGACAACACCCGAGAGGCCATGTCGCGACATCAAAATGAAGCTATAGCAATCGGGTTAAGTGTTTGACAAAACTACGCCATGGCAATTGACAAACAAAAGCAGTGTTGCCTTTCTAAGAGACAGCGAAATCTTTGTCACGACATAAGCGAATTGTGACACGATTTGAAGAAGCTTCATAGAAACTGCCGTAACAAAAACTACATCTGCGGAATCGAGAGAACCTGAGCGAGGTCGCGGCCAGGGCGAATGCATGCTGCAACAGGGACTTACGATGAAGATTTAAAACTTTAGCCAGCCACAAAACTTCAGGTTCAGTGACAGGAGAATGCAATAGGCTAGAATTTGAGGATCCCTGATGTAACCGCCGATTTAGAGGCTGAACACGGAGCTCATAAATGAAACAATTTAGGGAAGAGTAAAGTAGTCAGTCGGAGGAAAAGCGAGAGCATCGGGGATCCCCAAGGACTCTTTTGTATTATATTTTCTTTTATTTTGCTCTTTTCTTTCTTCGTGGTAGATTTAGCATAAAATTTAATTTGTTCAAGGATGCGAACGATGGATTGTTCAAAAGTTTAGAAGTTGAATTAGAATTGTTGAAAGTCATTTTCTAATTACTATTTGGTCAGTAGAAATCTAGACAAAGCTAGAATTCATTTCTTCCAGGTTTATTGTAATTACGGTGAAATTTTCCTTGCTCCCGGTATTTTGATATTTCTTTGTGATCCAGGTTTTAGAAAGCATGACTTATTTGGGAAAGATCTGATGTTAGTCATGGTCTTTTCTACACAATTAGAAAGAAACTTCTTGGGTTGAGAATCGTGAAATTATTTGAATGGTGATGTTCATGAAGTGGTGTTCCCAAATATTATTAATAATACCCATAAAATAAACATTTCTAGCTCGATTTCGGGAGGCTACTCCCGGTGACACGAGAGATGGAGATTCTTTGAAACATGAAGGCATTACTTGGGGTATGCTGGAGCTGTGTGAAGAGCTATGAGCTCACAAAGATTACTTAGATAAATCATCAATTTACTTATGGTTTGAGAATTAGTTGAGTGATATATCAATTTAATTAATTAGAGATCTCTCCTTGGTTTGGAGGAATGATCTTTATCCTGTGTTAGCTTAGATCTAATCAAGGAAAGGGAGAACTCCTTAAGATCTCAAGGATGAGACATCATTCATCTTGTAGAAATCTAGCAATGACCCTGTCTTGGGTAACAAGAAATCTGCAGTCATAAGAAATGGGTATGAAGTATAGGAAAAGAAAAATACCTAGATCTTATAAAGAAATTATGATAACAAGTAATTGATTAGAAACAATTTTCAGAAATGAACATGATTCTCTAATTAGTGAAAAGTATGGTTATGGAGAAATCAAAACTATACTACCTTGCCTCTTTTACAATTTCATATTCCAATATATGATAGAATCGAATTAGATTATGATGCAGGAATTGATAATTTCACAGTAGTGAAATCCCAGTGTCCACTTCCAGCAATAATCTAGTTCAATCCATTTTATGTTTAGGATTTTAAATTTTTCTTTTATTAGAGGTGTAGAAATTCAGATAGTAGAATTCTTAGTTCAGTTACTGAAATTTCTATGAAATGAAAGTTCAAATAGCACTGAACTTGAGTAGTTGGGGTAGTTGAATTTTAAATTCTTTTCAATCTCTGTGGGAACGATATCCAGACTTATAGGTCCACTTTTATTACTTGTACGACCTATGAACTTGCAGTATTAAGACCAAACTAAATCTTTAATGAATTCAATGACAAATCCATTTTTCTTATGAGTATACAAGTTATTTTTGGTCACAACAAGTTTCTAGTGTCGTTACTGGGGATTAGCATTTAGTCTTGTGGTAATGGTGTCATAAATTTGTATATCTATGATTTGGTCTCAATAGTGATGCCGAGACCCATATTTTTTTTCAAAGCCCATCTCGTTTGCCCTCTATTTTTTTTCCATTAAAAGGGGAAAATTAAGGCATTTTAAGGGGGTGCGTTTAGAGCTGAATTCGAGATGAGGAGGCCCTCTGTAGGGTTCCTCCTGCTTGAAGGTTTGACCCTCCTGCAGGGGTTTAGTTCACGAGTTTTTGGGAGAGAAAGGCCGACGAGGGGAAGAAGAAGAAGATGATGGAGGAGAAGAAGAAGAAAGCTTCACTTCTATATTTGCTTTCTTTTTTTCCTTTTCCATTCCTTTTTATTTTGATGGTTGTATTTCTTCTTCCATTTATGTTCTAGTTAGTTTTCTTAGGGTTTAGATGTAGCCAAAGACATAAATGTATGAATTCTCCTAATTTATATTGATTGGTGTATTATTTTCACATGTGTGTTGAGTATTTCATTTAATCTTAATGCTTGTGGGTATTTGACAAATATTTGAATAATTTATGGCTTGATTTGAGATTGAGAAGTGATGATTAAGGTAAACCATGGATGATTTACCATTTAATTATCTTGAGATAGAGATATAAATGAGATTAGGTGTGGTAATAGGATTTCTTAGGTTCATTACATTCCTAGGGTTTTAGGGTTGAGTAGAGATGCAAAATACCTGATCCTAAGGGTAGTGTTTGGATCTTTCGAGATATTCGTGTATTCTTTAGTGAAATTTAATGTCTTCTGATGAAATATTGATTAATTGGGTTAGGAGGTACATACATAATTGTTTAGGTGAAATCTAGACCCTAAGGCTTTTTTGTCTTTATTGAGTCGTTGTAATTTAGGATTTGTATGTTAGTTAGTGCAATTTAAATCTTTTACAGATTTTCAACCATCCAAATAGAGCCTAGGTTAAATGAGAGTCGGTATTTAGTAACTTCCGATTCCTAAATGGGGATGAAATCACTTTTACTTTCTGTTATATTACTTTGACGTGTGTGCACTTGCGCACATAGGCATACACATTTTATAGCACACAAAATCACCTATCAATTCTACATCTGATAGCATAATAGTCTTGAGGCCATAGGTAGGAGTCTAATAGGATTGGGTCAGTTGCTCTACTAAGGTTGTGTAGGTGATCCTGAGGTTAAGGAAGGGAATGAAGGGATAAAATGAGTAAATCCAAAATGGCGAGCCCATAAGCAGGGCAAGTAAGGTAAGAAAGCGTAGAAAGAAAGTGACTAAGAGGAAAAGCATGACCCCCGAAGATTAAGACCCTAATGTCTTTGAGGAATGCGTGGATATTTTAAAATCCGGCCCAGTAGGGTGGAAGAACTCAAATCTATTGCCGGGATGTGCGAGGGGAATTATGTCGGGCTTGGATACGGTTTGCACAAATATGATCTACCCGGCTCGGAAAAGAGGAGAGTGAGTGCAGCAGATATAGTCTAATGGATTGAGCAACACTAGACCGAATACATGGAGAAAGGTCGACACCTAATAGCTTAGGAAATAGAGCAAAGGCAGGATGCGTACCGACCAAAGGGCTCCTCCTACCCTATGGTAAGGTACCTTAGTCACATACTTGTCCACTTGCTTTGGTATAAGAGGCTTTGAAATGATACCCAGCTTATAGAGATTCGCGATGGAAAGGCCTGGTAGAGGAAGATACTCCATGGAAGGCTTACTCGAATGAGGAAAGAAGACAAAACGGAAAAGAAGAACCCACAAGAACTCTATGTGCTCTGTGGTAGAAGGTAACCCAATAGAAATTCGACACTTTCGTATAGCGGATGAGTAAGAAGTTTGGGAAGTGGAAGAAACTTTAACATGAGGAGCATTAGATGTGGATATCTAGAACCTCTACGGCCTTTGAACCTTATTAGAAATCCGGTAAAGATAGAAATGTCCCTCGGTAATGGATGTTGGCCCGAGGGAAGAGGGAATGGAATTCGCCCTTAGACCAAAACCTCGGCGGTACTCATGAATCCAAATCAGGGTTACGCTCACCTTCGTAAGCAATGATTAGGCGATACTAAGGATTCCCAGTGTCCCAAATGAGGGAGATAGATCTTGTCTACCCATGTTGTATGATTCTCAAATGCCACCAGGCCATGACTTAGCTAGTAAGAGCCATGGAGTCGTAGTTCTTTCAAAAGAAATTATCTACGGGTGACATAAGAGGAAAAGGAAAGGTCGGGACAGGAATAGCCACATCTCAAGCGCATGGCGATCCCAAACTCAATGAGGGAAGAGATGACATATCGCGCCCCTGACCGGCCTTGACAGCGGCTAGGTCGGACAGGGACCATGAGACCATTAAATCTATTTATCTGTAAAAACACATTTCATATACTTATTTTTTATGGGATATTTAATATCCATTTAAATCATATTTATGTATGTATGAAAATATGATCTCATTACTAATACTCATTATATATATAAAATTATAGATCAATCATGGTAGAGAGCCCATCATTTGCTCAATTCCCACATTTATACAAGACAGCATTTCTTACCCTTTTTAGATCATTTACAAAACATTGTAGTTCATATCTAAACATAAATCAAAATATACTCTTCTCATAAAGATTTATACATCTTTGTTTGCAATACAAAACAATTACATGATTTTTATTTTATTTTTTTTTAAATGAAATGTATGCATGAGACAAGCATTTACTTATCTCCACGATTCGAAGGCGACTCGAGCTGCAGGTCTTTGATCTTGCCTATTCACTCGGTACTAGCGCGCTGACAAAGCAAACACACTAAGCATTTTTGTGCTTAGTGGTTCCTCTTATTTCTATTCTGTTTCAATTAAAACGCGAAATGTATCTTTTCAAAAACAACATTTTAGCACATTTTCAATGGTCAATGCAATAAACAATATATATGTTTTTTTTTTTTCATTTAAAACTCAAATTATGCATTTCACACATTTACTTATAAGTTTACCCTTAAACGAATTTAACCATGACTTTCAGTGCATAGGATAAAGGAATCAAGCACAATCCATGGGCATATAGGCGGTATAAAATGTTTAATAACCGCAGTCACGATCCAGCTAATTGCTAACTAGTTATTTCAATTCATTTTATGTACACTACGAATGCAGCTCCCGCTGACTATGGATCGGTATGCCACTATAAATCATTTCGTTCACGATCTTGCTCATTGACCACTTATTAGTATGATCTATCCTTAAGTTAAAATATGGATAACATTCTCTTAAAGAATTATTAAAACTCAGTCATAGTAAATTTACAATATTATATATATATATAACCCAATAAATACTTTTTATATAAATAGGTTTTCATGGGAATCCGTTGCAATCAAATTTCCCGATCACTTAAATCTTGTTTATGGTTGAAAAAAGCACACACTGCAGATTTTCCCATGTAAATCATTTCGGTTTTGACAAATCAATACAAAGTATGATAAGAAAAGAAATAGAAAGAACAATGAAATAGATTGTCGCTCCTTGACTCTATCCTTAGAATCCTGATGCTTACTTTCCCGGGTTTCCTCGTCATAACCCCTAATCCATCACAAACAGAGAAAAATATCAGTCATGCATGCTAGTGTTTTTGTTATAGTTTGATTTCTGCAATACACCTTAGCTGCAAATTTTACGGAAACAAATGAGCGTATTTTACCTTGACTTCCTTTAGGTCCATTGTTCCTCATAAATCTATTTTATTCCTTAGAATTTGAGATCATCCAATTAGATCACAGAAACTTCAGATATGTTCTCTACCACTAAGGACTACTCTATTTTCAAAATATAGCAAATTTGCCCAAAAATGAGTTTCACTTTCAACGAATTTCTAGATTGTAGTGGGTTCTAATTTGAACTTATTTTTAAGAAAAATTTATTTTCCTAGAGTCTAATTTACTCATAAATTTAGATCACTCAATTTGGATGAGTAAAACTCAACTTATAGCTAAATAGAAAAAAGTGTCCCAAAACACCAAAGCGTACCAGCGAGGAACGAATTTGCACGAAAGCGAGGCTTCACTTTGGCCAATTTACGGGTCCCGATGGGATCGAAATTGAATACACTTATTTCAAGGGAAAAAAATTTCCTAAAAGTTTAGTTTACCCAGAAATTTGAATCACTCAATTTGGATGAGTAATGGCCAAAACAAAAACATAGGTTTGGAAAATTTTGACAACATCTCTCTAAAACCAACATTTCCTTTATACAAAAATTCCTCAAAACCAGTCCTAATCAAAAGAAAAAATTTGCTTGAACTCTAACTCAAACATATACATACAAAGTAGGGTTTACCAAACCCAAACCACAATCCCATTGAGGTTAGGAGGGGTTCCCAACCTTAGTCCTCTTGATCTCCACTAGCTTTCTCTTCTTTACTTCTTCTTTCCTTTCTTGATCGCATAGAACCTTGAACAAATGGAATTAAATTAGACAAGAATTTGGCTTCATCCCCATAAGCACCGTGTCTGGCTCTCCCGAAACTAAGCGATGTTCTTCCTTCTGAGACAAGATTTGGTCTTATCTCCTTTTTTATGTACAAAGCCTGTTTGGCTAAAGGCATTTTGACAATTTTCCCATTTTGCATTAAAATACTGCATTTCTATTTCATTTGCACAACAACTTATCACATTTGTACTTTGGCATATACTCTTCTTCATTTATGACTTTTGGGTCCTCATTTGACCTTGACTTTTGTATTAATTCCAGTTTTATTTTTATTTTTATTTTATTTTTCACTTAGCATTTAAATTCAGAAAATTCCAAATTTATTTTGTGTTATACCCTAAACATATCATTAAACTACTAGGGCGTAATTTGGGGTGCACTAATCCACTATGTGAATTCTCACTTTAAAAACCTCTATTTTTATCACTTAAAACCAATAAAATATCGAATAAATAAAATAAAAATTATAATAGAAGAAAATGTTATAAAGTCAAATAATAAAACGAAAATGCTATTTTTGGGACGTTACAACTCCTCCCCACTTAGGAGATTTCGTCCTCGAAATTACCTTCATTGAACAGTTGTGAATATTGTTAACGCATAGTTTTTTCACTTTCCCACGTGGCTTCCTCAGTCTTATGGTTTCTCCACAATACTTGACTAATGGAATTCATTTGTTCCTCAATTCTTTGACTTCTCGAGCCAAGATTTCTTCGGGTTCCTCTTCGCTAAGTCAAGTCGGGCGGCTCAAAGCCAATCTCTGAGACCACGTAGAGGGGTCTGACTACACCTCCTTAACATTGAAGCGTGAAGCGTTGTGGATCTTTTCCAACTCACAGAGGTAAGGCTAACCTATATGCCCACTTTGGACTCCCACTTTCTCCAATCACTTCATCGACCAGTAGACTAGGGCTCGACTTTGCCCTTTCTCCAGAATCTCAAAACTCTTCCAGGAGAAACTTTCCAAGAACACTTTCATGGGTTCATGTTGAATCTTTTCCTCTTAAGTCGATTGTAAGACTTTTGTCTATCCGCGGCCACCTTTAATCTTTCTCTGATCATTTTCACCTTCTCCTCGGTCTCTTGGATCAAATCAAGGCCGATTACCTTCTTCGCCCAACTTTGATAACACGGTGAGGTTCTACTTCCTTACAACAAAAGTCTCACTTAAGGCGCCATTTCGATACTCCATTTGGAAGCTGTTGTTACTGAATTCAACTAGAGGAATATATACATCCTGTGGTCGATCCACCTGACTAAGCATATCCTTTAAAACTTGAGATAACTATCTACGATTGTCCATCCCGTGCGTGTAAGAGCCCCGACCTTATTGAATGTTATAATAGTAGTTTTGAGGCCCGATTTGAGGTCCGATGATAGCGCGAGGTAGATTAGGGTGAGGCGCTGCGGGCGTCATTTGGGCATGAAGTGGAATTTTTCGAAAGTGCTCAGCAGGGTTGCCCTAATGGTGATTTTTATTAATATAGGGATGGAGGGTTTGTAGAAGATTTTAAAAGTTACAGGTTCCTATGATTTTGAGCGATATTTAGAAGAGAATTTGAAGATTTAATGAATAGTGATTTCTAGGCGGAAATTCGAGACTGCGCTGAAAAGTGCACACTAAAAAATTGGGCCGAAAATACGAAAATGTGGAATTAATCCTTAGAGTCTTAATAGAGCTGACAAGGTGAAATGGGTCTATTTGGATAGTTTGGGAGATGAGCGTGCATCCCGGATAATAATCTGTTATTGTGGGATTTGGAATTTATGATTTTAAATGGATTCCATTGATTTCGAGGAGCTTGGAATCCACTATGAAGGATGTAAATTAGAATATTTCATGTTCAATTTGAAGTTTAGTGACCATGGAGATATTTTGAATTTAATCGAATTATAAAACGATTATAAGGAAAATTAATAAAATCTTATATAAGGGAGATGTTTTATTGTGAGAGCGTTAAGTCACTCTTAATGGCTAAGTTATGATTAAAATATCAGAGCATGGACCAGCCAGAGATTCATGGGCTCAAATGCAATTTTTGTGAAAGTGTAGGTTAAAAGCTAAATTCGAGGACTCAAGTGTAAATCCTTTGCACCAACCAATGAGGCTTCTTTGATTGAGGTAATTTTGGAAGTTGTGAGTCAAAAACTAAATTCAAGACTAGGGTGTATCAAGAGGAGAGCTTACCGACTGTAGGGGAAAGAAAGAAGAAAGAAGAAAGAGGAGAAAGAGGAAGAGGAAAGCGTGTGAGGCAAGGTGGAGCAAGGGTGAAGTGAATTTTTCTTCTCCAACTAGCTTTCAAGTGAGCTCCAAGTGGAATCGAGGAAGAGAAGCCAAGAGAGAAACCAAGAAACATTAAGTTTCTAATTGTGGGAAAGTTGGATTTTTATGTTTCATACCTAATGCCTTGATTTTCTTGTATGGATGTTAAATTAATAGTGGTATGTATAAGGTTGAATGATGATGCTTTTTTAGATAAATTGAAAGAAATAGATTAAATTTAGGTTTGACAAATCAAGTGGGTAATGTACTAGGGTTTGATAATGCATTTGTATGATATGTTGAAATTGGTTAGGGATTAGTGAAATTGAGGTATAAGGCATTAAATGGGAGTGATTAAAGTGAAGAAAATGGAAGAACAAAATGGAATATGATTTATAGAAGAATTGGTGAACCTTTGGTTGAATTCATAATATTTTCAACTAGGGTTTTGTGGTATGAATTTCCAGTCTGAAGATTCAGAGTGTTGTGGAGTTGTTTTTTAGGTTAGATTTCATGTAGTTTTGAGGTATTATGAATAGTTTGTAAAGGAGAATGTTGGGTTTTTAAAGAGAATATTTATTAAAATTTTTGTAGAAACCCTGTTTTTCATTTTGGCTATATATTAAGATTATAATCATCAAATCAATTGATTCAAATTGTTAAATAACCATAAGAGATGGGGGCTACAAATGTATAGAGAAGGGACCCAAGAGCAAATTGCTCTAAAACCCCAAATATGGACGGCTGAAAGGTGAGCTCGTGTAGCTCACTGATTATGCTTTGTTTTTGGGCCATGGTTGTATTTTGTATAAGTGGAGTTTCACTCATCCAAATTGAGTGATTAAAATTCTGGGTAAAATAGACTTCTAGGAAAAATTTATCTATGAAGGAAGTGCAAACAGAATTACTTAACCCCAAAGTTCCCAGAAAATTTGTCCAAAGTAGAGCTATGTGCAGATTCTGTTCTGCCAAATTAAGTCTAGATGGCAAAGCCACAATAACGAGTTTTGGTAATCAAATTGGGTGATTTAGTGGAGGAAGAAACCTTCACCTTCATAACTTCAAATGAGTGAAGAAACAATTTCATATTTGTGGAGTTAGAACCCCAGGTCAAGGGACAAACAGTAAGTGGATTAAGTGTTAGCAAATTGGCATCAAAAACATGCTGTAACTTGTGTTATGTGGTTGAGGGCCTTAGAAGGAATTTTAAATTTAAAATTTAAGAGATGTCATTGGATATATAAATGACTGATACGGAGATTTTAAGTAATTTTTAAGACCGTTTGAATAATTTTGGGTCATAAAGTCATAGAGTATTGTTGGAAAAATGTTACTTAAAATGATGGTTTTTTTTTTGTTAGGGTTTTTGGTGCTCAGGTAAATTATTAATTGGCCTTATATGAATGTTAATGCGATCCTAAAGTGACTTGCGTGTGAAATTTTGTTAAGTTTTCTACCATTATCTGTGAAGCGTGTCGTTGCCGTGTCGTTGAGTGTGTATGGTGGATTAAATGGAAGTTATGGTTAATGTGTAGTTGTGGTTTTGCCAGAAAAGGTGAAAGGACTATCGGACGGAAAGCAGGAATTGGGCAGAAGCGACGGGATTGAGCGGTGGTAATGAAAGTGTAAAAATGATATTTTGACAATTGAGGTTTAAAAAAGTGAAGTGGTTTTAATGTTAAACTGAAAAGTTTAATGGAAATGTTTATATAAATGTTTAAGGCATGTAAAATGTTTATACTTGTCAATATATATATTATATTAAATTATATATGTATGCATGTGTTAAAACATTATGGAAGTTCAAAATGTGTAAGAATGCATAAATGTATAAATAATAAAGTAAAGTGTTTAAATGGATTTAGAAATGTATTTTGAAGAAAAGTTTTTTACGATGGATTTACCTAACCTATATAGTATTATATTTGTCTCGGTAGAGGTACTTTAAAGCGTGTAAGGATTTAGAGGGTAAAGTTATAAGTTCTTAAGCAGGGGGAAGGAAATAGGTGTTTAGAGTAATATCATTACACGTGATAAAGTGCTATAGTGAGCCCATGCAAGCGTGAGTTTCTCATGACGTAGTGGTTATAGTTGGAATGAAATGTCCCCTCGATCAGTGCAGCGGAAAGCTGTTCGATTAATGTTTTATCCCACAGGTTCCATTGAAGAAAGAAAGTTTAAGGCGTAAATTGATTTTTAAGTGTATAAGTATTTATACTTTGCTATATACGAAAATGTTGTAAATAAAAATGTACACTCTGCTGAGCTCCTTTAAGCTCATTCTTTTCGTATGTTTCAAGGCTGTTTTCGGGACCAGAGACGGGTCTTGCCGTTAGAGCATCCTGCGTGAATTCGAGGCCATCGAGGAGGCGACACACTGTGTTGCATTGTATCTCCTCATTTGCATATTGTATATGTTGAATGTTTTTGTCATGTATATATGTATATGTATAAATTTTGAAGACTCGTGGGCTTTAGTCCTCGTTAAGGAAGGAGTACTGCGTGGGGCGGTGGGAAGCAAGAAATTAGGCTCGAGCCGATCTTTTGATAAAAATATGCATAATGGAATAGAAGAAGGTTTGAATGTTTGTGATTTGAAGTAAATAAATGTATATATGTCTATTGTGTTTGATTGGGTTGTGGATGAGAGTCCCCCAATAAAGTGAAAATTTGAAGTTAGAAGTGTTTTTAAATACTTCGTAGGGTTTGTAAATTTGGGAAAGTCAAATAAACAAGGAGAAACTACGTAGATTTTCTAAAAAAATCTAAGTCATTTAAAAAAAAAAAAATTACCATATTAGCATTATTTTCTAAAGATATGTGGGATTGTAAAGGGGGTTCGCTCCATGGTTTTAATTGAGATTTTTTTTGAGGAAGGCACCTCATCAGACCAGGGTGCAGGAGGTCCCTCGGGTTCATGAGGTTAATCAGGGTTGGGATCCTTCATGGGATGAAGCCCAGTCTTTGAAATTTAGTCAAGTGCCCAAAGTCTCTTGCAATTTTCCCAAAATCTCAAAGGGTGAACCTGAATCTCATCTTAGGAATGATAGACACTTTAGAATCTATGTAAGCGAACTATTTCCTCCTATGTAAAAGCTTCTTGACTTATCAAGTGAATAGTCGGTTCTTCTTGAGTAGGAGTAAGTGACTTCGTGTTCGGTCTTCCACAATGGCTGAATCCTTGCTTTCTCCATGTCAATGTTAACTTGGAGCCACAAAATCCATTGTGATTGGATCCCATTTCTACTCGGGTATTCTAATGAACATGATCAGAAGAAACTTGATGTTCCTCTTTCACTTTCTGACACACCATACATTTGGTCACAAATTCCGAAACATCTCTCTTCATTCCGGACCACCAGTATGAAGTCTTTAAATCCTTATACATTTTCGTGCTACCAAGATGCATAGTAAAGGATCCACTGTGTGCCTCTTCAAGAATGGATTTCTTCAACTCATCATCATTGGTACCGCAGGCACGAGTCTCATATCTGAATCCATCCTCGTTCACCTAAAGCTTCGGTTTCCTTCCCCTCTCTATTATGACTTACAATTGCATAAATTTTATCATCACTCTTTTGTGCCTCTAGCACTCGATTTAACAAATTCGATTTTGCAATCAATTACATACTATTATACCGTCGTCTGATAATGACAAATGAGCATTCAATGCTCGTAGTGTTTGTACTGACTTTCTACTTAGAGCGTATGCCATAAAATTAGCTTTCAGGATGGTGGTCAGTCACACAATCATGATCCTTGATCAATTCCATTCATCGTTGTGCCGAGTTAAGCTCTCATTCTGACAGAATACTTAGACTTTTTTATGCGCCAGATGAAACCTTTCTCATTAAAGATAGTGTCTCTCCGTATTTTCAATTTTTAAAACACTATGGCTGACCAATTCCAAATCATGCGTAGGGTAATTCTTTTCATGCGGCTTCAATTGCCTTGAAGCATAAGCTACCACTTACCCTCTTGCATAGGACACATCTTAGTCATTAACGAAGCATCACTAAAGATCCGCATATTCTTTCTATTAGGTGTGAGTAAGAGCGAGTTGCCTCGGTTAAGAAACGCTTTCAACTTTTCAAAACTAACCTGACACTTTCCACTCCACTCAAATTTCCACATTCTTTTAGACGATCTCATAGGGGTCGCGATCATCAAAACCCATAGCAGACCTTACGTAGTAACTGCTAGCATGGGAAATTTACGAACTTAAGTGACACTTCTCGGTGGTTTCCATTCAAAGAATCCTTCTATCTTCCTTGGATCCACCCCTAATTCCTTCTTCGATACAATGTGTGAGAAAGGACATACTCAACGAAATTCACACTTACTCATTTTGCCTTCTTGTTCCTTTCGGGTTTCTAGCACTAGAAAGGTGCGTATCATGATCCTTCCTGATCCTTTGAGTACACAAGGATGTCATCTATAAACACCATGATAAATCGAACTAAAGCGATTCAAGAAAACACGGTTCATTAAGTCAACAGTCGCTTGTAAGACCCAGAAACCCGACCACAGATTGGCAAGTCAGAATCAAACAGGGGCATGTTATTCTTTTATTTACATTTTATTAAGTTTTCTTTTCCAATCTCCATGACCTTGAATCCCATTGAGCACGAAAGGATGGCGGATCCAGAACGGGCAGGTTTGCTCTTGTTTTCATTTATCTTGCAAGAAACATTTTATTATGTCATTTGTTGCGGAGGCCCGGTTTTAGTTTTGAGTAAGCCATAATCAATTTACAAAGTTCAAGTTTAATTCAGTGCATTTATAAACATTTAACAAACCCATTTACAAAGAGGCAATCATGCCTTTTCATAATGATATACAAAAATCGGGTTCGAGTTTAACCTTTTTGTTTTTACAAATACCACGTGTTCAAAAGAGATGATATGCAAATGGCCAGGTATATGCTTATACGTCGTACTCTCTGTGACTCTGCGCTTCTTGATCTTGACACACCTTTTTTGCTGCTGGTACCTACGCATAGATAAAACTATACGCTAAGCATTTTCCATTGCTTAGTGGTTCTCGATTCTATTCGATATTCAATTTAACTTCACGTACATTTAACATCAAACCATGCCTATTATATCAACATATACTCATGCTATTCGTTTTAGCATGCTTTCATTTACAAATCCTTTATCATATCACAACACATTTCAATGCAATAATTCAATTCACGATTCAATTTATGAGATTTAAGCATATACATAAATCCATTTATACTACGTCGATGTTGGTTATTACTTTGTTATTCAAATCCCATTCGTGATTTCATTTGATAAGATCCAGTCCTTATTATCATTCGGTAATGAACTACACATTTAACAATTCGGTCTCCCATCATATGGCAGGGATGTCATTTGAATTTTCCACAAACATAATGGTATCCACTTAAATGTCTTGCGCCATCATGGCGGATGTCGATTGGTGCATCCTTGATGGGACATTTCTTTAATCTCATACTTCATCATGGCGAATTTGAGTGAACATCCCATAAGTGAGACATTAGACCGATTTAGGGTGCACCGTGTGGTCTCGGTGGTGCATCCCATCAGGCAGTTATTGATCCTGTCATTGATTAGATGTGGGGTGATCGTTTGTGAATTTGTTCTCGTTCATTCATTCGGTTTTCAAATAGCACATTTCAATTCCATTTTCACTTTCATATTATCTTTTCAAGATATACCTAAATATATACTTATTTCATGTACTCATTCGCATTACTCATTTCATATACTCATTCATGTTCTCATTTCATAGTTACTTGGTAAACTACCAAAATACTTGACAAGAATAGAGTTAGAGAACAACGAAGTATGGGATCTAAGCACTTGTCTTGATCTCGATTAAGGTTGAGTGATGTCTTGGAGTCTAAAATCCAGGTAACAATCGCCACTCTTGTGTGGATAAATAATTTCACTTAGTTCTATCCTTATTTGAACACCCATTAATCATTTCTTAGGGTCCCACGTGGGTTGCATGAATACGGGACTTAGCGGTTGCAAAATATGCAGGTTAAGGTAGTGGTACCGGTACCACTGGCCATTACAGTACCAGTCCCTGCGCCGGTGGAGTCTGGTACCAGTTCAAATGTCTGGTACCACTTTCCCGCTCACATCATGGTACCAGTGCCACTTTTGATGCAAGGTACCACCTCACAGTTTTGCAGAAATACTGGATTTGCCATTTTACTTTTCTCAAACCTTTATAATTCGTCCCATATCAAAATCCACCATGGAATCACCAAAACAGCTCTAAGGTGGTTTAGAATCCAATGAAAACCTTTTTTTCTCTCAAGTTAGGGCTTTTCCCCGAATCAAAATCAATAGAATGAAGTTAGGGTTTGATTTGTACATGAACCTCTTTAAATCTCTTCTTGTATGTTGCTTGGTCTCTTAGAGCCTTGAAATGGGAAGCAAAGCCAACCAAAACTTGATCTCTTGCCCAGAGCCACAGCTTTTCCCCTTTTCTCCTTCCTTGCTCCCTCGAAAACGTGATGTGCTCAAAATGAGCCCTAAGACCCACATTTTGGCCTTTATATTCCTTAAATTCATAAGGCCTTGTTTGGCCTTTAATCATTAAGGTGGTATGTTTGGCCTACACACTCATTCTTATTCCTCATTTCTCACTTTTTTTGGTCTTTAATTCTTTATTTCCATAAGGCCTTGTTTATTGCTAACCCATTTTTCATTTAAGTCTCCTATTATTCCACTTTAGTATTCATTTATTATAATTTCATAGACATTTTATTCTTTATAACAATTGACCCTTAGGTCCTCATTTTACAAATTTCCACATTGCATTTTCACTTAGTTTATTCAGGGTTCAATCACTTTCTCAATTTAACTATGTAATATTCAATCATATGCTCACTTTCAATTAGAATTTTCAATTTATGAATTTCAGGAAAAGCCCGAGTTTGACTCAATTCATACCAGAATATATAATAAAATTATTAAAAATTCTAGGGTATTTTTGAGGCGTTACATCGCTGGTGCATTTGTCAACCCAAAGCGACATTACAAGGGAATTCGTAATGTCCATATGTTCTAACGTCTGCGTCTGTACATCGCGTCTTAAATGTAATTGATGATACGGATGGTAGTTGATCTTGAGAAAAGACACACTTTTAATTGGTCCAGACAATTATCCTTTCTGGAGTATAAGTACTTATTCTTCACTATCATCTTGTTCGATTACCTATAATCCAACACACTTAAAGTGTATCATCTCTTCTTATGAACCTTGGAGATCCCATGGTGATACACTTTCAGGACCCAGGAATAAATCCCTTTTCTAATAATTCTTGCAACTTGAGCTTCAATTCTTTTAACTCCACCGGAGCCATTCTATACGATGTAACGGATGCCGAAGCGACACCTAGAACAACGTCGATTACGAACTCAATCTCTCTCTATGGAGTCAATCCTGGCAACTCCTCTTGAAACATGTACGAATAATCACAAACTATAGGGATGTTTGATAAACTAGGCTTTGCCTTTTTCGTATCAATCACATGTACCGTAAATTACAATGTATATGCATGCATATGCCTGGCAAACACTTTTGATGCTCCTTGTATTTGTGGCAATCCATTTAATCAATTTCGATCACTTAAAACAATTTTGTTTATGTTTTAAAAAAAAAAAGCACGCATGCGGTTTTCCCCATGTAAATCATTTAGGTTTTTGACAAATCCCGATACAAGGCTAAATAAGAAAGAAATGAGAAAGACAAACCAAAAGGTTGTCGCTCCTTGACTCATATCCTTGGAATCGATCTTACTCGGGTTCCTCATGCTTCAACCCACTAATCCATCACAAACAAAGAAAAATATCAGTCGTGCATGCTAGTGTTTTTGGTTCAGGTTGATTTCTACAAATACCTTCACTTGTAAATTTTAAAACAAATGAGCCATATTTTGACTTCACCAAAAGTCCATTGGTCCTCTATAAATCTATTTTATTCGAGAAATTGGAATCATCGATTCGAACCTTAGAAACTTCGATATATGTTCCTAGAAACCATCGGGACTATCTTCCAAAACATAGAGAATTTGCGAAAATAGAAGGCTTCACTTTGGCAATTTTGGGTCCCGTTAGGGTTCAATTTGAATACACTTATTTGAAATTTGTTTCCTAAATTCGGTTTACCAATTTGAATCACTCAATTTGGATGAGTGAAACCAGTATACCTAAATAGAAAAGCGTCCACAATGCAAACGGAACCAGAATTTGCCCCGACAGGCTTCACTTTGATGAATTTACGGGTCAGTAGGGTCAAATTTGAATACACTTATTTCAAGGAAATTTTTTCTCACAAATTATGGTTGCCAAAAAATTTGAATCACTCAATTTGGATGAGTGAAACTTCGACTTATGGCCTAAATAAAATTGTCTGAAACCTTTGTGTATGAGCAGACCAAAATTTGCAGAAAAAGAGCTTCCCTTACTTTATGGCATTTGAATTACAATGGGTTCTAAATTTGAATACACTTATTCAAGAAAATTTGTTCTCCTAGAAGTCTAGTTTATCTAAAAATTTGAATCACTCAATTTGGATGAGTAATGGCTAAGTTATGGCCAAATCAAAAACATGGGTTTTAAAAAAATTTGATAGCATCTCCCCTAAAACCCCAACATTTCCTTTATACAAAAATTCCTCAAAACCAATCCTAATCAAAGCAAAAAGGTTGTTTGAACTCTAACTCAAACATATATATACAAAAGTAGTTTACCAAACCCAAACACAATCAAATAGGAACTTATGAGGGTTCCTAACCTTGATCTTCTTGATCTTAACTAGCTTTCTCTTCTTCCTTCTTCTTTCATTTCTTGATCACATAGAACCTTAGAACAAAATGGAGTAAATCAAATAAATTTGGCCATCCCACAAACAATTAGCCACAAGCTCTCCCAAGCAAAAGCGTGTTCTTCCCCCTTTACAAGACAAGATTTGGTCTTATCTTATTACATAATACAAGACCATTTGGCTAAGGCATTTTACTTAATTTCTCATTTTTGCATTCAGCCCTTCATTTCTATTTCATTTGCACAACAACTTATCATTCTCTTTGGCATATCTTTCTTGCGTTTATATTGTTTAGATTTCGTTATTATAACTCTTGTATTAATTCTGATTTTATTTTTATTTTTATCTTTTTCACTTAGCATTTAAATTTCGAAAAATTCAAATTTAACCTGTGTTATACCCTAAACATATCATTAAACTACTAGGGTTTAATTTGGGGTACACTATTCCACTCTGCGAATTCTCACTTTAAGAACCTCTATTTTTATCACTTAACACTAATAAAATATCAAATAAATAAAATGAAAATTTATAATGAAAGTATTATAAGTAAAATAATAAAAGAAAATGTTATTTTTGGAATTACATGACAATGCAGGTGGAACACGGGGAAAGAGTATCGGCCAAGGCAGGGTAAAAGAAAATTGAAGATGGTTGGAGAAATAGTAAGGAAATGCCCTTACCTTGAGGAAGATTGCCCAGCCATGTTAGGAAATTGAGTAAAACCTACATAGGGAGGAATAAGAAGAAATGAGGCATATGGAATGCTAAGAGAAATTGACAGGATAAGTTTTTATGGAGGATTTTTAAATTTTTCAAATGGAAATTATTGCCATGGTAATCTTAGAGCCTTGCAATCTTATGCTGGGAAGGTAGATGAGAAGATCTCTTAAAAATGCAGTAGGCATATTGATCTATAGATTCCCTCGAAGCCAAGTTCTTCAGTCACATCGATGGTAAGGTTCGGGAGTTACCTTTGCGATGCTTCATTTTGAGTAGATGGGGCAAAAGATTAATTACGAGGAGAAAGATCGGGATCACGCATACAAAGGAGTAAAGCTTGATGGGAGCAAACTCGGTTCTTGATCTTTTAAAACCTTTTTCGTTGAAAAACAAAGGATTTAGAGTTCTTAAAAATGAAGAATGATATTTCTTGATTTTTTTTTTTTTTTTTAACTTTTACGTTGAAGAACAAAGGATTTGGAGTTCTAAAACATGAAGAATGATCTTTCTTGATTTTTAAAGACTTTTTCGTTAAAGAACAAAGGATTTGGGGTTCTAAAAAATGAAAAAGGGTCTTTCTTGATATTTTTTTTTTTTTTAAGACTTTTCGTTGAAGAACAAAGGATTTGAAGTTCTAAAAAATGATAAAGGGTCTTTCTTGATTTTTTTTTTTTTTTTTTAAGATTTTTTTCGTTGAAGAACGAAGGATTTGGAGTTCTAAAAAACAAAAAAATTCTTGATGATTAAATATTTTTTCGGTGAAGAACAAAGGATTCGGAATTCTAAAAAATGAAAAAGGGTCTTTCTTGATTTTTTTTTTTTTAAAGAAATTTTCGTTGAAGAATAAAGTTGAGAGTTCGGCAGAAAAAATTCTAGTTCTTGGATATCCTGGGGAAAACTCTTTGGATTATTGGATTTCTCTTTATTGAGTATGAATCTTTCAATATTCCTTAGAAGTCCTATGGAACATTCACTGCAAATAACTTAATAAAAAAGAGACAGGTCTACTCACCAGTGCATGAAGTAAGTTCGGGCTATGGAGGATGGCCTAAAAAATCAAAACTTGTAGAAGAATGATTGACGGAGGCCACAACGCTATCGACGACGTCCGTTAAAGCAGCTGATAGGTTGGCTTGTTCGATGGTAGCCTTGAGTTTGAGAAGCACAACCAGCGGTGAACGTGAAGCTGGCAGCGATTACGTAAATCAAGGTATTTCTTCCTATGAACTCTTCAAATCCCAAAGAAGAGTTTTCTGATGCAGAAGGAACCGATTGTATAAGAGAAGGGAGATCAAAAGCCATAGGTTTGAAAGAAAAATTGGCTATAGGCTTTTCTATAGGTATTACTTTAGGCTTCTTCAATTCCTCTAATCGGGCTAGGGTTTTGTCTCATTCTTCCCTTTGATAATCCACATCCAAAGGGGCAAGTTTCACTTTGGGCCTCATGATAAAATGATGAGAGATGAGGGAAGAGAGCCTTTTGACATATAAGAGCTTTTCCATAAAAACATGGCCCATGGGCCATATTGTATGCGAGGGGCAATTATTTACACTAAAAATAATTTTTTTTGGGCCCAAATGGTATTTAAATAATTATTCGGCCTAAAGGGTAGTGGAATAGAGCGCATGGATATGCCAAGCCCAAACCGAGCCTAACCCAATCTGAGAAAGCCTAAGCCCATGATAATCAACCCATGAAAAGGTCCAGGGACATTTATGGAATTTTTAAATAATTTTTCAAAGCTACAAAGAGTGGTGAGACTTTGTCTCAAAGGGAGAAGATGGAAGATACTTTTTCTCCAAGTCATAACATGACAAAGTACATGAGCAGTTATTGGAAGTAGGGAAAGTTACTTGGGGAACAAGACTTTAGTGGAAAAGTTACTTGGGGAACAAGACTTTATTGGAGAAAGTGGGTAGGGGCAATTATTCAGGAATGCTTATAAAAGGGAATCAAAGCATCAAAGCAAATGATTTTTTCAACATCTAATGATCAACCAACACTCAAAACAGAGCATTTCAGCATTTCTCTTATTCTTCTACAAGTTCAACAATCATCTTTTCCAGATTCTTAACTTAGTTTTTATATGTTCTTTCCAAGCATTTGTTATTTCAAAGCATTCTTGCTGACATTTCATTTTGATCCCCAGTGCAATGAAATTTATTTATACTTTCAAGCTAGTTCGTACAGTTTTTCTCTTAACTTTCAACTCAATTCAATTTTCAAAATATTTTTCTCTTAGATTCTAGGGAATTGTCAAGGGAACTAAGGAATCAAGTTTTCGCTTAAGCATAAGTTAGATTTCGGCACAATTTCAGTTTGGAAATATTATAATTTCCTCACACACTCACACATTCACCAATTCCCATGCTTTTTGTATGTTCCGGAGCAAATCCATCGAAACATATTCTAAGTGTTTGTCTTCTTTGTTTTAAAGATTTGAAGATTTTAAAAAAAATAAAAATTGTTTCTTTGATCCTAAGTGTCTGTCTTCTTTAGGCAATGGCCATTAAGGTTTTTTGTGAAGATACATGCGTAAAAATGTGAAAATATGTAAATCTACTACCATAACTGTATTAGTTACTACCATAACATGTTGGATCTACAATCATAATTGTAATATTTACTACCATAATATATTGGATCTACTACCGTAATTGTTGCTACTATAATATGTTTGATCTACTACCGTAATTGCATTATTTACTACCATAATATGTTTGATCTACTTCTATAACTGTATTATTTACTATCATAATATATTGGATCTACTAGCGTAACTGACATTTCTATTTCCACAATTCAATTGGTTTGAGTGCTTATTTTTTTACTAGATGTTGCTCATATATGTTAAAAAAATTTGTAATTTGCATAAAGTTATAAATATACTAGCAATACCTTTTAAATGGCTTAACAATAGGTTGGATCTACTACCATAACTGTCTTATCTAATACCATAATAGGTTGGATATTAAGTGATAGATTAAGGAAATATCTATTCATGATATAATAGTAACACAATCTAAATCCTAGGATTTATATGTTCAATATATTTGAATATGTAACTAATGAGTCTTTAAATTGATAATTGGCAAGCAATTTATAGATTTGAAGAAGATGGCAAACAAAATGTATTATTGTAATACGAGGGTGTGATTGAATGCATAATAAATGAGGTGGTTATATAAGGGCGGTCGGGTCATTACATTGTATGTGAATGTGCAAATTTCACATGTCGAACTTGTGTCATGATTTAGCCATCAAAGTTAAATATTGACCCAAATTGATGAAAATGCACCCTTTATGTAAATTTGATCCATTAATGATGGTATTGTTAAGCATTGATGAAGAAATGTGAAAATGTTTAGATTGATGACTCATGCTCACAGGTGTGTTCGTGTCTTGAATAGTGAATTGACGGTTGATGTAATTCCATTTACAAGGCTAAGTCGTTACTATGTAAAGTTCCTTACGAATATATCACCTATTATAAAGCTGACAGTTGAACAATGACTAAAGTTTTTCCATGTCTTGTTAACAGTGAACCCATACCTGTTGTTGCTTCTAATTCAAAACAGATAAATAGAAACATAAATGGAAATGTGAATATGGTGAATTTTTCATTGGATGTTTCTACAAATGCCCCAACATTTGAGTTTGATGGGTTGTCTAATAGAACTGCTAAAACATACGTGGTTAAATGTAATTCAAGACATCCAAGTCAATATGCCATTATGGGCAGTGGACAAACATTTCCATATGTATCTGCATTCCAAGATGCATTGTATCTTATGTCTTTAGGAGGTAGATTTCAGTATTGTTACAAAAGAAACACTTGTAAGCACATATGTGATGTTTGTACAGTAAATGAATGTCAATGGAAGATAACTTGTCGTGCTATTGGTGCATCAGATGTTGTCCAAGTGTATACATTCATAAATGAGCACAATCATAGTGTTGATGACGTAGTAACCTCTCAACCATTAGTGAAATCTAACCAAGCCTTCGTGGTGATTGATGAGGTGATTCACTCAACTCCCGATTACCAATCGCGACAAATTTGTAAGGACTTTGTCCAAGAACATGGATGAGATTAAGTTATTGTCATGCTTGGAAAATTAAAGAGAAGGCTAAGGAGAGAGTATTTGGACAACCCAGGGATTACTATAAATTGTTGCCTTGGATGTGTGCTCGGATTATCCAAAATAATCCGGGGTCAATCATCGAGTTGACTTACTCAGGTGATGGTCATTTTGAACAACTATTTATTGCATATTATGTGTCTATCCAAGGGTTTGTGATGGGTTGTCAACCAATCATTGCCATTTACTCATCGCACATGAGTGGTCCATATGGTGGCGCCTTATTCTCCACAACAACATATGATGTCAATGACAACATGTTCCTACTAACGTTTGGAGTGATGAACTCATAGAATTACGACGATTAGTCGTGGTTCTTATAAAATTTGAAGAAAGTTATCGAGGATAAGGAAGTTATCATTATATCATATATGCATCCAGGTTTTCTGCATAGTGTAATAGACATAGTTGGAGTTGATAACCATGCAAATCGTTATCATCATTTGAAGGAGAACTTTAGTAGCTTTTATAGTAAGCAAAACACAAGGGGGCACAAGGGGAAGGATGATGCACTTCAATGGCTAGATAAGATTGCCTATGCAAGGGTTGATATTGAATACAATGTTCACATGCATGAATTACGTAAGTTCAATGATGTGTTTGCAACATGGATTGAGCAAAATGAAAATGAACACTAAGCAATGTCAAATTTTCCAAAGAAAATGTGGGACAAAATGACAACGAACCTCACAGAGTCTTTTAATGCTTGGTTAAAAAATGAAAGGCATCACTCTAGATGTACATTTTTAATCGAGCATATGACTAAGTTGAGGGCTATGATTGTAAAGCATAAAGCTAATTCTAGTCAGTGGAAGGGTACTATAGGGCCGAAGATAGAATAAAAAATGAAAAATAATATTGCCAAAAGTGAGGCATACCACGTCAGCCCATTCAAGGAAACCTTTCTTGGTGTATTCGTTGGTGAAACAATCTACAACGTTGACATACAAGCGAGAACTTGCAATTATCATGGCTACGACTTGTTTGGCATACCATGCGAACATGCTTGTGCAATTATTTCTCCAGCAAAATGTTATAGATTTTGTTGATGATATGTTTAAATATTCAACCTAACAATTGGTATAATCAGGTGTTTTCCATGGTATAGAGACATACAACATGCCAAAAGTCCATGATAATGGTGTGGTGTAAGATGTGTTAGGAAATGTTGTTTTCTCTTTAAAGCCTTCATGCACCAAATGTCCACCTGGAAGATCGAGGAAAAAGCGTATAGGGTCCTAGTTTCAAGATAAGAGCTTTGTGTATTGCTCTCACTCCCATACCGACGGGAACAATATAAAAACGTGCAAAAATCCCTTGCCAATCCATTTCATTGTAATTTCAATGACAATGTTGTGTTTCAATTTTATAAGCATATTTAATGTTGTTGTAAGTTTTACTTTTTATGTATTATGTTAATGACTTGTAGTATTATTGCATGTCTATTGTTTTTAGTTGAATTAAATATTACATTGTTAATTGTTATATTTATTTTAGTATTAATCTAATTATAGACATTGTTAGATGGAAGACACTCGCAAAAAGAAACGTAAGCAACATGTGCCTCGGTCACTTGCAAAGGTAATTAGTAATGTTATGTGAAAATATTCTTCATATATATGGTTTTATAATATACTTATTATGGTTATTTCGTATAAAATAACAGGGTAGACTTCCAAAGTCAAGGTGCTTCGATACCAAATTCATAGCTATGGTTGATGACTTGTCTCCATAAAAGAAGGCGGCAATCCAAGACATTGGATTTGGTGGACTGCTTCAACTCCAATGTAATGAGAATAGGTATGAGCTATGTCATTGGCTCATATCACAATATGATGTAGCCTATGGTCGTATCACCATGGCTATAGGTGCCCACATGCGTGGCACAATTGAGGATGTTGAAGCAATCATGGGCATCCTTTGTAATAGAGTTGATATCACTCTATTTCCAAGACGGACTGTGGAGTCTCTTAATTATAGTATCTCCAAATTAGAGCAAGACGTTCAAGAAAAAGAAGTTGAAGAAGAATTTTTGAAGAAGTTTATGATATTCACATGCGCAACCATTATAGCACCAAACAGTATGCTCAAAGGTGCTCATGATATATGGGACTTCATTTGGGCTAGTGATGTAACTGTCCAAAAGGATTGGAGCAAGTTTATGTTGTCCTATCTAAATGAGGGTATAAGAAGATTCAACATGAGAAAGAGTAAATACATGCAAGGATGTTTACTCTTCTTATAGGTAGCTTAGCTTTCACCTTTAAGCGTATAAGGATTAATAATTGCATATGATTGTTATAACATCATCCTATGTAATTCAATTATAATTTATCATTTTCAAATGCAGATTCTTTACCTTGGAAAAACACATATGCCAGTTGTGGATGTTAATGATGCTTTCCTGCTTTGTTTAGTGTGGACAAACCAATTGGTCAAGAGGAAACTAACTGTTGAGATTGAAAGTTTCAATAACTATGGACATGTTGATGTAAGTTTATAAACTTTGTAAAGACATGTTGAATATTTGAATGTTTGTATTGGATCTTTTGTTGGTAAGATCTTAATGTCAGGTTATTAAATTTTACATCTCAAGGAAGTACTTGACTATACATGTATGTGTGGTAGTGCTCCCTCATGAACTATCGTGAAGAGGGATGTAGATTGTCGTTTAACATAGCCCACCACATGTCAATGAATCCGTTGAGGTGATGATCTCAATTAACCCCATTTAATGTGTTATGTTTATATGTTTACTTACTCACAACATATAATGTGTACTCCGTGGGATGTTGAAGTGTGCATGTTTGCATAAGCGAAGGAAATGATGGCGTAAGCGCAGAAATTGATGCTGAATAAGGAGAAAATGATGAAGATGGTATCTGATATGAGAGATGCAAGGATGGAAAGCTCAATTAGAAGAAACACCATAATTCATACCACCATACAATCTCCATGAAATGTGGACGAGGATGTCGTTGCAATTGAGCGAGAATAAATGAATGTAGATCCATCTTTTGAAGATTGGACCCAGTGGGTTTTGACGATTCCCCATTCACTTTCGATCCGCGAGTGGGGTATGGGAAGGAGATTCTAGTCCCGAAATCACCTCGAAGTTCCAATTATTAATGCGGGCTCAAGAAGTGCCAAAGGGCAAGAGATATAAGCGTAAGGCAAACAAGATTGTCATACCATCAGCGACATATAGGAGTCCATTTGTGAAAACATGCGCAGATGAATTCCAGAAGATTACCCAAGATCATTGAACTCTCGCAGACCATGCCTTAGTAGACGATGTTGATAAAAGGTATTTATCAGTTTGACCATTATAGTTAAAAATTCTTAACACAATATTAAATAACATGTATTGGTCTTTATGAAATAACTAGACCCTTTGTGCTATGCTCAGGTCATTTTTGACACGATGTGATATGGATTGTATCAAAGGAAAACATTGGATTAATAATGTGGTAAGACATGCATTTTTAGCATATTTACATAACATACCATATATATTACACGTACTTATATTGTTGTAGGTTATCGAGAATGTAGGTCGGGTATACAATGTGACTAAGAGGCTTGATCATCATACTTCTTTGATCCAGGATTTAGGGTAATTAACATTCTTTGTCGAAACAAAATGTATTACATTGTAGTTATTCGTATAACATTGATTTATGACACTAACTTATGGCATGTATAGTACCCACTTTCAACCTTAATGAGAAAGGAAAAAAAGAAGAATTAATGTCAAGAATTCGGTATTTCTTTACCTAGACTATCCCCTTTCAGAGTGAATCTTCTTGACATGTGATAAAGTATAGCTCCAATATTAACTTTGAAATATTCCTTAGTTCAAATAACTATTGTAATATAGGCACCTTAATTCAAATGCATACATTTATTTCTTTTGTTTAGTTCTTTATTCCTTTCTATGAGGGGAATCATTGTATTATGTGATATGTGGATCTTCTCGAGTCGGAGGTTCTTACATGCTTCGTTGCCTCTGAAAGGGCAACAAAATACCCTCGACAAATGAAGGATTACTAATGCATTAATTCGATGCATGTGAAGGCACATGGAATACCCTTTCGACATCTGACTATGACAAGTTTGAACACATCACGTCCAACTATTCCCGATAAGAATGAGTATAGTTTATAATAATACATTACCCATTATAATAAAATCTAGTATTTCTTTTCTCTATATGATAACTAAAATGGACATGATATATAACAATTTCATATACCTTGTTATTATATAATTACGATTGTGGAATGTTTGTAATCAAGTACATGGAACACTAGAATGGTTCCACTATGACGAGAATGATTGCTAAGGTTTGTTGTATATATGATATATATTTATAATTTTTTAATGTCTGTAATCTATTTCTGCATTCCAAAAAATAAATGCTATGATCTGCCTCGTTGCTTTGAATAAGCTAGGGATAGTTAATCGATGATTCGAAAGACGTGGCATCAGGACTTGCTAGAAGTTGGGAGCTTCATTGGAAGGAAAATGTCTTAAAAAAACATGTGTTTATATTTGTTGGACAAATACCTACTTATTGATGATGTATTCAAAATATGACATTAGCTTTATTTGTTTTTGGATAATTATTTGTAGCGCAATTTTTTAATATAGGATGGTTAGTTAACACATCTCTTTAGTATTCCAATATTTGTTGCATTTGTAGATAAAATTTACCATTAAAAGGAATCATAATTAACAAGTTGCGAAAATGCATCTAGTACTATGTGCATATTCGTTCATAAGGTCGTCCATAAGCTCGATTGGACTCGAGTTCGTTGGTCAATACGTCGATTGTGGTTTCTAATATATTATAGTTCGAGGCGGCCAACGTCTGGTCGCGTCCAGGTGATACGATCGAGCAAATTCTTAAAATTTCCACTTTCACAGAGGATGCGTTCGATTCGTTCGAGGTTAGGTCAACCTTGACTCAAGCGCATTTTAATGCGTCTGAATATTAACTATTAAGTGAATCCTCTTTAAAACCCCTCCATTTTCCATACTTGGCTTAACAAATTCACCTCTTCATTATAGGTTGCTAGGAGCTTCAAAGAACGGTTAGGGCTTCACAATGTTAGGTTTTCGCCAACTGACATAGCGCGAAGAAAGAGAGTCGTGCGACACGACACTGAGAGCGTCCCATGGAGCTTTCGTCATTAAGAGGCTCGAACAAAGTTTAAATATGACACTAGCATATTCGATTCCATTGAAGAACAGTCACAATATTTATTTGATTTTTCAGAGAGAAAAATATAGGCGGGAAAATCTATAGATTTCCTTGGATTACATAGCCTTGGTTTGATTGAACGATTCGGTGCTACGATGTGGATTCTGCTCTTAATGTTGTGTACCCTAGTGTACACAACATTGGTAAGACTTTTCTATTGCAAGGCAAAGTTTTTTTAAATAGGAGTCATGACATCTATTAAATCTTCAGTTAAAGGGATAGAGATTGAGATTCATGGAGACAAGATTTGTGAGATATTAGGGATACCCCCTGTGGGAGCATGTGTTTATGACACAAAGATGTGACCCTAATTCGAGGGATTTATACCAGGCCAAGCAGTTTCTCAATTATGTGGTCGAGATGATGCATCCTCTTTTACTAAGCCAAATGTTGTAGGAATGACCATGTTTTCCCGAATCTTACATAATATTGTCGGCCATTGCTTTCTTCCAAGAGGAAGTCATAGAGATGAGGTCTCATATATGGAGGCCTTTGTTATCGATTCCATTAGAAAGGAACGCCAATTGCATATAGGCCACATGATCATTCAACACATGATTACCTGTTGTAAGAAAAAAGGTAAAATCCTACCATATGGTCTCATTCTAACTTTAGTATTCCAATCGATGGGGATTAATTTGAGCCGTGAACCGGATTATGACAAACCAAAGCCTTTTGATATAATCAATGTTATAGCTTTACAACGAATGAAGATCTATAAAGTGTCGAATGGGATGTGTAAAACTCGGGAAAAATTCAATTTTACGAAAAATGTAAAACGGTAATTTATGCATGTCGTCACAATTTGAAAACTATAATTTTCTAGGTCTTGGATGATGAAACGGACCTCTCCATTGAATTCGTCTCGCGAAATCTAGTTATCCAGTTGAATTTTGTTAAATTCCGAGATGGTCGGAATTTCACTTTTTTCGAGGCATCGGATGTCGGGTGACACATGAGGTGGTGCCACATGGCATGACCAAGGGCTGCCACATGGCACCATGGGAGAAGGACACATGGAATGAGAGCCATGTGGTGTGGATGGAGACACCTAAAGCATGTGTCCATGTGACACATGGCACATGATCGTGGGCCGTGCGAACCATGGCGCGAGATAAGGAAGGAAGGTGAGAGAGCTTCATAACTGCGGGATAAAACAGTATGTGGAGAACAAAATCAATTCGGTGGGATGAAAACGAAAAATGAGGAAAAATAAAAAATAAAAGAAGAAAGAAAAGAGAAAAGAAAGAAAAAGAAAAGAAAATGAGGAAAAACCAAAAGTGGAAGGAAATCAGGCCATGGGAAAAGAAAGTCACACTTAGTGAAGAAGAAACGAAAGAAAAGGGAGGGAAATGGGGATTTTCTCGGTGTTCGAATGGTCGAGACTCGATAGTCAGAAGCTAAAGTTGGTCCACCTGGCGTAAGGCTATGCATAGATGCAAGGAATCAAGATTTTAGTCGAAACTCCATGAGGTAGGGGTTTTCTCCTACACTAGTTCATTTTCACTTAAGGGTCGTAAATGGTCGTATAGTACATCCCTAACCATGGGACTGGGTTTTCGGGACTTTGGAATTTGTTTTTAGGCAGGTTGGCCCAGGTTGTGAGGTGGTGTAGGAGCCGTTATGGGTTCAGAAAAATTTGGAAAATGCATTTCGGTTTGTAGTTGGAATTTGTTGGAAAATACATGTTGGATTTTGTGTATTTATTTCACAAGATTTGAAATTTACGGACTAAGTTATTGGCGGGAATGACTAGTTTAATGTGGACGGTTTGGTATGTTATTCTTTGGAGTGGAATAACATGTTGAATGTTTAAAAATATGTTTGATATATGGATGTTTAATATAATAGCATGAATGAATGTAAATTATGTGTGTTTGATATAATTATCCATGATACTTAGTATAAAGTATGGAATATAAATGTTTCATGTAGTGTTCCTTATACATGTAACATGAGGTATATGCATTAGCATTTTTGCATTACATATGCACGGGGACACCACATTGATTGAGTGTGTGTGCATGGTTTTGGTCATTCATCATTCTTGGTGAATGGGTGGTGAGCTCGGTAATGGGACAACGTCCAAAATGAGTCTCATGGTTACATAGAATGAAAAATATTTTGTTAGGCATAGCAAGAAGAGATAGATACCCCCTCAAGTGAAAAACCCAGTAGTTGCAGTTAGACATGATCACCGACAGTGAAAGCTCGTAAATATGTTGGGAAGGCATGTGGCGTCCCTACGGTGGCTTGGAAATCGCATTCTGATACATAAACACACAGGATTTTACTAAATAAATGAACATTTGAGGTTTATCTAATGGGTTTTTGATTTATAAAACAAAAAGTTTTTGTTTTGGAAAAAGGGTCATTGGATTAAACATCAATGTGGTTTTGCTGGCATATGCATGTGAGGAGTCGAGTTAGGACTCAAGGGACATAAGGGCATGATGAGTCTCATCTCATTTCATGACATGTAGTATTCCATGATAGGATTAAGTATTTTATATGGAATGTGATGATGTGATTATGGTATTGCATATGCACTTAGGTGGGGGAGTAGCCCTTGGGGTTATTCTACACTAGGCATTGCTCGCAGATCATGAGACTGTATTTCAAGTCTGAGTCAAATGCAGGCTCAGTGGAGACCTCGATTAAAAGAGAGTCGGGGTTGACTTTGTTTTTGTTTGTCTCTTATTTGAGAAAAAATTTTGTTATGTATATATTTTTTATAAAAATGAGAGTTGTAAATTGAACTCTTGTGAATGGTTTTTGGATAGACCTGTAAATTTTCTAAATGAATGGATCTCGGTAATGGGACTACACAGCGTGATGCAGAGACTCCACGGTATCCACGGGTATTATGAGTAGACGGGTTGTCAGCCCAGGACCCCACACGGGTTTGGGCGTCACAATGGGCAGGTGGGAGTACGAAAGAAGAGATGTTAGTGTTGATGATGATGAACATGTTGGTGATGATGAGGAAGCAGATATTAGGGACATGGAGAGAGATTGACAGTGAATGCGAAGGGGTAGATGAGTTTACTACTCATACACGTCTGACAAGTAGACTGACTCAAATGCACACATGCCTTGTCGTGGTCGAATGCAGGCATGTTTGGTTCCATGGCTTGTTATAGAAGATCAGAATATGGCTCTTACAAGTCGATTTGATTGAATTGAGCAAGTTCAGGGTGATCTTAGAAAGTTGATTGGGTAGGTTAAGAGTGATCTTAGCAAGTTGATTGTCGATAAGCATGAAGAGATAATGACATACCTAAGCTCAATCCTCCTAAATTATCCTCCACAACCATGATCTTAGACGTATTTCAGCTTTTTTGTTTTTTTTCTTTCTTTTTTTTCTTTTTTTTTTTTGCATTTCAAATGCCTGGATATGTTTATAGGGAGGGAGGAAAGAATGATAGCATTTGTTTCGACTGAAGTTACGCTTTTTGTATAAGAACTTGTAAGAACATTTTGATATGATGTAGTATTCAGATTACTTTTGCTATTTTGGATTTGTTACTGCTACATGTAAAGAACATTCCTAAACTCATGTATATCCAAAAAAAAATTTAACAATACAATAAATAAGTAAGAAAGTTGTCCTGAAATCGTCAATATTACATAACATTCAAATTGTCAATATAACAATGACATATTTAAATATTTCAAGTTATGATATTACATAACACTCAAGCTATCATACAATAATATATAAGTTGGTCAATGTTACAACGACCTCCAAATTACAATTAGTTACAACAATGATGTTATCGATCCAATAACGAAATATTTAAGCAATGAAAATGCAATATCTCGCATGTCCTCATGGTTGTCTTCATTTCCATATTTGGGAGGGAACAAAGCCAATGTTGTAATTACTTACGTTCTCTTCCATCTCAGTGGATAAAGCACCCAAGCTCGGATTGATTCATCTCGAGTCTTGTAAGTTTTGTATAACCCACCTTTATAGAAAAGCACCCTTCGTTGACATTCGAACCAAGAATAAAAAATTTCATTTTTCCGACCAACAAAGACAATGTAAGAGCTTGACATCTTCTTTCTTGAAATGAGAAGTAATCATGGTTAGTCATACATTATAGCTCCAAGATAAAGCAACTACAAATAATAATGGATTTGTAATTATGTTTGTTATGGTAGTAGATTCAGTATGCATTAAACCTACCAAGTGGACCCATTTGTAATTGGTTTACAATTTTTCACTGTGTTAGTTGATGTAGCGGTTATAGTAGTGGACTCAGTGTATTATGGTAGTAGTTTCAATAGGTTATGGTACTAGTTTAGGTAAACTATGTTTATGTACTTGAAATTGTACATCTATTGAATGTGAGACTACCTTAACATGTATTAAGCACATATTACATTATTTGTAAGAACCCCGATTCTGCTTCTGCAGGCAGGCTTCGATTGTAGGCGGATCGAACCAAATGCGGGAAACACGGTCTCACTTTCATTTCAATACAAATAGTAAATTCAATACAAATGTGAATCGTTTTCAATACAACATTTCAAATACTCATTAGAATTTAGAAGTAAAAATATACATTAAACATTTTACGAAAACTAAACATTTAGTGGAAGGCCCATCATTTTTAGGATAACTCCCACATTTACCATCATTTACAAAATTTATCAAAGTTTTCAATATCAAAAACAGTACAAAATAGAATCAGAGTTTAACTTTCACAAGATGCTTATACAAAGTCAATTCAATTTCATGCATGTGTCTGTAATTTTACTTCTCCTCGAATGGCTTTGGCGTTGGCTCTTTACTTGTCACCGGTCTTCACTCTTGTACCCTATTCCTTTCGGTACTGCAGCGTTGATAAAAACAACACGCTAACATTTTCATACTTAGTGGTTCTATACAGGTTTATTATAGCAGTTGTTTGTTCAACATGCAATATTTATAACCACAGATACTTTTTGTACAGGTACTGATGACCAGCTCAGTACAATCTTATCGATATTTTTTATTGATAAATCAATTGGAAATTTAAATTTGGTCATCTCGAAGCTATGCATTTCATAGGCGAGAAGAAAGAGAAAAAATCATTCAACCTGTGAATCGTGTACTTTTCATCCTCATTATCATTTGCCCTTTTAATTTAACTTTATGCTTTTCGTTGGTTATTTCGCTCGGGGTGGTGGCATGTTGCTCGATTAGCCGCCGTCATAACTCTGATTGCTTTCGATTATTCTTATTATTATGCCACCCTTGTATGATTCTGGATGCAGTGGTTGTTGCTCCCATTACCCCTAACCTTATTCTTATGGTTGATTAAGCATCGGCACATGCGGGTATGCTTTCTCTTTGTTTGCTATCTGATAACATTACGCACTGCGTGCTATCCTGCAAATTAGCATAACTCCGGGCTAGTATGAGCGACGTGATGCTGTTGTCTGGTGTTTAGTAAGCTATGCTACATGAGTAACGGTGCAAGGAACCTCGTTATCTGCGCGGCGTGTAATCCACATCCTAGGCCAGATTGGTGTTAGTAGTAATGTCTCGGGTTCATATGCTTGGTCCGTAGTCTTTTCATTAGCGCACCTCTGTGAGGCATCGATCCAACTGATTCTAATTCGCATCCTCGGACCGTTATAGAAGGTATGGTTGCATCCATCTAGTCGACCTATGGTGTGGGCACCTCCTTAACGATTCATGAAATTTATCCATGTACGCTAGTTCTCTCCCTTGAGTTGTCTGAATGTATTGATCTCTTGCACTAGCTGTGCAATCTTCGCAAGTGGGAAGAACTTTGTCAAGAACTTCTGCACTAGGTCGTTCCATGAAGTAATGGAATCTGGTGGCTGACTTGTCAACCAGTGTTTAGCTCTATCACCTAGTGAGAGCGGGAACAATCTCAGTCTGAGTGCCTCTTCAATTACCCCATTATACTTGACCGTGTCACATACTTCGATGAAGTTAGTCAAGTGCATATTCGAATTCGCCAGCGATCTGTGGAACGGGATGTTAAAACATCTGCGAGGTTCTTAACCATTTCGAGTTGTTTGCACGAATGGGTAGTCTTCGGATAGCGGAGTCTAAACAGCTTGTAGGTGGTAAATGACTCTTCTAACAACATAAAGGGATCATCCTAGTTTGTATAAATGGCTTTGGGCACTGTTCCTACCATTATTCCCATTGTGACCCCCTTGCGACTCATTTTGCTCTTGGCCATGATCTTGCTCTACATTGTTCTGCATGATTGCTAGATTTCTCTGTTGTGCTTCTCTCTATTCTCTGCGTAAACGGTGTAAGGTTCTTTCCAATTCAGCATCAAACGAATGTAGTTCAACTTGACCCCGACCGCATGCACTCCACAGTAGCCTTAAGCTACTGATCACACACAAAACACAAAGACCAAATTACAAGCACTTGTATAAGCAAAATAAAATAAAATAAAATAAAAAGAAAAATTCCAAAGTAATATCTAATTGCACTTTTGTCAATATGTACTAAAAACTTCTCCCGGCAGCGACGCTGAAAACTGATAGTAGAAAGCATGATGTGTAGAATGTGTCTTTATGTCTTGTGGTCATAGTGATCGGTATCAAGTAATATAGTGTACCTTGGTACGGATATCGATCCACGGGGAGAAGTGTGTTGAGGATGCCCAATTTGGCCTTCTGATATTATATGGACTTAGCTACGAATTTCTAATAACTAACATATGTGATTAAAACTAAAGCTTGTAAGAAATTTAGGGATTTGTCTCCCACGCCACACTGATGGATTATTATCTAGAGGAGTTACTATTCGATCTATTATTGATTTCTTGTGTGGGGTGATCGTGCCTACAATATATCCTTTCGGTATATATTCGCCTATCTCGCCCGGAAGGGTTGGGTGCATCTACGCCTGAGCCCGATACTACGAACGTTTAAATGTTCGAGACCTAATCGCGGCTCGGAATCGGGATATCTCTGTTCTCCGATTCAATCGAGGGGTGCGCTCTATTGAGATCTGCAGGAGTCCTTATCTCTCGATCTTGGATACCCAGCAAGATCATGTTAATGTTGGCCAGACATCACCATGAATATAAACCATAGATATAAGAGGAGCGATCGTGTAAATCACATGAATAAGGCCCGAATAAAATAAGTTTAAGCATTAATCCGTTCAATTGAGACGGGGGTTTCTGACAAAACCCCAGAAATAGATCTAAAACATGTTGGAATAAACTGCACCCATAATTCTATAAATCATCAACAGTATATCAAAAAAGAAAAATACAAAACGTCTTCTCGATGATTCAGGTCGTCTTGCCTCATTTTCCATACTCTCTCACATTACGTTCCTTCCAATACCACCTTGAAATTAGGTCTCCATTGCTTTTTATGATTCTGAGGTAGAAATCACGATGACGTCACGACATTGAGACGTTTGTTGACTTTTTCTTGATTTACCGAGGGCGTCGCGGCGTTGAGGCGTCTGGCGGCCAAATGTCGCGACGTTGCTTCAGGTTTTTCTTCTCCTTCTTCTTTTACGCTCCAAAAATGATCCGAAAACCACACTTCCTGTAATGCACATAAGATCTAGAAATCAGATATCGGGCTATACTGCGCTTATTTAAATATAAAATCGGACTAAAAATGTAGAACGGACGCAGGTATGACATGAGTGTTTTAGGCACTCATCACACCCCCAAACTTAGCTTCTTGCTTGTCCCTAAGCAAGCGGGCTCACCCAGGGCACGACAACTAACATACTAGTATTCAATGCCATGATTGTGATGCACATGTTGTTGGAAGAAGGATCAAAATGGAGCTCAGCCCTTGCCTTTTTGATTGAATTTGGAGGATCCATTAGGTCGTTCTGGGCTCGAGAAAGAATGTAGTTGAGACAGTTAGGTTGACTAGTGACTCGACCTCCCGAGTTTTCAATATGCTTTCCCAAAGCATGTGCGATTGATACGTGATCTCTATGGCTAGGTTCCAACACCCAGGCTTGAGTTCGACTCACTGTTGGAAGAATCTAACTACGGAATGATAAGAGCACCGCATTGACGATCCACTACACTCATGAAAGAAGAACCGGTGCTCATAAGTTGAGTTGGTGTTCTGGCCAAAAGTTCAGTTGTGACTCCCCACCAGTTGGTGAAGGGCACTAGGCATTCAGTTCCCCTTGAACTTCACCTTTGAACACTCATTAAGCCCTAAGGGCCCTAGTTATGGCTTCCATCCTCTGTCCCATGTAGCGGGCGGTGGGAGTCGATGTCCCAAACCCGATTGCCTGAGCATTGGGCTTTAGAAAAGCCCCCTCGAATTTGTACCAGGTTAGATTAAGAGCTCCCTTATTCTATTCTGATATTTCGCTTTTTCTTTTTTCTTTTTTTTCAATTAGGGCTCGATGGCAATCCTTTTTTTCTAGGGTGTCCTATCACTTTGGTATTTAAAAACCCCCAAGGTTCATTGCACCTTAGTAAGCGGGTTGAACTGGAGCGTATCCTAGAGATCACTTGTGCATGAGTCACGATAGACTAGTTGAGAATTGGCTTCTTGAATACCCACGAGGTGATTCACTCTGTCTTCACACCTATCAAACATGGGGTCAGGGCATGGCACCTTACGAATCCTTTCTTGATTATGTTGTGTTTTCAACAAGATTCGAGTGGTGAAAGTGATCCTCGATTAGCATTCATGGCATCACGCACACCTGACCTAAAGCGATCCTAAAGCAAGGAACCCAGGTAAATAAAACGAAAAAATCATCTACTCAAGGATAAATAACAGACAACGCTAAGATAAACACCAAACATACCCTAAACAGGACACATATAACTAAGCATAAGAAGCAACATACTAGAATAGAAAACGTAAGAATAACCTAGAACCTGCTTAAAACCTGAAAACATAAACCAACGAACATATAGCGGACTGACACCATCTGACCGATCCACCTACCACGAGCAAATGTGGGCCGGTGTCACCGATATGAAAAAGAGCGAGAGGATGTAGAGCTCCCACGGTGATCGGCGGATCACTACGGTGGCGGCGGAGGTGGCTTGTGGAAGGCGAGGAGTTGTGCTAGCTGATCTTGGATGGTTTGCGATTCTGAGAGGGATGGTCGCTGGTTGCGAGACGGTGTGCATGTCGGCGCGGGCCTCCGTCTCCCCAGTCGATGGGGACGCCGGTGCTCTTGGGTCTCATCTGGTAGGCCCCTCCCGAAACAATTTGTGGTCGAGCCTTAGGGTCCTCTAGGATATGGGAAGGACTGGTCGGATCGTCCTCTGGGGATGGCTGTGATGGGGGTGGGGGATGGGTGAAGGTCTATGCAGGTGGGGGATGGGTAGAGTGCAATGGGTGTCACCTGAAGTCTAGGAGACGAGCACAGTACGATACTCTTGAAGCTCATCCTTGTCTGAGGGTTCATTGCCCGAGTCGTAAACCTCTTCGGGGCGGGGGACACCAGGCTTGTCCTTCTTGACAGATATAGCCTTAATGGGGTGTATCCACGCCTCAATGTCCTCTAGGAGGACATCATTGCCCTGCGTAGACGAAAATAAGGAATGGGTGTCTAAATTCATCTTTGCATCTTTGTTATAGAGGGATCGCGTCCTCACATAACCTAACTCTGTCGAAGATGATGTCACGAGAAGGATTGCGAAGTTGAGGCGGCTGGCAGATTAGTCAGCCTCGCGGACATTGGTAGTCGGTAGGCGGGTGAGGTGATGAAGTGGTGCGAACCTTTGGGATATAGGCGGTGCGGCCTCGATGGTTCCTGCGGGGGCTGATTCATTTGAAGCATCTTAGATCTCAAGGTGTGCTCGACATATCTCGGTGGTGCCTCGGTGCGGAGATCTTCGTCGACCTCTACATTCGTCGAGACATAATCTTTGTGAATTTCAAGATTAAAAGATTGATGACACTTTCAATATCGATGCATGCGAGAGTTATAAAAACAATATAGGTTGCGATAGAAATCATTATAAAAACAATTATAGGAAATACGTGAAGCAGCGAAAAAGCAGATGAGACTATACTTTAAAGCGCTACGATACCAAGTTGAGATCCACTTCTAATTGAAATCTGCGAAGCAGCTCCCACGGTAACCTCCCGGCCAGCTACGCTCGGCCCGACAAATTCTGTGAAATTTAGCCGTAAAAGCTACTTTGGCGTATTTGGAAAACATGGGTTATAAAATTTTCACTTTCTATCAAAATCACACCTTTAAATTTAACGAAAATCGGCGGCCTCTTATTTGCCACGGTGGTGACAAAATACAAAATCACTGTATATAAAATACACTCCCGATATTTTCCGAATCGGCTACAACGATAAGGACCTCGGTCCTCCTTGAAAATATAAGATAGGATCGATCCAGTATAAGTTTATCATGACCTATTTCTCTCGAAACCATGCATGCATATTTTGCAAAGATATTTACATATCACAACCACATTTTAACTTTTACTAGTTTTAATTTACACCTTATCTTATATATAATCACGACATAGCGATAGGGGACTAGGATCACGGAAGGTCTTTCGAGCAGTAACACTGAAAAATTATTTTAAAAGCGAAGCTGTGAGCGAAGCGGGCTCGGTAAATCTTATAAGTTCTAAATCTTTGTTGTCTGCTTTGTTTGTACCTCAATATGAAAATACGTACGAGAAATGGTTGTAAAAGCTGTTTATGAGAAAGCGAGATTTTGCTATGAAAACCATTCTGGCGTTACGAAAGCTATTTCTCACTGTTGAAGCTGTTTACGCTCTTGTGACCAAAAACTAGTGCAACGCGAAAATTGTTACGAAAACTATTTACCTTCTTTGGCTGACTGATGGTGGTTAATATCGCGAGAAGTGCCCTCTTTGTCAAGTACCCAACCACGTGGCCCATTACGAAATACCACTAGGCGTGATGCCTCGGAACCTCGGGCAGCCGGTAGTGAACTCTCGGAACTCTTAAGCTAGCGTATGGTCGTGGTTTCTGCGGGATCTATATAACATAATGGAACCTCGGAACAAAATGCTCGGTGGGGAACCTCGGAACCAACACCTCCTTCGCTAATATGCCCAAGTCGGCGCGCTAACTATATACCTCAGATGTGCGGAGAGGCGACTCAACATATAAATATATCACCCAGATCCTAACACGATTGCCACGTAAGAGCGATATAGTTAGTCATAATATCCATGCGTTACCATGCACGTCAAGGAAATACATCGTAGGAAGCGAGAACATTGCCCATCCCCAGAGTTTTTGCTAAGCGAGGCCAAATTGTTTCTTAAATCTTTTGAAATCGAACTTTTAAGTATAACAATTTGGGAGGTAAAAAAAATGCTATAAATCTATATTTTCAAAACACTTTACAAACTTGTAATTTAAGCTTGGTTTTAGAAAATGATTTTGAGTACTCCTGCTTTTCTCGACTAATTTCTTTCAAATCTTGTCAAACTCTAGATTCGTCGGATGCTCAAATCGCCTACCTGATTCATTAATTATGAAAATGCCCACGGTTTAACATTTTAACCATAAAACATACACAGGGCTTTCAAAATGACTATATCGAACGAACTTCGATTCTAACAAAACTTTACGTGCTAGTCTCATTCGATAAGGACATCGATAATATGATGTGAAATTGAACAAAATGTCCCTACACATTAAATGTCCTATAAAAATTATCTGTTTTAGTCAACTTTTGACTCGGGACTCCATAGAGTCCCAAAATAAAACATTTCGAAAATTCTATCAGGCTTGTCGACTCTGAGCTGAGATTCAATCAGCTGTCCATAAACAGGTCAAAAACTTCATTACATTTGTCAGGAACGGTCCCAAAATTCCTAAAAATTCCTAAACTCAGTCTAAAAATTTTGGGACTAAAGTTTACGACACTCACTGACCTCACAAAAATTTCAAGCCATTACATAACCTTTAGGCTTGAAATAACACCTGAGTCGAGCAAATTTTCTACCTTTTAAAGTTTGTGAGCTAAGATATTGGTACCTATCGTAGCTCTCTTGCGTATACGATTTTATATACCTTTCCGACAGACGATCTACGGTCCAATTTCCGTAAATCTGAGAAAGAACGAAGAGAAGAAAATAAAACAAAAAAAATCGCCTCTCGGACGCTCTCTCTCCACGCGTTCAAGTCTTCTCTATGATTTAGTTTGCTCCCTTTTTGATTTTTCGTTTTTGTTTTTTTTTTTTCTAATTGTGTATTTTCTTTAATTATTATTATTATTAGTTAGATAAATAATTTCATTACCTTATTGGATCCATTTTTGTTCAGAAAAATTTTATTTATCTAATTGAATATTCTTTAATTGTTACCAATTTTTTGAGATTTTTAAAATCCAGTTTTGAGATTGCTCTAAACGTGCTTTAAAAATTCGTAAAATATTCAGTTTGTCTCGGAATTTAGCAGATCTTTCTGGAGTTCTTAGATTTCGTGAGACGAATTTAGCAGCCACAATCAGTTTAGTCATCGAAATCTGAGAATTACAAATTTCTGAACTATTTTGGCAATTTATTATTATTATTATCCTTTTAAAATTTCATACTTTGGAATTTCACCCCTCACTTTCATAATTGCAAAAGTGCCACAATTATTTGGCTTTATAATTTCACCCTTAAAACAACTTTGAAATTCTATTTATGACCTTAAAATAATTAAGTATGGTGCACATACGGTTACACATAAAGTACACCCTCTCGGACGAGGGTGTTTTCCATACGAAGGTGGCGGCTTTTATATGTTCATTACCTTCGTCCGGGTTCACCTCCGGAGTTGCTCGGCGAGAACCACTGTTGCCTCTCGATCGATTATATTGGTCATTTGGCCCATTTGCACCTCTAAGTTTCTTAGTTGCGCTGCCTGATTGATCAGTTAAGTGGCCTGATGTTGCATATTTGACTTTGTCTCATTCATGAAAGCAGTATGAGAGGTCAGCATTTGAGCTAGGGCTTGTTCCAAGTCCAATTTTTTCTCGGAGGGTGGTTGGCTCACTCGGGGTGGTGGCATGTTTCTCTGATTGCTTCGCCATCCATAACTCTGATTGCTCTTATTATTCTTATTATTACGCCACCCTTGGCCTTGATTCTAGTTCTAGTAGTTGTTGCTCCCATACTAACCTTATTGCTATGGCTGATTAAATCTCGACACATACTGGGCATGCTCTACTATTTGTTATCCCGACTAACATTCTACACTACTATCTTTGTCCTGCAGGTGCATAACTCCGTGGGCTAGTGCGAGCAGGCATTAAAATTACTTCTATTTATCTACCAATTGTTTAGTAAGTTTGTGCTACATGAGTAACTTGATTCTTGAGAACCTCGTTATACATGCGCCCCGCGACCTTCTTTGGTGTAATCCATCCACTGAGCCACTGATTGGTGTTAGTATGATATCCTCCGGTTCATATGCTTGGTCCATGGTCTTTTCATTAGGCGCACCTCCTGCTTAGGGGCATCGATCTTATTCTAATTCGCGTCTGGGACCATTGCCAGTATGGACATCCATCTAGTCAGCTATGGTGGGCACCTCCTTAACAATTCAGCAAATCTATCCATGCTTACGCGAGTTCTCTCATCGAGTTGTCTAAATGTGTTGATCTCTTTACCTTGTTTGTCACGATCTTAGCAGTGGGAAGAACTTTGTCAAGAACTTCTGCATTAGGTCGTTCCATGAAATAATGGAATCCGGTGGTTGACTTGTCAACCAGTGTTTAGCTCTATCACCTAGTGAGAGCGGGAACAATCTCAGTCTGAGTGCCTCTTGAGTTTACCACAGATTATACTTGGTAGGTGTCACATGCCCGATGAAGTTGGTCGAGTGCATATTGAATTCTCACTTGGCAATGTGGAACGGGATGTTAAACATCGCAAGGTGCCCTCCGGCTCAGTTGTTTGCCTGAATGGGTGGTCTTGGATACTTGGATTTGAACAATTGTTAATTGATGAAGTATTCTTGCTGTGAAATGGATCATTTGGTACATAAATTGCCTGGCGCTAATTTTACATTATTCCCATTGTGACCCCCTTGCGGGCTTGTTTTCTCTTGCTTCATGATCTTACTCTGTTAATTTCTACATGATTGCTAGATTTCTAGAGTTTGTGCTTCTCTCTTGTTCTCCTACATTAAAAGCGGTGTAAGGTTCTTTAGTTCGGGGTCAAGCGGTGCGAGTTCAACTTGACTGACCGCATAAACTCACGGTTTATCTTAACTACAATCACACCACGAAACCACAGGAACCAAAGCACAAAACTTGTATAAGAAAGGTAAATAAAATAAAGAAAATTTCAATGCATATCTAATTGCACTTTTGTCGTGTCAATAACAAAACACCAAATGATGTAAAAACATTAAATGAAAGCATGATGTGTAAAATGTGTATGTCTATGTGCGCAAATGCAAGCGTCGTATCAAGTAATATAGTGTACCTTGGTACAGATATCGATCCACAGGGAGAAGTGTGTTGATTACTGAATTTGGCCTTACAATATTATCTGGACTTAAACTCTAAATTTCTATCTAACTAAAATATGTGATTAAAACTAAAGCTAAATTAACTTGTGAAATTACTTGCCTTATAAAGACTAGGGATTTGTCTCCCCACATACCTTTGATGGATTATTATACAGAGGAGTTAATATTCGGTCTATTAATGATTTCTTGTTGACGGGGTGATGAGTGCCTCACGAGATATCATTTCTCAGTATATCGCTATCTACTTGATAGGGTTGGGTGCATCTCTGCCCCGACCCAATACTCCGAAACGCCTAAATGTTCTAACCCTAATCGCCACTCTCGGAATCGGGATATCTCTATTTATCGATTGAAGGTTTTTAAATTTCAGATCAAAGTTTGCAGCGGAAGATTTTGATCTAGTAAATTTTAAAAATTAATATAAACTCTTTTTACGATCCTATGGTACATGCATACTAATCAACAAACAATAAAGAAGAATTACCTCAATCAAATTAAGGAGATTTTTCTTGTAGTAGGGTTAAGTATTTCGAGATCCTTTTTTTTTTTCCATGTTTTCCACAATCTTCCAAGTCGACCTCTTCACTACAGGGTACGTGTGGGCGTACAGATTAACAAATGTTTTGTTTTTAGAACTCTTAATATTCTCAACACATGAGATCAAGAGGGTTAGATGGAGGCAAAAAAAGTGAAACTTTTTCTCTCTTTTTTTTTCTCCTAATTTTTTATCACCTCTTGACGCCTAGGGTTTTGCTTCTAAGCACAACCTTGCCTTGAATTGATCTCAACCATTTGGATCAAGTGGCATATTTAAATATTAATTAAGAATTAATTCAAATTAAGTGACCAAAAAAAATATGATTAATTTCTCAAATTAACCTTTTCATCCATATAGTAATTACTATTAATTAATTAATTAATGTTATTAATTTCTCAAATTAACGTTTCATCCATTATAGTAATTCTTATTAATTAATTAATTAATATTAATTAATTAACATTTAATTATCCAATAATTTACTATATAGTTTGCTATGAAACAATTTCTTTTACAACTATGTCCTCGAGGTTTCTTTGTTAATTTAATCATATCAGATGTTTTACAAATGCGACGAGGGCGCATGGACTGTAATTCCAAGCTCGATAAATTTGATAATTAATTTAAACTCTTTAGTAATTAATCTAATTTATTAGTTCGATATTATTCCATTAAAAATATGAAACTGAACTCTTGTAATTCTGAGAATAATTTACGTAATGATACTGGCGATCCGTTGATATGATCATTACATGCGATTGATCCTCGAGAATTAGTCCATCATTGAAATTTAGGTGAAATTATAGTTTTACCCCTCTAGTGATATTTTTTATCCTTAAGTTCCATTAATTCACTATTAAACAGTAATTTATAAGCTTTGTTATAAGATTAGGCGCTCAAACTATTCGATTCGAATTAACACTTAAAGAGACAATTATCAAACTTCCCTTAAGAAGGGTTTGAATTCCATATACGTAAGATATGTTTACCGGTACTTTATCTCAGTAGGTATACAAGAAAACGTAAGTATTGGGCACATCTTAGGACGAACCGTAACATGAATCAAGGTACTATTGAAATAGACAAGTCCATGGCTACTCGAGATTAAGATCAATGCGCATATGATGTCTAGTGACACGGTTTAAATAACTTAATTGTAGCAGTATATTATTTAGAGTTTAATCCATGTGCAGTAAATCTATGTGTCGAGATTACATAAAGCACCTCGTTTAATGTCACTACATCGATTAATCCATATCGAGTGCTGGCTCTTAATGTTCGGTGGGCCAGTACTGAGCGTGGTATTATGGTCAGATCCACTACTTTGATTTACTACAGGTGATTTAGTTTATTATCTATAATCTTGATCATCTCATATATAAAGCGTATATACTAAGATTATAGTTACATTAATAAACTTGGGATTTTCTAATATTTACTAAATTATCTGACACATGTATAAAGAATCGAATATAGAAAATTGTTTTCATGAAGCGATGCAATTACATGCTTTTAGGGCACCATGCCCGACAATCTCACTTGTCTAGCGGGTGAGACATGTCTCTTAAACCTCTAGTCCCTGTAAGTGTCCGAGTGAACACCGCTTTCAAGTAAAGTCTTGGTGAATCCCCGAGGTTCTATTCGCGCTATCTTCATAGCAGCTACGATCCCTACATATCTGATCTCTCGTATCATATGATACTTCCTTTCTATATGCTTCCCTCTCTTGTGACTCCTTGGTTCTTCGGAGTTTGCCACCGCTCCACTGTTGTCACAGCATAAAACAAGTGGTTTTTCCATGTTTGGAACTACTTCCAGATCAATGTAGAACTTTTTAGACCAAGCCAGATTCTTTAAATTTCCTTCCTCGAGCCGCTATGTATTTAGCTTCCATGGTTAAATCCGCAATACTAGATTGTTTGATACTTCTCCAGACTACAACTCCACCACCAAGAGTGAATATGGACCCATATGTCGACTTTCGACTATCTTTGTCTGATTGAAAATCAGAATCAGTATATCGATAAGGTTGGTCTCCACACAGTACCTGGCAGCGTATAATCTCGTTCTCCTAAGATACTTGAGAATATGCTTCACTACTATCCAGTGACCCATTCCAGGATTGGATTGGTAACGACTGACTATCCCTACTACATAACAAATATTAGGCCTCGTACATAACATGGCATACATGAGGCTGCCTACAGCTGAAGCATAGGGAATCCGTCTCATATCCTCTTCCTCTTAAGGTGTCTTAGGACACTGCTCCTTGGAAAAGATAATTCCATGTTGGGTCGGTAATAGACCTTTCTTGGAATCTTGCATCGAAAATCGAGCTAGCACCTTATCAATATAAGATGCTTGAGACAATGCCAAAAGCTTGTTCTTACGATCTCTTATAATTTGGATCCCAAGAATATAGCTTACTTCTCCCAAATCTTTCATTTGGAAATTACCATTCATGTTCTTTACATTCGATAATGTTTTACATCATTGATGAGTAGAATATCATCTACGTAAAGAACAGAAGACCACCTTCTTTTCTTTGATGTACTTGTATACACAAGGTTCATCAACATTTTATCAAAACCATACGTTTTGATAGTTTCATCAGCGCGAGTTCGAGACCTTGAAGCTTGCGATTATAAATGGACCTAGCGACTTACGAGACTTTTGTTGTTGGCCTTTAGCTACAAAACCTTTTGGTTGCGCATCATGTAGATGCTTTCCTCAAGATAGCCATTCGAAAAGCGAGTCTTGACATCCATTTGCCATATCATAATCGAGACAAGCGGTATGGATAAAGAATACGAATAGAGTGCATAGCTCTTGGCGAAATTTTCTTCGCTAATTACTCCCTGCTTTTGGAGTATAACCCTTTGCCGCTAACCTAGCTTTGAAAGCCCCCACTTTCCTATCTATGCCTCTTTTTTCTGTGAAGAGATCATTTACATCCTATAGACTGACATCCTCGGTAGATCTCTGAGTTCGGATAGAGGTTAGAGTACGCATGGACTCCGTTTCTTGGATTCGTAGCATGCTGCCATTTGTCCTTTGTCATAATCATCCATGGCATCGATATGTCGATGGATCATCCTGGTTAGTGACTAACACTTGAAATTGTACTTCTCCTTCATGTCCGTAACCGGATGGTAGTCTCACTACCCTCCTACTACGTCGAGGTACCAGGATATTCTGAATAGGAATAGTGCTCTCTTGACTTTGTCATTCGTCAGTGGTTGATGGTGATTTTCGATCCCGATCGAGCGTAGTTCCTCGGTACAACGATGCTGCGAGGTTTGAAGTTTGTCATATAGTCGTCTTTGAGGAAAATTAAATTGTTTGTCGATACAAATACTTTCTTATCAGAAGGACTAGAACAAACCTCCCTTGTGCCTTTTGGATAGCCTACGAGCATACACATACGTGTAGAGTTCAACTTCTCGGTCTTTCCTTTCAGCACGTGTGCTGGACACCCCCATATTCGAAAGTGACGTAAACTAGGTTTATGTCCATTCCACAACTCTAAGGGTGTCTTTTGGATTGACTTAGATGGAACTACATTCAAAATGTAGACCGCAGTTTGTAGTGAATATCCCTAAAATGAGATTGGTAACGAGGAGTAGCTCATCATTGATCTAACCATATCTAGTAACGTCCCGTTTCTCCTTTTTGCAACACCATTCTGCTGTGGTGTTCAGTCTTTAATGAGTTAGGATAGGATTCCATGCTCGGCCAGGTAAGTCATGAACTATAACATGAGTATTCACCTCACTCCGATACGTCGAAGAGTTTTTAATGATTCACATAGCTAACTTTTGAACCTGTATAGATTCTTTAAACTTTCCAAAAGTCTCAGATTTCTCGTGCATTAGGTAAACATAACAGTATCTTGAATAATCGTCAATGAAGGTAATGAAATATTCATAACCACCTCTAGCTTGTACACTTAGTGGACCGCGAGGGCGTCCTTGTCTTAAGTTGAAGAAGGTTCTTTGGATCTCTCGCCACTTTTCTTGAAGGTCTCTTGGTCATTTTACCTTCTAAGCAGGATTCACAAGCTTGAGGAAGAGTGCAACATTTGGCTCTCTTAAGGACCATCCTTTACTAGCAGGTTTTGTGCATCCAAAATGTGGCCTGGCTAGATGCGAGATGCGTGTTATCCATGGGAAACTTTTTTTATGTTTGTTAGATTTAGGATGTTCTACTTTGAATAATTCCTAAATTATTTAATGATCGCTCGATTGGCCTTAAGGCGTACGACCCATTTCAGGTTTTACGTTGGCAAATATCTAAACCATTTCTTGAAATAACAATCTCATTATTAATAAAAAATACTAAATAATTGTTAAATGCGACATGAAGCAGTAATTTCTCCTAAAACCAGGAATAAAAAATACATTGTTCAAAATAAGAAATTTATTCCTAAAATTTAAACGGGCGACTTGCCTTGCCTTTCTTTGAGGCGACCTTTGCCAACTCTCATAGTAACTTCCTATAAGCAAGTTCCCCGAAGAACTAAGCATGCGCAAGAAAAACAAACATGGTTAGTGGCTCACAGATCAAGCCCCATCCGGGTGACAGATCATCTTTGCAGCAAGCTTACGAAACAGTAAATCATATTTACCTTTGCTTTTTGTCCTTCAATTCGGAGAGATACTTATTCTGAGTTTCTCTTAGGGTGACCATAAACCCCCTTGCTGAAGCGGCATTTCCTTTAGGCTTCTTGTCCTTGGGGTTATTCTTTTTTCCCTTGCCTTTGGTTCCTTTCTTGGGTTGTGCTCTAGGCCCACCTTGTGTGTTCTTCCTTTTTTTATTCTTGCTACCAAATGAGGAAGATGGCTTATGCTTAGCAACATTTGCTTCGCCCTCTTTAGGCCTAGTCTTACTTATGGCCTCAAAAGTCTGTAGTTCATTAAGGAGCTGAGTCATGTTGTACTACGACTTTATTCGCCCAGCATAGTTGGTGAGCTGCGAGAAAGTCGGTGTGAGGACTAAAGGATTAATACTAAGTTAGTACGCTCTTAATGGTGACCCCATGTATCTCCTCCTTGTCATCCCGGGTTGATCATGTTCCAAAACATGTTCCCGCCGCTAAACTCCTTTCTTCATCTTAGTGTTCATGTAGCTCACGAGTAGCTTCATGGCCCGACGCGTCGGATTGTTGCCAAACATGTTGGAGAAGATTCCATATCTCATATGCGGTCTCCATGTCCTCATGCTTCTTCCCCCCAAGAACATCGTTCATGCTAGCGACATATAACAACAGACTTTGTGTTGGAATGAATCCAGCTATATATCTTTCGTCTGATGAAGCATTAGCGGGGGCTCAGAGGACATTCTGGAACGAGCGAACTTTTGGTTCTCACAAATTCTTCCTAATCGTAATGTTTGAAACCATTTAGCGAGTTATCACCGCTCGATTTTTCATTAAGTAAAGCGATAATGGGGTTGTTTGATGACATGATTGCTAAAATTAATAACAATAATTCTAAATGGAAATAAATATCCTGAAGCTTTGTAAAGTAAACGTGATGCATGAATCTGACAAAGTAAAACACATAAAACTTTATATGCTAATCCCGATAAATTCAGTTCAGCAATTAATATAGATTATTAGGGTCAAATAATACCCGATTTCAAATCAACTTTGAGACTATCTCAAATTCAATAGCAAAAATCAAAACCTCATATATTTTCTTTTAACGGCCAACTCACAGTCAAAATTTGGTCAGGTATGATGAACGGTTTAACCATACCCTTGTGAGTGTGTGACCCATTATTTTGGTTAATGACTTAACTCAAAATTGTCAGTAAGTGGGATAATCTATGAAATACATCACTCAATCCTATCTCTAAGGAAGTCAGCATGATATTAATATAGATAGGAAACCCTCGGGTGGGGAGAAGGCAAATCTAAGCGTCGCTAGGTATCTATATCACGATTGTTGCACTAATAATGGAGGCAAGTAGGGTATATTGTCATATAACAATACTCCGCTCACTATTTTAAAATAAGTGTTTTCTATTTATAAAACATCATATGTCTTATAATCCTATTAATTATTATATCCTATATAATTAATTACTAAGATATGAACTATAATCAAATTAGAGTCAAATCTATTGTTAGTCTTGGGACATTGATAATTAAAATCACCCAAATTGGTATTTCTTCTTGAATTATTACAGTGCTATAATGGTTGGAACAGTTCAGATTTGCCATCGACAATGAATAAGTCTTTATTTTGTCCGCGTTTAGAAAAAATCACGGGCTTTTTGGATGTTGCAAACTACCATTCATTCAAATATGTTTACCCCAGTTTAACAATTAAATAACTTTGATATTTAATTCATTGACCATCAAAGATGAACCAAATGGCCTGGAGCTGATCTCATTTTAATCATGTTGGAAATGTGTATTCAGCGCATTAAATATAGATTCATACCTTATGGCGTATAATTACGGACATTGTTATCCGTCTTATCAATATGTGAAATAAAATAATAATAAAAGCAGTTAGAGTTAATCTTGAGTTTCTAAAATTGTGCCCTTTGGAAGTAAATAATGATAAATAATTACAGGTTCGACCTGGATTATAACATCCTGTTAACTCTTTATTTTTGACAGTTCATAAACTCTTTGGATCGCTGTAGCTTTATTTTTGAATTACAAATCTGTCGTTCTTTTATTAGTGAGCTGAAACTGCTTTTTATAGATTCTCATGCTTTTAGGCATTTTGGACTTTAAGTTCTGATCTTTATTGATCTAACAAGCCCTTAAATTGAAAGACTAAGTAGCTGACGAGGCTAAAAGCGAGATTTTTTTAAATTTCATCATGTCCCTGTATATATATTGCCCAAGACCCAACTTTTAGTGTTCCACTTAGGAAGCGGGTTTTTGAAAGATGTAGAAAATTTGGAAATTGTGGCTACTACAATCCATCTGTTTGATCCTTTTCTAGATCTTGATCACAGATCTTATATAAGATTTTGCAAAATGATTAATGAAAAAACTTTTTGTGTAAAACTTTGCAAGATCTAAAAAAAAAATCAGCAAGTTCCTTATTTTATACAGATCTTGACCCTTTAAAAATTCCATATATTCAAACATTCATCAATATAATTTATATACACAAGATTATCAAATAATACAAAGAAGATACTTATATACATTAATATGCATATACACATAAGAGGCCAGCTCGATACCAAATGAAGAGTTTTTAAAGTTAAATCAAAGTTTGGTAATTTTAGTTCGTTAAATTTTAAGAAATTATATAAACTCTTTGCGATCCTATGGTACATGCATACTAAATAACAAACAATAAAGAAAAATTGTAATGAAATTAAGAAAATATTTATGGCAAGTAGGGTTATTCGAGATCTTTTTTTTTTCCATGTTTTTCCGAAATCTTCCAACCGTTTCTCTTCACTCAGGAGTGCGATGTGGCGTAAAGTGCTTTCTTGAGTTTGTTTTGAACTCTTGTCTTCTCAACATGAGATGAGAGGTTGATGACAAAAAAGAATTTGGCTTCACTCTCTCTTTTTTCTCTAATTTTTTTTATCACCTCTTGACGCCTAGGGTTTTGGCTATTTATATTATGCCTTGAATTGATCTCAACCATTGGATCCAAAGTGGCATATTTAATATTGAATTAAAATTAATTCAAATTAAGTGACCAAAAAAATATGATTAATTTCTCAAATTAACCGTTTCATCCATATAGTAATTACTATTAATTAATTAATTAATGTTATTAATTTCTCAAATTAACCGTTTCATCCATATAGTAATTACTATTAATTAATTAATTCAATAATTAATTAATTAACATTTAATTATCCAATAATTACTACATAGTTGCTATGAAACAATTTCTTTTACAACTATGCTCTGAGGATTTCTTTATTAGATTTAATCATGTCACAGGTGTTTCATAGAAGAATTGTGGGGGACACATGGACTGTAATTCCAAGCTCCACGATAATTTGATAATCAATTCCACTCTTTAATCAATTAATCTAAATTTATTAGTTCGATCGTATTCAAAATCTTAGTGAGCTGCCTTAATTACATAATATAATTTCGTAGTGATACTAAAAGCCCAGGTCCATTGATATGATCATTACATGCAATTCAATCCTCGAGAATTGGTCCATCATTCTGACTGGTGATACAGTTTTACCTGTGATATCTTTATCTTAGTTCCATTAATTCACTAGTGAACGGTTGAATTTATAAACTGTTATAAATTAGGCGCTCAGCTGTTCAGTTCAGTGCTACTTAAGTGAACCATTATCGGCTTCCTCCCGAAGGTTGGATTCCACATTTGTAGGACATCGTTCCCGACCACTATCTGATGGGCCTCCAGACACTTAAGTATTGATCACGTCTTAGACCAGGCCAGTACCTCATGCGATCAAAGGCTACTGATGAAACAAACGAAAGTCATAAAACACTCGGGATTAAGATCCAATCTGCATATGATCATCTGACAATTGGCACTCTTAAATTTGTAACTTGATATATCATTAACCCAGAAGAGTTTAATCCGTAATTTAGAATCACTGTCCTATGTAATTAGAGTACATAAAAGCACCTTCATTTTAATGTCACTACATGATAATCCAGATCAAATTCTTTGCATTCTTAATATTCAGTGGGCCCGGGTACTAGTATTATAGATCAAAAAGATCCCTACTTTGATTTACTGGGACAGTTGATTTATTATCTATAATCTTGATCTATCTCATATAAGCACTTTATATACTAAGATTAAAGTTACATTAATAAACTTGGGATTTTAAATATTTACTAAATTATACAACACATGTATAAAAGAATCAAATATATAAAGTGTTTTTCATAGAAAATAAATTACAAATTACATGCTTTTTAAGGGGCACCATCATAAACAAGATTTATAGGGAGTGGCTATTGAGATCCACAGGAGTCCTCATCTCTCAATCTCGGATACCAATGAGATCATGTCAATGTTGGCCAAACATCACCATGAATCATAAATAGATATAGTGATCTGATATAAATCATAAATAAAGTGAATAAAAATCAGTTTACAGCATTAATCCGACTGTTGAGATAGGGTTAAACAAAACCACAGCGGAATCTAGAACATGTTGGAATTAACTGTACCCATAATTCTATAAATCATCAATATTATATCAGAAAAGAAAAATACAAAACGATTGTCTTCTCTAATGATTCTAGTCACTACTGCCTCGTTTTCCTTACTCTCCTCCGTACGTTCTTCAATACCTCGAAATTGATTATAGCTGCTTTTAGTTATGATGTGATGTGTGTGATGTGCGATGTGTTGAGGCGATGGCGTGGCGTGGGAATGTTTGTTGACTTTTAGATTGGCCAAGCGTCGCGTGAGTTGAGGCGTCTGGCATGGCTGAGTCGTGGCAGGTGTTGATTTTATTCTCTTCTTTACTTTCTGCTCCAAAATGATCCGAAAACCACCTTCCACTTATATTTTGCAAGTCAAAATCATATATGGGCACAAATAAACATTTAAATATAAGAAATCGGACTAAAAGCATGACAGACGGGTATGACATGATGTTTTTAACATCATCTGAAACAAAATGAGTAAGCTTTGATTCGATCTTCGAATCTGAACTATCAGGTTTTTATCAGGACCCTGTTGTCTAGTGACGATCACATATTAGTGAGTTATTAAGGAGTTTTTTGGATTAAGGGTTGATCTTTCTATCAATCTCTTCATACCAGGTACTGCAGGACATGTGAGCCATAATTTTGACAGCCTTCCTTCAAAAAAATTATGGCTCTGTAGTCTGGTTTTAGTAGAATTTGAATGTCTCTAATTGGATCACTCAGCTCAGATTCTGGAATTTTAATGTCCAGCGCAGTGGTATCTTTACCGGCTCATGGATGCCCTCACATTATTCTCAGCACTAGAGTGTAACTCCATAAATTGATAATAGTTCATTCTACTCATTTGGAAGCTGCAGTTTTTAGGTTTCTTGAATCATCCAATTTTGATCATAAACTCAAATTTATTACATTTTACATCAGTATATGATTTTATAAGACAGTCGATTCTTACATCCACTTTGATAGATTCTGAGCACTTTAGATGTCATTTGTACCTTCTTCAGAAAATTATTCACTAGAAGTCTGTTTTATAATTTTTAACATCAATTTGGATGAGATGAAACTCAATATATTGAAAACACATAACACCCAAACATATAGCATCTTAAAAATAAGCTACTAAGCTCACCTTTAAATGATATTAAGGGCCTTGAAGGCTGTGTATCTAGTCCCTTCTACATTTGAGCCTCTCTCATGATTCTTTGACTTCAAATTGAATCTTTGTTTTGAATGGATATAAACTTGAAGCTTATATTGAAGCTAAGGTCAGATTTTTTGATAGAATTTTGACATTATTTCCTTTGAAACCCAACATTCTCTTTTTACAATATTATAATAAATAAAATAGTACAAAAAATAACCTCTGACTGAACTAAAACTATCAAGAACAACTTTTTATTGTGCACATTTGGGGTTTTATTAAACTGACTTCTGTAAATGAAAGGGGGTTGGGGTTTGGTTTTTCATACCTTAAATCTTGATTCTCTTTCTTTTCTTCTTCATCCTTCTTGATCAAATTGTCCTTAGTCACATGGAGAGGAAATCACCAAATCCTCACCCACCTTTCCTCCCAACTTCGGATGTGCACCACAACCTTTCTATCTTTCCTTTTTTCCTTTAATGTGATGGCATTTACAAGTTAGGTGGTGTAGTCATACCAGTCTTCATAAGGCGCTGTTTAAGCCTTCATAAAATTAATCACACTATCATTTTTCCATTTAACACTTCATTTCCTTTGTTTCATTTCATTTCTTTATTTACATTTTGCAATTACATTTTTCTATCATTTTGATATAGGTCCCCATTTCAACATTTACCAATTGTTGGCTTCCTATAATTTTAAGTTTTTATATATTTTTTAATTTCTTGAGTTTATTTGGAAAAAATTTTGTTTTTATTTTATACCTGTTTTATGTTCTCAAATGATGGGTATTTTAGAGACCTGACCTTAAGTGGACCCATTTTTGGTTGGTTTAGGTTTTTCTATGTTAGTTGATGTAGCAAGTTATGGTAGTGAATTTGATATATTATGGTAGTGGGTTCATTATATTTTGTTGTAGTTTGAGGTAAACCCCTGTTTTTATGTGCTTAAAATTCACACATCTTAAAACAATTCACATACCAATTAACTTCCCTCTGTGTCATTCAAGCACCAGTGGATATTTATGTAGTTGGTTTACAATTTTCATCTCTATCAGATTGTTATTATAATATAGTGACCAGATTAAATATATATGTGTGAGTTTAATGGAAGTTATGGTAGTAGTTTAGATAAAGCTATATGTTTTTTTGTGTTTGAAGTGTACATATCTATTTGAATCAGACATAATAACATGTAATCGCTGTATTGCAGTTCAACTTCAAGTGGACCAATATGTGGATTGGTTTATAATTTTCATATAATGGTTTATTTAACAGCAATTGGTAGTAGATTTGAAGTATATTATGGTAGTAGGTTAAAGGGTTGTGTGTAATTTAGATCAAACCTCATATTATCTTCAGTGCATCACTCGAATCACAGACTATCTTAACATAATATTAGAAAGCAACTAAAAAATGGATTTGCTTCTTGGAACCAACATAATTGTAGATTGATTTAAAAATCAGATTAAATAACAATTATTTATAGATCATGGTATGGTGAATGTAAAACTCGAGGAAAATTAAAGTATAAAAATGGAAAATGATAAATAATAATAAATTACTATAATGATTGGAAGCATGAAAATTCTTTAGATCTCCCGGATTGAAGCAGTGCGTAGTACAAAATTATTACCGTAGAAAATCTAGTGACCTGAAAAATTCTGATTACAAGAATGATGAATTTTTACAATTTACAGGTGATAAGTTGTAGTGACTCGAGGTTGAAGTTACTGAAAATCTGGATTTAGAAATGGCTTGAGCTAAGTTCATTTAAACTAAATTGAGCGAAAAGAAATAAATTGTTTTGGAAGCGACTTAGGATGAATGGAGATGGACATTCTTGTATATCAAGAATTAAAATAATAGAAAATAATGATAAAAGAAAAACAAAGTGAGGAAAATGAGAAAACGGAGGGAGTGGGCATGAGAAAGAGAGAGAAAGGAAAAAATATTTTTTTTTTTTTTGCTCCCCCAAGATCTGTCGAATTGGACCGTGGGTTTAAACAGAGAAAAGGCAAAGTCGGTCTGTGCTTGTCGAGGCTGCGCGTGGTGCCAAAATCTTGGAGTTTTGTCAAGCTCGTAAGAGTGAGAATTTCTGCGGTTATTTTAGCCTAAAAGTGTTTAATGGCTTGGGGTTTTCTTAGAGGCCATGAGCCGTAAATTTCAGTCCCAATTTTTGGGACTAAGTGTAAAATTTTATGAATTTGGATATTTTGAACAATCACGAGTACGAATTTGGGCATTTGAATAGTCGGCCCCAGTACACGGGATTGTTTGCCTGATCGGACGGGATTACGAGACTCATGCTGCGGTCCCGATTTGTGTTCCAGGTGGTTTTAATCTGGGGCCGATAACTCTTTGGTTTTATTGAGGGATTTTGATGTCTTTTGTAATTTGTTGATTAATGGAACCAAAAATGGTTCATGGCCGTGAAAAGGATGAAATTTTCATTTATAGATCCAGGGTGAGTCATTTGTGTGGTATTATTGGAAAATAAATAGCATGTTGTTGTGTATAAAACTCATGTTAGTATATTGCTAACGTGATGTATTGTGTGGAAATTGTGATGAATGAGTATATGTAGGAAATATAAATTATCAAATTTATAAATGTTGCATGTAACTTATGACATAGCATGGTGGATGTTGCATTTCATACTGCGATCATCACATTGTTGGGCGTAGGGACCGGTTTAAGAACAACAATCTGATGATCAAAACTCGAGGCACCAGGGAGTTTGGTAGTTATGCTCCTCTTGGCAGGTGCTCGAGGTCGAGAGCGGGACGCAGAGATGTGTCCATCGGGATGGTCCTGATCAGATCTGGGTGACAGAAAGTTGGTGTTTACACGGATGGTAGTCTTCAATCTATAAGGGCCCAGTGCGTGGTTCCCTAGGCCGTCCGAGAAGGTCTCTTAGGAGTTCCAGCTCTCTGTTGCCCATGCTCAGGTGACATAGATGCAGTGATCTTACAGCTGCTAGTGAGGCGAGATAGGCGGCTCGTTAGGGTTTTGTTGAGCGGTCTGTCTCACGTGTCCAACAAGTAAGGCGAGTATTCGAAGCGGCGAGTATAGTGCTTTGGAGGTAGCGAGTGGAGGTGGGAGCATGTCACGATGGATTTTGCGGGCCCTTTCCACGAACCACGACGGAGGCATGAGTAGCCGTATGGGTTATAGTGGGCCCAGGCTCACTAGTCGGCACACTTTCTAGTGGTGCGAAATGACCTTCAAGCCCCGGATGAATTAATCGGTTGTATGTTGCGGGGTATGCAGTTACACATGGAGTGCAGTCTCATTGTAATGACGGGGATCCCATATTACAGCACACTTTTGGAAGAGTTTCAAGAAGGGCATGGGGACATAGTGGATGATGAGCACCGTTTTTTTTATCCACGGACTAATGGTCAATCGGAGAGGACCACTCCCGGGGTTTAAGAGGACATGCATGGTATGTCTGGATCTTAAGGGTAGCGGAGAAGCACTACCCTTAGTGGAATTCGCCTACAACAGCAGTTGCTCGAGGGCGAGTATCTGGATGGCACCCTGAGGCTTTATATGGGAGGTGCGTGTCGATCCCGATTTGTTGGGCAGTGGGAGAGAGTTCGAGTCCAGGTGGGATGCGTCGGAGACACCTCGGAGAAGGTGGGTTTGATCTGAAGCGTCTTGCTACGGCTGAAAGCGTCAAGCGTGTTTCTTGACCGAAATGACGGAGAAGAGCTACGCCAGATAGTCGAGTCGACCTCACAGAGTTTGAGGAGGTGAGTGATCGTCTTCTTGAAGGTGATGCCTAAGAGAGGAGTGGTAAGATTAAAGTGAGGGGAAGCGCGTCGAGGTATATTAAGACCTCGAGGTACTTTCGAAAGGGTAGTACGGTGCATATCGGTTGGTATTGCCATCAGGTTTATCAATTAATCACGTGAGATGTTCCGTCTCCGTGCTGCGGAAAGTATACTGGATCGATTCGTATGGTGGATTGGGGAGGGATTATTGTTGATACAGATGGGATCTTCGAGGAGGGACCAACGCGTATCTTGGATAGCCGGGATCAGGTTTTACGATGCAAGACCGTGAGGCTAGTGAAAGTGTTATGGCAACATCGAGGAGTGGAAAAGGCAACTTGGGAATGCGATGACACGATGCGAGTCACCTATCCTTTCCTATTTGAGGATGAAGGTCTGTTATCTAATATTAGAAGTCTAATATTGGAACTAGAATGACTATTGCATATGTATGTGCTTATATGTGCTAGTATGTATGAATTTCGGGGACAAAAGTCTATTAAGGGGGGAAGAATGTAAAACCCGGGAAAATTAGAAATTTTCAAAAAATAGAAAAATGATAATGATAATAATAATAATAAATTGCCAAAATGGTTTTAGGAAGCCTAGAAAATTCTCTTGATCTTGGATGACAAAAGCAGCTACTGTGGGTCTAGAATTAGTCTTCACAAATCCTTGACCAAATTTGTGAATTATCAAATAATGGGGTACTACGATTTTAATTGATAAGTTGTCTGAGTCTGGCTCCAGAAGCAGAATTTTTCTGAAAATCTCGAAGTGAAATTAGTGAATTAAGTTCATTTAAACTAAATTGAACTTAAAAGAAAGAAATTGTTTCAAAGCAAAAATGGACTCGAATGAGAGATGAACATTGTGCCATGTATCAAAATTTAAAATAAATAAAAAAATAAAAAAGAAAATGATAAAAAGAAAAAGCAAAGTCAAAAAGGAAAAAGAGGAGACGGGAGAGAGTGAACGTGAGAAGAGAGAAGAGAGAGAAAGAGAAAGGGAAAAAAATGATTTTTTTTTTCTTTCTAGATCTCATAAATCGGACGTAGGTTTCGTCGGGCAAAGGCAAAGTCGATCCACGCATCAAGAGCTACTGCAGTAGTACGAAATCTTGGAGTTTCGTCGAACTCTGAGTATGAAATTTTACTGCTTTGGTTATTTAGTCTAAAAAGTCATTTAATGGCTTGGGGTTTTTCTTCAAACCCAGTGAGTAGTAAATTTCGATCCCAAATTTTTGGGATGAGTCTTGAATTTATGAATTTTCGGGACTATTTTCGAACAATCGAAATTTGAATTTTCAAAGCTGTTCAGACCGATTCGGGCTGAATTTTCGGGATTGTTTCGCAGTCGAGACAGATTTTGGTGTTTAGTGAGTCGATTTGTGTTGAGATTTGGTTCTAATCCTATGACTGATGTCTTCGAGTTTTGTTGAGTTTTTCGATATCATTGTAATTTGTTGATGAATGGAACCAAAAATGGTTCATGGTCATGAAGGGACCGAGAGGTGCCCTGTTTATGTGGGTCCAAGATTTGGGTCATTTTGTGTGTTATTGTTGGAAAAATAAATAACATGATGTTGTGATGTAGCTCATATGTATGTGTAGCGTGATGTATTAACATAGAAATGGTAATGAATAAAATTATATGTGGAAATATAATTATCAGAAATTTGTAATGAATTAACGATTCGTATCTTGATCGCATCGTGTCGAAGTCGGGTGTGTGTGTGCATGGTGTTGATTATTCACCATTCTTAGTGAATGTGTGGTCAAGTATCCCCGAATCGAGGACTCACGATTTGTGTAAACAATAATATCTTAAATCGCGTGTGTTTGGGTGAAGCAGATGGGGTAGATCACGGGAGTGAAGGCAGAATTTTATTCTCGATTAGACATATGCGTCGGGCTATGTAAGTTATGAAAGTGTCGGAAGGCATACGAAGAAACTGGTGATCAGAAATTCACCTTGTGGAAACACGAGTTTAATAGAGATAAAGTGGAGGGTTGTTCGATGGTTTAGGGTGATGGGTGAAACACGATGTTTGATTTTCCACACTTGGCATTGCAAGTGTGAGGAGTCGTCGGGACTCACGGTTGTGGGCATGAAGTCATCTCGCATGACACGGAACATTCCATATAGGATTGCATTATTTATATGGAATATGATATGATGTTTTATGTATGTTATTACATGTGCATTTAGGCGGGGAGTAGCCCTTGTAGGAAAATTTTTCTACTAGGCATTGCTCACCCCGTCATAGGACCCCCTTTCAGGTACAGGGGGTGTACAGGGAGACGACGCTCCGAAAAGGCCATGATTATGAAGGAGGTCGATGTGTGGCCTTGATATTAATTTTGTAAAAAGTATTTTGTATAAAAGAATTGTAATTAAATTCTTTTGTGACTATTGTCTAAATAGTCGGTATGCAAGTATGGTAAGAAATTCGTGATCGGACTCTTACGAGTACGTAGTCGTGTTTTACTTTCATATTTTAGATTTAAATGTGAACGAATGGATCCCGGTAAAGGGATGTATTGAGGTAGTGCCAAGGAACTCGGTGTCCACAAGTAGTTGTGATATAGTTGTATATTGGGGATATGGACATATGGACCCTGTGTGGTCATTACTACTTTTGTTGAGACCCTAGATGGGTTATGGTTATACAGGTCATTTGTTGGGTAGAGCTCCCCGAACAAAAGAAACTCTGCCCGATTTTTTGTGAAAATATGGATCCTGATAAATGGGACACAACAGTGTGGTATCGGGTCACTCGAGATCCGCAGCGAAATTAAATGAGTTGGATTATCCAAACAAGGCCACGGATTTGGGGTGTCGCCTGAGGAGATATGAACCATAACTCCCATTCTCGTACTAATAGAATTTCAAAGGTGTAAGGTGACCATTAATTTGATCACAAACCAAATTTGTTTCTTAATTATTCATTGATTTGAGACATCCAACTTTTATGAAATCAAGTGGAGTTATGATACCAAATTGGTGCATAATTGAAATGTTTCGAGGCTTTTCTGGAAACAAGTGTCCATCCCACAATCCAATTACAACTTTAGGTATAAACAAAAAATGAAAAATTAGCATGATGATCAACTGATTTGCATAGCATCTAAGCCATTGACAAACAATGATTTTAAAATCCAAAAAAAATACAAATAATGTATTAAAGCTTCAAATTGTAAATCTATTGAATGATATACTAACTTAACTTTGATTAAGTAACTAAATAATGTATTAAAGCTACTTTGAGTCCTTAATTATACTTGTTTTAGAGGTTTTCACTTTGTTAGTTGATGTAGCAATTATGGTAGTAGATTCAATATATTATGGTAATAGTTTCAGTAAGTTATGATAGTAGTTTAAGTGAGCTATGTATTATGTGCTTCAAATTGTACATTTATTGAAGGTTATACTACCTTAACTTTGATTAAGCAACTAAATAATGGATTAAAGCTACTTTGAGTCTTTTATTGTAGTTGGTTTGAAGTTTTCACTATGGTAGTTGATGTGCGATTATGATAGTAGATTCAATATATTATGATAGTAGTTTCAATAAATTATGGTAATAGTTTAAGTAAACTATGCATTTTGTGCTTCAAATTGTATATGTATTGAATGTTATACTACCTTGACATGGATTAAGCACCTAAAAATGCATTAAACCTACTAAGTGGCCTCATTTATAGTTGGTTTACAATTTTCACTATGGTCGTTAATGTAGAAGTTATGGTAGTAGTTTAGGTAAACTATGTATTATGCTATGTAAATGAGTTTTGTATTGAATGCATTTCATATCTTATACATATTTATCACATAATAATGAAATTACAACTACAAGTGATTGTATATGTACTGGTTTTCGTGATTTGTCATATGATTGTATATGTATTATGTTATGGTAGTAGCTTTAGTATATCATGGTAGTATATTTGTCTGTTATGATAGTAAATACGATTTAGGATAAATTTGAAGCTTTCATAAATGTTATCTAAATTCATCTTTTTATATTCATTTGATAAAATTTCCTTTTTTTTATGAGCGAAGATAATAAAAAATGCAACTTATGAATTACTTATTCATAATTAATATTGTGGAAGAACTTAGGAATAACAAAAACAATTCTTCAAACGAAAAAAAATCAAAACAAATCAAATAGAGAGTAAATAAGTACCCTTATCAACATAGAAGACATATAAGATGGAAGGATGTGATCAAATGGGAAAAAAAAAACAGAGACCAAAAAAATCGCACCTATTGATGAGGGGGAAGAACCTGAAGGAGGGAGGATCGATTGGCAGCAGGAGGAGAGGATTGGTCGCCGACTAGAGGACTGGATATTCGTGAATCTAGTTGAGAGAAGAAGAAGAACAACAAGGGGAAGAAGATGAACAAAAAGGAGAAGAAGACAAGGAGGAAGAGGAGGATCCGTACTATTAACGTGGAAGGGTTTAATGAGGGTATTTTAAGGTTTTTTTTTTACTGTTTGACTTTTTAACTAAATACCAAATATTTTTATAGGGTGTACTCAGTACCCTAAAACCCATTATTTATCAGTGATGTGCAATTATATTTATATGAATTTATTGAAACCAACTTTTCCCAAATTTAAAAGGAAAAATAGTTTTGGTAGCGACCTTCAAAATTGAGGTAAGTGGAAGGCAAAGGCCCAAAGATAGGAGCCCACTACGAAGGCCCACAAAAGATCAGTGCCTCCCTACGATATAAAGACACCACTGTCCTTCTCTTTCCCCTTAACCGTATCCTGAACTGGAAGTACAAACCCTAGATCAGATGGAAAACCTGGAAAGCGAAAAGAAACGCGATGGTGTGCTGTTGGTAGCGACCCCCATGCGTCTGCTGGCCATCGATCTGGCTAGGTTGAGGGTATTCAATCCTATCGAATATGGCAAATCAAGAATGCCGGCACCGCCGGTTTTGAAGGAGTTCAATTTGGTGGCGAATGGTTTTCCCTTCGGAATGCGATTCTTCGTATGTGAATCCAAGCTCTACATGGTCGGTGGGGAAAAACCTTCGGAAGGAATTGCCAGCGAAAGAACTTTTCCCGATAAGCTGTCCCTTGATAGGTCATTTAGGTAAGGGAGCTTCCATATATCTATGTTTCAGACGTCAATTCGCTCGACTCAATTACCGACTTCCATAGGCTTTCGACCGCCATGCTCGGCCCTAAACCTAATCCCTTTATCGGTGTTGTGGAGGGGAAAATCTATGTGCTGTCTGGAAAGCCTTATCATTACCGTAAGGATGATCCTCAGTTCCCAACTTTCGAAGTTTATGACCCATCTGTCGGCGAATGGGAGGCTCTACCTGATCCTCCCTTCTACAACCCACGTAGTTCAATGTATGAAATGGAACATGTTGTAGGTGGCCTTTCCGTCGTGGGAAGCACCATTTATGTGAAGTCTGGCCGAAGTAATTACTCTTACGATGTCAATTCCAAAATATGGAATTCTTTAGGTTGGTCAGCCTGCAGGATATCTATCCCCCTACCCTGCTGCCCCGTTTTATATGACAAATTTGTGCGCTTACGACGATATCTTCATTGGCCTTAGTAGACGCACCTTGTTTGCAGCTCTGATTCCTCGCGATGGTAGTCCTCCTACCTATCAATCATTGACTGAGGTGTTTGGCGACTATTTCTACCGTGATATCGAGCACACATCAGGAGGAGCAGTAGTAGAATTGGGTGAGCAGGAGATGTGCATCATCAAGACAGGTTGGTTGCTAGGCAGCCGAACTATTTATATATTACTTTCAAGGTTGAGAAGCTGCCTTCTTCAGCTCAAGATCTGCCCTTGGATAATTGCCAATGTTGTTCTCCGGTACCAGTCCATGGCCAGGTCCAAAGGCCAGGGTCTTGGCCTGTTCCCCTTTGTGATCAGCTGGTACCAGATGGCCTTTTCTTGTCCGTCACTTGCTTGACCAAGGGTTTATACGACCTGGAGGCATGGGGCATTGATGTGCCTACAGTCTCTTGTGCCTATTTTCCGGTCATGGTCTGTCTTCTACCTACCTACCCTTTCTATCATACATTACTTTGTATTTTTCACTCTTTTTGGTACTTATTTTGTTCCATATTTTTCACTTTTGTCACACACCACACATGACTTGATTTTTTTTTTGTCCCATATACGACACCCCCATGTATCATGTATGCATATATTTATTCACTTTTGACCCATGCATGCATGTATTTACTGCCTTGTAATATTCAACTGGTGAATATTAAGTTTTTTCATAGGGGTTATGATTTTCTTACCCACATCAACCTGAGATAACTTGACTAACTTGAGGTTGACTTGAAAAACTGGAACTCTACCAAAGGTTAAGAAAAATAAGGTTTTGGGTTATGGCTGGGTTGATTACCTAAGCTACATTTTGGGTTGGAGCTGACATCAAATTGATTGTTTGTTAATTTGGCTAGACTTGGGTTGGCCTGGTCAATCAACCAACCAGCATTAGATCCTAATTGGCAAATTGGCTACCATGCCTTAAGGAGAACAACCTGACTCTCAAAATCTAGCAATAATAAAACAACCTCTTCGACATACAAAGCAACTGAATCCTTAAAAAGAACGTAAAAAGAAGTTTCACTGTTTGGTCTATCCTTTCAGAGCACAAAAGCCCTTTACTTCCCTTCTTCACCTGTAAAGTTTAAATTAGGACATAATAGAGCAACCTTTCAAGCTCTTTTTTCTTTTTTACAATAGAGGACCCATGTCACCCAAAAGGACCTCTCTAACTATGGTTTATGTCATCTACTTAAGGTTTGGTCTAGTGGTAGAGAGTCAGGGGTGGATTTATTGATGTGGAACAAAAATAAAGGAAAAGAAACTTATTTATAGAAAGAAAGGTCTTTTGTTTCTTGTGATCAGCTGAAAATTATTGTAGTTTTTGTCCATGACTGTTTGACGAAAGGTTTGTACGACCTGGAGGCATGGGGCTTTGATGTGCCTACAATCTCTTGTTTATATCTTATGATCATGGTCTGTCTTGTACCTGCCCTTTCTATGCTACATTACTTTGTTTTTGTTCTCTCTTTTGGTGCTTGTTTTGTTACCTGTTGTACATGTGCCACACATCACTTTGTTATTTTCCATGTATACATATGCTTATTCACTTTGAAACTTTTGTCTCCAGGCACTGCTTTGTAACATTTTAGCTAGGAATATTAAGTTACCTTCATAGGGGTTATAATTCTCTTACCCACATCAGCCTAAGATGATTCGACTAACTTGAGTTTAACTTGAAAAATTCGAACTCGACCAAAGCATAGAACAATAAGGTCTTGGATAGGGTTTAAATTGATTGTATGGGGTTAAAAGTTCGGGTTGAGTTGACATTGAGTTGATTGTTTCATCCAGTTAGTCTACAGTCAATACTCTAACTGCACCGCATTGTGATCCTATTTTACAATTGGCACTGTACATAGTAGAGCCCACTCGTCCTCAAAATCTAACAATGATAAATAACCCTCTCTTCAAATATACAAAAAGCAACTAACTTAAAAATTGAATGTAAAGAGAAATTTTAATTGTTCGGTCTATGCTTTCAAAGTTATCAAAATCCCCCTTACTCCTTAGTTGTAAAGTTTAAATAAGACATGATAAATTGAAAGGACATGTTTCAGTTAAAAAGGACCACTCTAACTATGGCTTGCATCACCTACTGACTGTTGACCATAGAAGACGAGTTCTCAGTCAATGAATGTTGAGTCACTTTGTTTCTTCACCCTTAAGGTTTACTTAGTGGTAGAGTCAAGTTGGTTTATCGAGGTTTTAGGCCAATGGGGAAAAAAATAAAGGGAAAAAACTTATGTATAAAATGGTCACTTTCTTCTTCCTCTTCCTTGCACAACTAGCATCTATTAGAAATCCTTCAATCCCTCCTTTCGCTGATTGTTAAAGTTCTTGTCCACAATGCATTCTGAGCAAAAAAAAGCTAATTCTCATAGCCACCCACACATTTCAAAATATGCTACAGGGGGACAACTCCACTCTCCCATTACAAGGAGCAGTGTAACGCCCAACAAAGGAAAACACTATTCTTTTCGAGGCAACCATTAAAATGTCGGTCTTCAAGAGATGGTGCAACAACTTCCCAAAAAATGCTTGCATCTTCTCTAGTTTCTAGTCATGCAATTGTCTAGTGAAACTTGGGCTCTAACTTCCTTCCTTCAATGGTAACTCACTCAAAATCTCGAGTTGCCGTGGCAAATAGCCTCATGACTCACGATGGATCTGCATCAAGCCAGAACCCTAATTATGGCAACCTAACCCGATAACCCCAATTTCGACAACCAACTCGGTACATGGACAATCTATCGGGTCACCTGAGACCGCTCTCCTCACCGGAAGAATTCCGAAATAGTTAATCCCACGCGCATCTCTCCCTCTCGCCTGGGTCAAGGCGAGGGCGCGTGGCTTCTTCTCCAATCACCGGACTTCATCACTTGAGTCGCTTGCCGCCGATCTACAAGCCTAGGTACCGTTTTGTTCAAACCCAATTTTTTGTTTCATTTTTCCTCCGGTATACACATATTACAAATTTCTTCGAAGTTTTCGCTCTAAGTCCCTACACTAAGCCTCACTCACTGTAGTTGTTTCTGTCTTTGTTAAAAGTAATGGTCTATTGACAGGCAATACCTTTGAATTCTCTCAAGACTACGTAGCCTTCCATGACTGGTATGGCAAAAGGTTTGGCAATGAGGCTTGCACTTCAGATGTCGAACCTCATATTGTTTGATGTTGTAAAACAATTAGCCTATAAGGCTTCAATTTGCAACATGGTCAAGGAGGAGTTCAAAGAGTCATGGAGCACAAACTACTAATACCTAAAATGGCGTCACGTAAGATGTTGGCTCATGGCGGAGTCAAAGACTTCAAGTCTAAATGGAGACGATCGACGGCTAGCTTCAAGGAGTTATCTCAGAAAGACACAAAGGTTTTTCCTCTTGGATTAGGTTTGGTGAAAGTAGCTTAAGCCTGTTGTTAGACGGGGTGGAATCTTGCCAGAAAGTGTGGAGGTGAACTAGTGTGTCAAAAAGACGGGTGGAGAATCCAGAGAAAATTCATGTTGAGAGTCGTGCAATGGAGCAAAGTTATGTTATCTCTATGCTCGGGTGCTAGATCTGAGGCAAAGAGGTTCTGCATAGTAATTTTTGAAGGGCGAGTGATGGTGAAAGGGTGGGACTTGCTTGTAGAAAAACTAAGATCTGTGGGAGTAACACCTACTAATGAAAAAAGAGTCCATGTGGATGACACTACTTCAAGCGAAAAGGAGAAGAAAGAACTAAAATTTGGAAATATCGAGACTTCAAGTGAGATCAAGTTAAAAGAATGTGGGAAGAATAGAGATGCTATTCACATGATTTGGGGTGGAGAGGGAATCAGAGAGAGCAAATTAACTCGATGTCCTGGCAGTGGAGGTGGGAGAAAGGAGAGGGTTGTCACACCGATGCAGCCATTATGAGAAAGTGGGGGAAATTCTAGTGGAAACTAAAAGGGGAGCTTAGCATTAAAAATTTAATGGGTGGAAGATTTCTATCAAAGTTTAAATTCTTGGAAGAGGCAAAGAGGGTTCCGAAAAGAGGAGTTAGACATGTTGAAAATAATTTGTTGTTGCTGGAAAAATGGACACCAAACTCAGTTTATTTTAAGGCGGAAGCTAAGGCTAGAAAAGTTTGGGTTAGGGTGGCAGGACTACCACTTAACCTCTAGAACCATAGGATGTTCAAAAGAATGGGGGAGATTGTCAAGCAAGTGGTCCTTACATATGACTCCTGACACGAAAAACTTCACACATCTACAGTGGGCGAGATTACAGGTTAAGGTCAAAGGAGGTGATTTCCCTAGGCTGCTTCAAGTGGTGATGGGCTCATCCTGCTACGAGATTTGTCTCCCTCTCCTACTTCTTCTTACTCTCCTTCATCTCCTTCCTTCGGTCCCGGGAAAGGAAGGTTATGTACCGTCGTGAAAATTTATGCCTGCATGATGTGGTTGTGGAAAATGAGGGGGAATCTTTTGCAGAGCCATTAAGGATGATCATGCCAGGAGTAGAAGGGAGGAGATACCTGTTAGTATCAGAGGGGTTAATCGACAAAGCATTGGGGCAGGTGGTGCGCAAGGAAAAAAGTTAGATAGGGGTTTTGAGGAAGGGTAAATTAATGTATGAGCTGGGTTGTCTAAAGAGGTTCAGCTAAATTCTCGCGTTGTTCGAATACAAACCAAAGGGTTCAAGGGGTTTCAAACCACTAAAAAAGCATGAAAAAGGGGGAGCAAAAGGTAACCCGCGGCGCAAGAGTGCTGATTCCAAAACTCTCTGGGCCACTTGGTATGAAATGACAAAATTAGAATGCTCGATGGTATACAAGAGCGACGTAGTACAAGGTCCTCAAACCTAGATAAATGAAGAATAATTACTCGGAATGTTGTAAGGAATGATACCTGAGAAAAGAATGTTGATCAAGGCCTTAACGGCCGCAGAAAGCAGTAATTTGCGTGTTTCCAAGAAACGAAGGTCCTAGATATGTCCAATAAATTGTTAGTTAAGAGTCTCGGGAAGGGAAGATACTCTGGGAAGGGAGCCATTAACTCTAGAGGGGCAGCGAGTGGCATTCTTGTTTTCTTCGGGATACACTGCCTACAACCTGAGGTAGAAAGGGAGTATCAATGGTCATGTCGTTTAAAATCATAAGACTTAACTGGTGCTACGTAGTTTCACGCCGATGACAAAGATAGAGAGTACGCCTGGGAACTGGTCTCGAGAGGTTATAAAAGATCCTTGTGTGTTGCTAGACTTCAACGCTGTGGGAGATTCCCTGTGAACTGCAGATGAGGTATTTCATCACACAATGAGAAGATTCACCGAGATTACGGAGGATTTGTTATGGACTATTCCTTACGAGCATCTTAAATACCATTTTATCCTATGCTTTAGTTATTTTTTCTAGTGTTTTATGTTAAATAAGTGTCTAATGCTCTAAAAAGTTCATACTTATGATCAGGTCATCCATTTGATGGAATTGTAAACAGGGAAAAACTACTACGTATGTGCCATCGATTAATGTTTTCGATATCATATGAACTCCAATTGGAAGCTAGAAGATTATATGTATGAATTCTAAATCAAGAGCTTTCTAGGGATACCAAGAACACAAAATCGGAGTTCGAACAGCAGTTATGCAAGTCTAAACTCAAGAACAAGAACATTGCAGCACCTTCAGCAGGAGAGGCTATCATTTGACGTTTTCAGAAATCATATGAGCTCATATTGCATCGTCATATATGGATAGATTCTAAACTTCAAGATCTTTCCAATCCGCATCAACACCTTAAATCGGGAGTCTATAACAAAGTTATGACTCACGCTCGGAGCAAAAACAGGGATCGCAGCTAAACGTCGCGACAAGCTGAGAACCAACGCCGCAACGCTGCGTAGAGTCATAAACACGCTTCGCGATGTTGCCCAACACGCTTCGCGACGCTAGGTCGATTTTGATGGATTTTTAGCCTATTTTGAGCTCATAATGGAGGATTTAAAAGCTCAAACCATAGGATAGAGAGGACCATTTTGAACTGCTTGGACGTTAAAGGGAGAAGCTCCTCTTTGGTGGAAACACCCCAAAAGTAACACATCTAAGGGAAAAGCCAGCAGTTAAGAAGATCAAGAAGAGAGATGGGGCTTTCACTCAAAATTGTTTATTTTCTCATCCCCTTTTTTTCTTTCGATGGTTTTCTTCCACATGTAGATGTTCTAGGTTTCCTGGCTTCAGGTTTCACAAAACCTAACTGCACTTGAAAATGATTAGTTTAATTTCTGTTTTATTTAATATAAGTATGATTTTATCGACTTGCTTTATTTCGTAATAATTACATGTTGTGGTTTGGCCAACTTTGGCATGCCATTGCTAGAGTGTCCGAGACGAGATACGACTCCTGGGACATGAATAAAAGCAACAATTGGTCAATCTGGGAATGTAGATATCTCTGGTTCCAACCAGGGCATTGTGGTTTATACATTTAAGCTGCCGAGTCGAGGTCAAGGCAGATGCAATACACCCCATCGGCGAGATATACAGACATAATCTCGCAGAGTAATATTCAGTGCATGATCAACTCGCTGGGTCAGAATCATGAAAGATAAATAAACAACTTTATTAAAATTAATATCAGACAAAGTGGCGCAAAACCCTAAGTCATAATTAATTGATTTAGGCAACAATATAGATTAGTTTTTCTTTTATTAATCTAATTCATTAATGCATTTTAGGTCCGTGATAATATTTGAAAGCGTAGTCGCATCAAAGACACTTCTCCTCGTGGATCGATATCCGCATTTTCTGTGCATAATTATATTATCTATACGACGCGGTACTCTCATGCCATTATAGCGCACATTATTTATACACCACGCCGCCACTGCTTTGCTGTTTAGAGAAGCTTTTTGTATTGATATTGACAAATAACGCACTAGATATTACTGGGATCAAAATTTTTTACGAATACATTTTATTTATTTTATTATTATTTTTTTATTTTACCCATTTTACATCTGTGTTTGTTACTGGTCTCTACTGCTTTCGTTTGCGGTTTCAGGAGGTTAATTTGGTATCTATACGGTGACAGGTCATGTGAATCCGCTTCATCCCGAGCTAGAGAGAGAACCACAAACATACTACTTAGAGAGCAAAGAAAAGTACAAGTTTCCATCACAATGGATCCGATCATCGAAGGATAAATGCATCGGGTCGAACACCTTGAGCAACAACCAAGAATGCGGTAAATTGGGTCGATGAGCATCAAAGAAGAGTGACAACCTGCCATAAGTCAAGTGTGGCAACCATATGCATCATCGAATTATGCCCAATATGGAGGTACCATACTTGAGCAATCATAATTCTGTAATGCCCACCACTCAAACACCATTAACATGCCTATACCATTCTCAGACACTCCACAAAGTTCAAAGATCAAGCCAGAAGAAGCTATGGATGAATTAAGAAGAACTCAAGCTTGCATTTACCATGGCACAACCTGAATTTTCAAGATCAATGGATGAATTGACACCTCAAAACAAGGTTCTCGCTTTTAACTAATGAGATAAGTCAACTTCCACAAGAGAGAATGACAAAGTTAGAGGCAAGATTAATTGAAATGAAGATTCATGTCGTAATGTGTGATATCTCGTTCAATCTACTAATCGTATTACAATAATGTTCAAAATTCAAAAGATACACCATTTGATAAATTTCTTGAAAGAAGAGATGGTCTGATGGCCACTCGATACCAACTTACATTCGGTAAAGAACAAATCCCAAAGAAGAGGAGAGTATGAGTATGTGAAGAACTAAAGGGCAAAATATATGAAATCGAACAAGAATATGGCTACAATGTCCTCAAGTGACAACATGAGAGTTCGCCATCTACTGGGTGAATACGTAAGAAAACCCAGCCTACAACGGTTAAATCACTCAAGAGATAATGAAGAACTGAGAAGTTTTAAAAGTGGAGGGGAGGATAATGTGAAACCAAAGACTTAGTTGAAAAGGGAGGAAAAGAGTCAACTTCACCTGAATCATATGAAAAGGTAAAAGAGAGGTTGTAGAGACTTCCGAAGATGACTTAAAGGGGTGAGATGGAAGAATTGAAAATCAGAAGACGATCCCAAATTCCTCATGTGGATGAGTACATCATTCACTTCCAACAATGAATTGAGAGTGAAACTATCAGAAATAAAAATTAAAAAAATAGAAAATAAAAATAATAAGATCAGGGAAGATTATGCTCGTTGGGTCGAACAGCACAACTATCGCCTGTAGAAGGATTGAGGCAAGAAACACCAACCCATCCTCAGAAGTTGCAGAGCCTAGCCGACTCAAAAACTGGGAAAGCAAACTGGGAGGCAAACCTGCTTAAAATGTTTTTCTTTTCTATTTCAGAGTTAGCTTTGAAATCTTTTTTAATAAATTTTCGTGCTTGATTTTTGTTTTTCTTCGTGTTTTAGTTTTTAATTCTGTGTTCGGGGATTCAAATCGTTTTGGGAAGCTAAAAGGTTGAAAGCTTGAAGTTCACACTCGGGCGACTTAAAAGAACCACAAAGAGGAAACCATATTCAAGCATCCCCTTCATTCGACTTAAAGTCTAACCCCTCTTAACACCTCTTTCGCCTCTCCAAAGCGAGCCATATTCATCGGGAGCAACTTCCGTGAGACTTGACCAACCTCGTGAGTACTCATTATCCATTCTTGCTTTTGTTTCACATCGACGATAATGTTCATTTCAAGTTCGGGGTGAATTCAAGAAATCATTAAGAAAAAAAATTCCAAAATCCAACTTCTTTTGTATCTCCTCTACCTGCTTTTAGTTATTGTTCGTTGTTAGTTGCATGTGCTTTTCATTCTTTTATTTTATTTATTTTGTGTCTCATACGAGTGAGTTTCTGATGCCTTGTCACAAGCAGAAGGTCATTTTCAACACAACTATTCAAAAATGCCAAGTGTAAAGAGGACTAGACCCTTAGGTTTTTAAATGATCCGGAATCGTACTTAGCTGCATGCGGATCTAATTAGTCACCCATCAGGCAAGAAGCTATTTCTCAAGGAATCTATCACACACACACTTTTGGTCTCCCTTGCATACCTCGGGTCCCGCACTCTTCGCCTTTGAACTAACCAACCTCGGGGGGATCTAACGATCATGACGGACACCCAATCAAAGATATCGCATCAGCCCCAACTAAAAAGAAATAAATGAAAAACAACAGAAAAGTGAAAAAGAAAAAAAAAGAAAAAAGTAAAAAAATGTGCTTGTGAATTAGAATAATGGATCATCCAATCTAATCCCGCCACCCGAGGGGCCTTTCAAAGCCTAATGCCCTAAGCCAACTCGGTCGGAGTCATCGACTTCACCGCTCGCCACGACGTAAGATGGATCCTTCCCACAACCTAGGGCCTTTGAGTTCGGTCGAGTGTCTGAGAGAAGTTTGAAGGAATTCTAATGCCCTGTGCCCTTAACCAATCGGGTGGGAGTCACCAATGGATCCCCGCTACAGAAACCCTCATCTAAAACTTCTCGCACTTACCTCCTTCATTTTTAGGTATTTAGAAATTTTTAGTATTTTGGTATGAATAAAAAGGGTATCGTTTTATCCTTTCTTAGTTCGCTTCCAACACAATAAAGGAAGCCGAGCTTAAGTTTGGGGTGCTAGACCTTGCTATATTAATCAAGATCATGCCATCACTACACTTGGCTCGAAAGGTCACTCGCTGACGTGGCCGATTTTGCTACATCATGCGTTGCTTTACATGTCTCCTTTAGAAAGTTTAAAAGTTTAAGGATCCTAAATTTTGCTGAAAGGCTAATATTGCTAAATCAGGTTCATAGTGATTCTTCCATTTGGAATCATGTTATCATACTCATCTCATTATTTTTAGTTCATGTCATTTTCAATTTGTTTTGTTAGTAGGTCTCTTTCGTATCGCAAGAATTTAAGTCGTATATATGAGTATCTTAAATACTCATTTTATCCCTATGTTTAGTTATTTTTTTCTAGTGTTTTTTATGTTAAATAAGTGCCCTAATGCTCTAAAAGTTCATACTATGATCGTCATCCATTTGATGGAATTCAGCAAAATTTGTGGAAAAACTACTACAGAAGGCCATTGTATTTTTGACGCCAGATATCACAGAACCCAATTGAAGCAAGATTTATATGTATGAATTTAAACTTCAAGAGCTTTCAGATACAAGAACACAAAATTTGAGTTCAACAAAGAAGTTATGCAAGTTCCAAAACTTGAAGAAAATCAAAATATTGCAGCACCTTCAGCAGGAGAGGCGCTGTATTTTGACGTTTTCGAAATCATATGAGCTCATATTGCATCAAGTCATATGGATAGATTCTCTAAACTTCAAGATCTTTCCAATCCGCATCAAGAACACCTAAACCTGAGTTCGTATGACAAAAGTTAATAATCTTACTAAGTCGAGCAAAAACAGATCGCAAAGAACGCCGCTGACGCGAGAACCAACGTCTAACGCCGGGCAGATCGCAAACGACGTCACACGTGTTGCCCAACCACGCCGCAATGCCAGGGTCGATTGATGATTTTAGCCCATTTTGAGCTCATAATGAGGATTTAAAAGCTCAAACCATAGGATCGAGAGGGAGGACGATTAAATCTGCTGACGTTCAGTTATAAGCCCTTTGGGTGGAAACAATCCTAGTGTTACACTCTGGCGGGGAAAAGTTTGTTAAGAAGAAGATTTGAAGAAGATAGATGGCTCACTCAAAAATTGTTTATTTTCATCCTCTTTTCTTTCTTTCGATGGTTTCTCCCACATAGAGATGTTCTAGGTTTCGCTCTGTGGTTTTTGGTCAAAACCTAACCGCACTCAGATCTGATTAGTTTAATTTTCATTTTTATTTAATATAAGTATGATTTTACCGACTCTGCTTTATTTCGCAATAATTACATGTTAGTGGTTTGGCCAATCCTTGCATGCCAATGCTGGGGAGTCCGAGATCGAGAGATGATGACTCCTGTGACAATGAATAGCAAACAATCGGGTCACCCAGAATAGATATTCCTGTCTAAATCAGGCATTAGTGGTTTATACATTTAAGCTGCCGAGTCGAGGGTCAAGGCGTAGATGCAATACACCCATCGGCGATAGGCTAGATATATCTCGAGTATAGAATATCTTCATGATCAACTCAAGCACAGAATCATATGAAATACTAAATAAATAACTTATTTAGGTTAAAATTCATCATGTGACAGAAGGCAAAACCCTATTTTCTATAATTAATTTATTTAGCAAATAATATAGATTAGTTTTTCTTTTATTAATCTGAATTCATTACGATTTAGGCCCAAATAATATTTAAAGTGTAAAGTCAAAGACTCAAGACACTTCTCATCGGGATCGATATCCGCATTTCTAGGTACACTATATTACTGAGGCTAATGCGTGCACTTGCGCACACATAGGCGTACACATTTCATGCTACAATTCACGCTGGCCTATCACCTTCTACAAGGAGTGAGTGCCAGTCAAGGGAGGCTAAACTCAATCTAATCACGGTCAGATAGGATTTCCGATATCCGAGGAGCGGGAAAATGTTTTTTAGGTTGTTCGACCGCATTGCCTGCACTGCATTTAAGATCATTGTCCAACTTTCTCGGGATGGAGGAGGCTTGAGAAAAGGGCCAACCCTTCAGATTCGAGAACGTGTCAAGGAAAGAGGGTTTTTCAGTTTCTACAAACCTGGTAGGGGCCTAATCTTTAGAGGCTAAGAAGTTTTGTGTCGGCAAAATTGAAGGTCCTAAAACCTTTACTGAAAATTTGGAATGTGGCTTCTTTTGGAAACATCGTAGCTCAAAAAAACAAGGCTTTGAACCTTTTAAATCAATGGGATAAGGAGGAGCAACTGCATAACCTATTAACTGTAAGTCGAAGAAAGGAATTCTTTACCATGACAGTATAAAAGGTGGGCTCTTATGAAAGAAGTCTCATGGGAGTGTAAATCACGAGTCATGGTCGAGAGTAAGGGACAAAAATACTAAATTCTTTTCCATAAGATGGCAACGCTCGCAGAGGAGAAACTTCTAGCTTAAAGTCAAGATTAAGAATGGATATCAATGACCAGGAAGCGAAGTAGATTAAAGAGGCTTCGTGGATCGGGGCATTGAATTTATTAACAAATTCTCCAATGATCGAGACTGTGGGGTGGATGGCTTTAGTTCAAGTAAATCGAGTGGGACAGATGTTTATGACTTTTAGAAAAGCAATTTTCAAGGATGGTGTATTCAAATTTTAGAGTTTTTAAAGGGGATAAAGTTTAAATGAATGGATTCACTATGGCCGCAATTCGATTTTCGTGAAGGAAGAAGTGATGGCTTTCTTAAGAGAGTTCCATAACCATAGTCGTTTCATCAAGAGCCTAAATGCGATCTTTCTAGCCTTGATTCCAAAAAAAGGAGGGGCTGAAAAGTTGAAGGATTTTAGGCTTATTAGCCTAGTGGGTGGGCTTTACAAGTGCTCCAGCACTTATATCAGGCTAACCCATGTTAGGAAGTTGATTTCAAAGGTTCAAATACGCTGGTAGAGGAAGACAAATTTAGATGCTTCTACCATCGCTAATGAGGCCATTGGACTCCTGTTAAAAGTAAAGTGAGGGCTGTGGTTTGTGGTAACCCCGACATCGAAAGGGCTGCTTACTACGGGCAGATAGTCGGGAGAAGTGATCAAGGGGTTAACGGTACTATCCCCCACTTCTTTCCATTCGTGAATGGGACTCCTCGTTGGTTTCTTCCAGTTCAAGAGGGCTGAGATTAAAGTGAGGATCCTCTCTTTCCTTACCTTTTATGATAGCAATGGAGGCATTGTTGTATGCTTAAAAGAGTAAATGGAAGGAGGTTTTTAACACCATGCCAGTTTCTAAAGGAAAGGTAAAGGAAGAGCTGATGTTTCCATTCGTTGTTCGCAAACGACACTCGATTTTCATAAGGTTTACGATATGACAAGACCCTACCGGTTGTTTATGTGTTTCAAGCCATCTCTCGTCTTAAAATAAATTTGGAAAGTTAACTATTCTTAGCGGGTAATGGGGATGATGCGAGATTTGACCTCAGGTTGGATGTAAGGTCGTAGTTTACCATCCAATTTATTTTGGGGTTACCTGGGTGCCGCTTTCAAATCAATGCATTGGGATCGAATAGAAGAGAGACTTCAAGAAGACTGCCAGGAAAGAGAATCTAGTGGTAGGATGATTTTAATTTGGAGTACCCTGGCTAGCCTTCCCATTTATGTCATGTCCTTATTCCCTATCCCTAGATTCATGTCCTTATTCCCTATCCTTGGATCGGTTAGAATGAGAATTGAATGGATTCAAAGGAATTTTTTTGCTGTGAGGAGGCGCCGCTAGAAGAAGACCCTCCTTATGAATCGGGAGGTTTATCTGACAAAAGAGCGGGAGGATCGGGATTAAGAAATTGTCTATTTTTAATAAGGCCCTCCTTCAGAATGGAGTCATCGCTTTATGTGAAATGATGCCTTTGGAATATTTTAATTAGAGTTAAGTATGGGAGGACTTCAAAGCTATTGCGTACCAAAATGGTGAGGGTCAAGTTATGGAGCTGAGTTCGGGAAGAAAATTAGAAAGGGAAGGATCCGTATGAAAATGGTCTTGAGGTGGGTGAACTGGAGGAGGGTGCTTTTTTCAAGGATAATGAAGTAATAATGGCTTGCGGATGCTTTCCAACCTCGTTGCTCGTTGTCGCTTCACTAAAGACGCCGTGATAAAAGCAGACATGGAGTCCTGACGTAGGAGGAGGATGTTGGAATCCCTTTCTAGACCCTTCAATGATTGGGAATCGAGAAGTAAATAATTTTCATCATTTTAGTGGACGAAGTGCAACCAAGTCGAGGACAAGGTGAGATGGTCAGAAGAAAAATGGGCTTTTCTTTCACAATTCCATGTTCAAAGTGTCGGATTCGTCTATGGTTATATCCTCAGAAACACTATTTGGCAACCCAAAATACACCCAGATTCGCTTGGCTGGGAGGCGACGGGAAAGACCTCAACTCGACCGCATTAACAAGAGATAAGATCTCACACGATGTTTAAGAAGGAAGTTGGGGCTAAAACAATAGACCATCTATTGCTTCATCAGGAAAATAAGGGTTTTATGATATTCTTCTTTTTCGTGTTCATCAGTTCTTCCTACTCGCCTTACAAACTTCTTTAGCTGATGAGGGGGTCTTCGTAGGGCAAAAAAAAAGCAAGAACGTGTGGAGGGCTGGGCCTTTATGTCTTTTTTGGACTATATGAAAAGCAATAAACAAAATTGTTTTTGAAGATGCGACGCTGTCTTTCTAGAAGTTAAAGTCTTCAGGTATTTCCTTTCATTTCAGACTACATTATGCATTGCAGGGCACTACAACGCCGATCGAGTCTACATAGAGTGGCTGGATCTAAGTGATTTTAGCTGCCAGAATCTTTTTCCTTTATGCTCGTGTTTTCATTGGCCACCTCTTTCTCGTTGTTTTTTCAGGCTTTTGTCAGGGTCGTTTTTTCTCAGCTCCGGTGTTTCTATGGGGTCATGGCTCTGCCTCTCAGACTTCGAGTCGCCACTTCAAGGCCCTCCTCGAACGTATCTCTCTTCTTATCAAAAAACCTAGTCTGCACCGCCCCTACATGCAACCTTAACTCAGTTCTAATCTGAAGTCACCTATCCGCCCAATAGCCTCTCTACATTCCATATTACGCCTTTCTCTTTACTTTTTTTTTTTTATACCTCACCTCTCCCCCACCCCCACACCCCACACTTGTACAATCAAGCTCACTGTCTCCAAGTTGATCTTTATCCTGATGTAGATTTAAACCACATAAGAATCCAACTCAAATTTCTAGGTTTCCTTCCTAGCATGACAAAAGATGAGGGTATCATCCGCTGGGCGTAAACGGGAATTTGTTAACCCTTTCTCCATCTTTCCCTACTAGAAAACCATCAATATAAGATCATTCCATTTGCCTTTTAAGAGATTAAGTGAAAGGTTTTTTATAGATAAAATGCGGATTAAAGAATTTCTTAAGTCCTTGAATTTAGATTGACCAAGGTAGAGAAACAAATGATGGGAGACACAATTTAATCCACATCCTATCTGAGTGCCGACATGGTAAAGAACAAAACTCTAATTTACATGGTCGATAATTCTTTCAATTTCTAGCTTATAAAATGACTCCTATCAGTGGGCTTGAATTCTGTGAGCTAATGGCTTCATTTGCAACCAAATCAATATCCAAAATTTGTCTCCCGCCACAAAGACATGTTGGAAATTCGACACAACAAAATTCCCACCACCTTTCTTCAATATATAGCTTATAAATGACTTATCTTAAGTGGGCTTTAATTAGAAAGTTAATGGTTTCATTTGCAATCAAAATCATCGTCCAAATTTGTCTCTCACATTAAAGGTGTCAGTTTCAAGTCCTCTAGTCCTATTTTTTTTACCTGCAAGTAGTATATAGATGAAAGAGCACAAGGCTCCCAAAGTACAAAGAGGAGCACATGAACCCCACCTCACTCCTCACCTATACTCCCATCCACACAAAAACCCACCAAAGAATTTAAGTTATCAACACGCACACCTTAGCCCACTAATTCACAAGGTAAACAAAAAGAAAGATTTCATCCCATGAGCCAAATTCTCTATTCGAAGACCACCCCGTTTTCTAAACTACGTCCGTAATATACGCAGAGGAGCCAACATCCAAACTTTCTTCCGTTTCACGACACTAGCACTGCCGCTAAGGAGAAGTCACGAACCGCATGCGAACACCCAATTAGCATCAGACCACAAAAGAATATCCCATAACACTGCTCTCGCATAAATGAATTACAAGTGGTCTATCGTTTCTCCTTTTCTTCTCGCATTTACTAAGGAGTCCCACTTCTCTTTAGTTGGTCCAACGTAAGCACCTTACCCCAGGAAGCTTCCCAAGCGAAGAAACCCAATTTAGGGGGAACAATTGGGTTCCAGATTGATCGATAAGGGAAATCTAAAGGAGGAGAATACACCAGCTTACTATACATATGTCTAAGCTGAAAGCCATCGATAATAGACTCCTTTAATAGAGACCAGTCCTCTTGGTACAATTTTCTTATTGTGAAGGAAATGAAGGAACCTTACCACCCCTCTTCCAACTCCCGATCATTAAAGGTCACCAGGAAGGTAGGGACCACCCCCCATCCCCCCTAGAAGAATCCCAGACATCTGCTACCCTAGCGTCTTTGTGAGCTGCCAAGTTGAATAGAGAGGGGAAAGCATAGCACAGCATAGAAAGCATAGTCCTATTTTGTTTCACCTAAACAAGGTTTTTAATTGGTTGGTAGCATAGGAAGGTAAACACCAATGACTTACCACGACTGAGAAGATCTTACAAATTCCATAGTCCTCAGTGGTGTATTCTTTGAAAAGGAGATGAAGAGTCGATTGATCATCTTTTCCTTCATTGTTCTTTCAACATTGGATTGTGGCACAAGCTTTTCAATTTGGCTATCTTGATGTGAATTTCCCCAAGGACCATAGAAGACATAACTTATCATTGCCTTTAAGGGTTTTGGAAATTCCATTGGAGGCAAAGACTTTGTTTAGTGCATGTTTCTCCTTGGTATGGTTTGTGTGGTATAAGAGAATTGCAAGGATTTTTGAGAATAAAGAGAGATTGGAAGAGGAGGCTTCAGACTTATATTACTTTTCTATTCATCTTTGTGGGCTTCTTGCACCCTTTTCTTAGAGGAGTTTCACTATCATTTTTACAACTTAATTGGTTTGCGGTTTGTGATTATCCTCATGGCATTGGGTAGCATAGGTCTTTTTTTTATCAGAACATTGGGTAGCATAGGTCTTGTAAGTACTTGTTGTAAGAGGAAGGTTTAACTCTTTGTTCAGGCTGATTATTTTTTATTTTTTTTATGGGGGCGGGCTGGGGGGTGGGAATCCCTACTTCCTTCCTTTTATACTTTCGTTTTTATTATCAATATACCATTCTGTTTGTTTCTGCTCAAAAGAAAAGGAAAAATTCTGCGCCCGCGACGCGCCTTCTTGAGTCGGTGGCAGAACATAAGACTTATAAGACTTCTACCATGTTGATTGGTTAAGGTCTTTTTTCCTGACTTTCTTCTAACCAAGACAATGAAAGTGACATTTAAAGTCCTCAAGAAAGTCCCAAACTGATAAAGTTCCTGAAGAATTGCTTCTGTTTTCACCACATCCTAACAAAACTGCTAAAATTTCATAGAAAATATGAACAATGGTTTTATTTATTTATTAAAATATTTATTCATTTATTTTTATAATTCTCATGGATAATTTTTTTTTTTTGATAAGTATTCTTTTGGATAAATTTTTGTCCTCGTCAAGCCTTTTTTTTTTTTTTGATAAATAAGAAATTTAAATATATTAAAAGGAAAGAGCGTTCCAAAACAACATTTCTAAGTATACATGATGTAGAGGACCAAGAAAACTAAGCCCACTAGAGGAAGGAGGTAAGAAAAAAACCACCCTGTAGTTGTGAAAGGCGCAAAAGCTCTATAGTACTTAAGGCATAGTGCATAAAGCGCAATGCTTTTATGTAAGCGCCTTTTTATTTACATATGTGTTTTTAAAAATATAATCAACTATAATAACAACCATTTATCATCAAACTATCATCTAAAATCTCAATCCAATCAATAAAAACACATAAACAATACCTCTAAGTATGAATTCATAAAACATGTCAACAAATCTAACAAATCCCAACTCCAAAGTTTCTAAAACATCCATACAAATTGTCAATTGAACATGTCAACATACAAACACATATCCCTTGTCCAAATTCATAAAACATCCAAACAAAACCCATTAGGATAACTAATTTGTCCTCAACAACCGATCCTTATTCATCCTCCACATCCACATAATGATGATCATCATCATTGTAGCATTCCTCATCCTCCTTATTTCCCAAAAGTCATTCATATCTTCATCTATTAATGAAAGAAACATAGGTGTCTGAAGGGGGAGCTGAGCCTTGCCTTACCCAGTGCATTCCTTGATGTTGTAACATGCTTGAGCTTGCTCTGGCTCTAGTATGAATCCCCAAACCATAGCCTTCCTTGTTCTAGCAACATCACCCCATGACAAAGTCAAGTATCATCAAACACTAAATCATCTTGTGCATCCACATGGTCATGAGAATCTTCATCATCCATTCTTCCTATCAACCACTCATTGCTCTCATCAATTTCTTTCAAGATTATTTGGTCAATGGTATCACGTTCATCAAATCTTTTCTTCAAGGCTCGATTATACTTCATGTACTCTAAATCATTCAAACGTTGGTGCTCTAATCTATTCCTCCTCTTGGTATGGATCTGCAAAATTTATACGCACATAAATAATTTATTACTAATATTTAATCGACTTTAAACTTTAATAGTTTTTAAAGTTTTAAAACGTATTACTCAAGTTTTCAAAGATACTCAATTCTTTCACAATATGATGCATACATATTAGGCTAGGTCCTTCATGACAAACTTTTTCAGAATTTAGATTGAAGTTACAGATAAAGTTCACCACTCAATTGTAGTATAGATATTGAATGATTTAGTGATGAAGTCGAAACAATTTACCTATTTTCTATTATCTAAAATACAATATAATAAATTAGATAAACAAGAATTTAAGTAACTAACTCGATGTTTAGTCTTCCTTTTCCTAATAGTCAAGTCCATTCTAAATACTCCTTTGGCATTTATATATATACTCAATTCGTCCACAACTTTCTCTTGTGTATCAACACCCTTTATCAGCCTTTCAATACATTTATATAATTGTCACATAATGGCTTCATCATGCACCAACTCTGGTTTATCATAAAAGACTTCTGGGTTCAAGAAGCACCCAGGTGTGTGCAAAGGTTGATGAAGCTAAATCTTCCACCTCCTTTTAATGATTTCAAACATCTCCTTCTCTTCATTACCAAGAAAACTTTTCACAATAGTTTCATTAGCTCCAGTCATAACTTCATATCTGTATTCCATAGGACCTTTTTTTTCGCCATCAACCAAGCGAAGCAAGCGAATATGAGGACTTGAAATCTTTATCAAAATCGATAGTATTCCAAAGCGAGAAGAGCATTATGACCGTCTTAGCTACACTCTTCCCTTTATGTTACCCATTTACTTTCTGACCAATCTGCACTTGTGAACATCTTCCTCAATTTTTTTTTATTTTTTATTTTTTTGCTTATGTAAGCGAGACAATGTGATGAAAGCAGTGGCAAATCGTGTCTTAGCGGACCTAAGCAATTCCCTTTGTCCTATAAACTGCCTCATCATGTTGAAAATGACCTTAGGCAGTTATAAATGTGCCATTTAGTGATATGGCTCTCCCAAAGTCCTCTTGATGTTTGGTAGCTTTCCAATGTCTTCTAATATCAAGTCAATGCAATGTGCGGCACATGGTGTCCAATTCATTAGTAAAAAATTAAAATCAATAAAATTGTAATTATTCAAGTCCTAGAAGTAGTATTTATTACCTGCCATCTTATAGCTTGCGTGACCATTTATGATAACTTGAAGTACATTTTCTTTACCAACTTGGTCCACCCACTTGTTAAGTAGTTCAAACATCTTTTCTCCTGTCTTAATCATTGAAGAAGCGTCAATGGATTTGATGAACATGGTTCCCTTGGAACAATTCACTAAAAAGTTCACCAACGTTCCTTCTTTCCTATTGGTCCATCAATTCGACATAATGGAGCAGCCATTCTTTTTCCATTCCATTTCGTGATACTTCATGGAATCTTTTGTAAGTTCCAACTCTTTCTTCAGGTGAGTAACCCTTACCTAAAAAATATTTGGTCCCTTCATCCCCACACCATATTGACCAATAGCCTCAATCATGGGTTGGAAACTTGGATACACGATTGCTTTAAATGGAATGGTAGCCTCATACATCCACCTTGCAATAAGAGAGCAAGTTCTTTCCCTTGCTTCCTTCTTGTAGGCTTCACTGATAGTAATTTGAGCCATTTTCCCTCATCTATTTTTGAACTCTGACCGCATTAGGGGTGAAAAAATGATGTCAGACCTTTAATCACTTGATCTTTTCGCACTACACCTCTGCCTGTTACTTCTTCATGTGAAATATTAGAAACAACCCTTCTAACAACTTCTTCATCGTGTTTTCAAAATCTTATTTTGTCTTCACTTGTCATCATTGATTGCTCCTTTTGACTCTTTACCATTCTTCTCCCAATTCTCCATCTCTTGTCTAACATAGATGACATTTCATTATTTTGGCATTTCTATATACCAACAAGATGTTGTTTTGTGTCTATAGATGCCTCCTTAGTTACCTTCTCACAAAAGATACAAATGAATTGTATTCTAAGTACATTTCATTAGGTAACCGAGGCATATTTCCATCCAGAGTCTTTTCTTTCACTTCCCATAGTAGAGGCCAACGAGTCTCATTTCTTCTAAATAATAATTGAAAACCTAAAGTTGAGACATTTCACATAAGTATTTAAAAAAAAAAAAATCAAATGAGTCGAATGACTCATTTTAGTCTTGTAACATATACTTGAGTCATTTTACTACTAAAATAAAATAGAATTAGTCATGAGACTCTTCTCATTTTACATAAGCTAAATCATAAACCAAAAATACATCAATAAATTCAAGAAAAATAAAGTAAGATTGAAAGGAAGCAAATGCCAATGGAAATAAATGACTTCATAACCTCCAAAAAGCGATGCAGATTTGTAGTTTGTAAGCGATCCCAAGCGACATACGTTTTGAGATGTCTTAAATATATATATATATATATACTTGCCATATATATATATATGAACAACGTGATTTTATGTCCCAAAGGGATAAGCGGCGTCATTTGCTTCAGTTGCGGAAAGAAGACTAGGGTTCGCGCTGGCTGGCGTGAAGAAGGAAAAGTAGAAGAGGAAGAAGAAGATGTACCTCGTGCTCAAAAGGCCTTGCTAGAGCTTGGCGTCTCGGATGCGATGTGCTTCATTGAAGTACCTTAGGCGCTTTTAACGATATAAAACCACTTGCCGCATAATGAGACCGATCGACAAATGAAACAGAGAGCAAGTATACCACGTGGAATGCACTTTAGACCAAGACCACAAATTTATAGTGAAAGAGTTCTTCATCCGCTGGAACATTAAACCGCATCATCAAAAACCATTGAGTTTCTATCCTTTTAATTCGTCCAAAAAATAACGGGGCAACTCTCCAAGTTATTCTTATGGACTTCGCCCACAAAAGAGTCATGCCATCTAAGGAGCACCTCTTCAATTGAAGAGTGGAGCCCCGAATTAGTGGCTAATTGTGCGCAGCTTGTTAGAATTAGCTCGACCAACACAGAAATTAAAAATTTGAAATTTGAGCTCTTATTTGCAGCCACTAATAATCAAGGCTAAATTTAGCTCGACTCGGTTGCCATTTCCAAAAAAGAAAATTTGTTTTGCCACTTACCCTTACATCCAAACACTGCGTTTCAATTAACACGCAACAATGAAAAAAAACCTAAGTCTCAAACCCTAATTTCCTTTTGCAAAACCAATTCAATTCTCTTGTCCTTCTCTCGCCGACCATCGTAGGTTGTAGTTCGTCCTCCAGTTTCTCGAGGGCGATTTTCCATTCTCCTCAACTTTGTTTCCCTTACCTAAGAATCATTAGCCCACATATTCACACCTAGTTTGGCCTTGGTATCTTCAGATAATGCTTCTTTGGCTCACTTTAGGGTTGTGTTTTTTGCGTTGAAACGAAGGATCAAACCCGTAGGAGAAGCTTTCTGAGCAAACTGAGCTATCTTGTTTAGATAACCGCAACTTTCCTTTTGATTAAAACTATGTCGTTTTGGTAGTAGTTCCCATTTTGATTTGTTCTTTTCCTGCATTAGGTGGGGTCCTCATATCAAAGTTGGTAATCACAAGAATCGCCAATGCCTCTACCTCTCCGAACATGCAACTTTAGCTTTGCCCTTTTGCTTTCTTTACTTCTGGTTACAATATATTTAATGCTAGAAGCAAAAAGTTTATGGATTGATCTAGCGAAATAGGTTCATTATTTTTTTCTTCCTCGGAATTTTCTTGATTTTATATTAAATCAATTTTAAATGCAGTGCACCGTGAGTTGTGTTTTGTATCAGTTCTTAATATTTCAAATGTATATTGCTCAAAATGATCGATGGCTTATTTGAGAAATCCTCTTTCTGTTTCCTCCTTACAAATTAAAAATGTGGTAATGAAGTATTATTAGGCTCATAACATAGCTTTGTGAAAGCAATTCTTTAGTTGTAGGTCTATTTTTTATTGTAATGAGGTTCTTTTGTTTCTAGGATAATAATCACATGCGCATCCCTCATTTTATATCCTACTTGTTGAGATTTAGCATGCTTCTTTTTTGATGAGTTTGTTGAGGTTTTTTCCGGGAATGCAAATAGAGTGAAATGAATAAATAACATTAACATAAGAAAGGGTAATTTATCAGATAAAAAGGAATTTAACATTTTTAGGTACACAAGGGGATGGGCCGGCCCGGTATAGAAATTTGACTAAGCCAACAAAATGGCGACTGATATAGACTAGTCTTGGTATGGTTTTTCCTTGGCCCGATTGTAGACTGGCTCCTCGTCGACCGCCCGGTGCCACCTCTACCCAAGATACACGTAAGGGGCCATGTCTTATCTTAATGAAGGTGATTGGGACTTGAACCTGGAATCTCTCATAAACCCTTCTCATCCTTGATATAATATAATTAATAATAATAAATTCTATGTTGTTGGAGTTAAAAACTGTTTACATAGGTGTTGTTGGAGTCCACACTTCAATTAAGTGGGGGAGAATATAATTAATAATAATAAATTCTATGTTGTTGGAGTTAAAAAAACTGTTTACATAGGTGTTGCAAGAGTAACAAGTGATCTACCACTTAACCTTGGTAGCTCAGTTGGTTTAAGGCTTTGGGATTTAACCCAATGGTTCCTAGTTCGAACCCCCTTAGGGTAATTAGAGGTTTTACCCGACCGTTAACTTCAAGGGTCCTTGGGATTAATCGAGGTGCGGGCAAGTTGACCCAAGGACCTACCTCTGTTTTTCTTGGTTCAGTAAGCAAGTTGTTCTTCATTATCTTTGATTATTGGATTCCATGGTAACTGACAGAAGCTCATTGGGTTTGCTTTTGTGACAAGGTTTTACACATCAGTTGCATTTTGTTGGATGTGATTGTGTTCTGAATTTTATTTGGAGCTATTTGGCAAATAGGTTGAATTAATTAATAGACACTTCTAATCCCATAGTTAAAATTTGGCTTATACTCCTAGATTGATAAGAGTATTTTACCCTTTTTGAGTGCTTGATTTGTTCTATTAATTAAAAGAATGATACTGATATCTACTGGAACTGTGCATTTGAATTGAATCCACAATTACAAACAGAAAAAGTCTGAAAGTTCATTTGCTGTAACAGGAGGGGGGGCTTTAGCATCATAATCCAGCTCTACTGAAGAATGAAGTTGGTACTGTACACCGGCTTGTTCATAAATGCTGCCAAGTACTCGTTGAATTACTTCAGAACTTGTGGTCAAATTGCTTCACAGAAATAACTCCTTACTCCCTCCCTACCAAATCACAAATAATAGGCAACGATTCTTTACTCCAGGCCTTTGGGCTGCCAAGGTATACTTCCCGTATCCGTCGGGGGAGTCCTCTGGGTTCCTTTTTTGTTTCAATGAAATCTTACCTTTACCTGTATAAAAATAAATAAATAAAATCAAATTGCAGTCAAATTACTTCACAAATTATAGTAGATGATTCACCTTATTCTTTGCGCATTCATGACCTTTTGTTTAAGTAATGATCAAATTTTTTGGTCTAAACTATATGATGCTATGGGGTATTTGAATAGTGTTTTGTCATAAGACTTTAAGGGCATGTTTGGTTCTTGTTTTTTAAACTGTTTTTGAGAACAATTTTTAAAATCATAGATAACTCTATTTTAGTGTTCTCTGAAACTGTTCTTGTTATTTGAATTTAGTGTTTTTTGTTTTTTCTTTGTTTTTTAAGACAAAAAACAAAAACAAACTGAGAAGTGATAATCAAACTAGTTCTCCTTGTTTTTCTTGTCCTTGTTTTTGACAATAAAGAACCGTTTCCAAAATCAGAACTAAACATGCCCTAAATAATCCTTGTCAATATTTCCCTCCCACGGATGTAACGAAGCTTATGCGTGATATAGTGAAGCTTCCGTGTGACATCTTTGGAAAGGAAAATTACAGGGAATACAAGCAGATTATTATATTTATCCTTGTCTAGAAGAATGATCCAATTGGAAAGTTTATGTGTGATATGGTGAAGAAAGCTTATATATGATATAGGTTGAGTTTGGGATCCTTGTCTAGAAGAATGATCCAATTGGAAAGTTTATGTGTGATATGGTGAAGAAAGCTTATATATGATATAGGTTGAGTTTGGGGAGCTTATGTATAGTTTATTTGAGTTTATCTTTTTATATAAGTACTTTTAATAAAAATTCTAGGTGTATGGAAGAGCTTATAAAAATAACTTATGACCCTTTTATAAGCTCATTTTAGTTTATTTCATTAAGTTTTATAGAGTAGTTTATCAAAATAAGCTTAAAAAAAGCTCATGCTAAGCTTAAAATTTGATAATCTTCATGACAAAATTGTCATTATGATAAATTATGTGAAAAATATTGAAAAAATAAAAAAGAAATTCTCAAAAAATAGATAATTTTTTTGAAAAAAATATGAAAAATAATGGAAAATATTGAACAAATTCCAAAAATTAGGTAAATTTTTTTGAAAATTTATGTAGAAAAAAAGAAAAAATATAAAAAAAAAATCCAAAAAATGATGTAAAAAATAGGTAAAATTTTTGAAAACAAATGATGTAAAAAATATGAAAATTTTCTGAAATATAATTAAAAAATAGAAAAAAGACTATAATGATATATTGGTGATGATTTTGATATAAATTTGAATTTTGTGATGATGAGAAACACTATGATGTTTTACATTATTTTGTTTTGTAAATGTTTATGATGATGGGAAGCACTAGTGATGTTTAATTTTTATGTTTGATGTTATTTATTTTATTGTATTTTATTATTAGAGAAAAACTATAAACAATATTTAGTGAGATGTATAATTTTTCTTTATATTAGGTAAGGTGTGCATCACTTAAAAAAGCTCACACCTCAAGTACGTATTGCATCTCAAGGCCCCAATAGGCTTTTGAGCCTTAGTGCTCCTTAAATAACTATGAGTTCATGGTACATCATGTTTCAATTTATAGAAAACGTCCCAAAGATTTTAATAAAGAAAAAAACCTAGAATATTTTAGTTTTTATAATCTCTTTTATGCATATGAAACAAAAGTGAAGATCAAATAATGGTTCACTAGTAATTTTTTTATATTAGAAATTATATTTGAATGATAAATGTTTTTAGTAAATATTTTTATATGGTTCACTAATAAAATATTGTGAATATTTACTTTATATATATATATATATATATATATATATATATATATATATATATTATTAATTTTTAAGTTATTTAGTTTTTAAGTTTTTTAAATTCTTTTCAAAAATTATTATAAGTGCTTATTTATTCAAATACTTCAATTTTATAAGTATATATGATGGTATTTTCAGTAATTTAAGTTGTTCTAAGTGTTTGTATAGTAATGTATCCAAACACCTTAAAATAATGTATAAGCGTTTTTTAAAATATACATCCAAATATAAATAGTTTATTGAATAAAGTATTTATGATATAAGCTCTCATTTAATAAGTTTTTATAAAATAAGTGTTTAATTAAGTTGTTTATCCAAACATGATTATAGTGGAGCTTCTATCATATCTCACCAAAGAAAAATAAAAAATTAAAGGGAATGCAAACAGATTATTGTATATATCCTCATTCATCATTGTCTATATATCCTTATTTATCATTGTCTAGAAGGCTTATCCCATCGTCATACTTAATAGTTATATCTAAGGTGTAGGGATGCCATCATGGTACTTTGTTTTCACGAAGTTGTTCTTGGGGGAAGTATCAATCAAGCTATTAATTTGGGCGAAGGTGTAAAGGATGCAAAATTAGGCTATGTTAAGAAAAAATAATTGTCTTTTGAGGTAGAAAACTAGTGATTAGTCAAAAATACTGAAATTGTCCTTCTGACTAATCCAACTAAGATGCCACTTGGATTTTAAAAAAATTAAAAATTAAAAATTAAAAAATTAAAAATTAAAAATAAAAAATAAAAAAATTTGAGACTTCCGCTTACGCTTTGAAAGCTGGTAGCTGTGGACCAAAAAACTAATGTTACATCACACCTTCTTCCGCTTTGCAACACCCACTTCGATCTTCTTGTTTTGTTGTTCCTTTTGTGGATCAGAAATATATGCATCTGGTACTACGAAGTAAAGGTAAGGGCAAAATTATAATTTGTGTTTCATTTTCTATTTGATTTCATTTTCGGTTTTTGATTCGAAATGGTGGGGGATTATTTGCATATTTTGGCTTTATTTTTTGTGTATTGTTTGAAATACAAAATTTAAAAAATTTAGGTTATATATATATATATATATATATATATGATTCTTGTTAGTATTATGAAGTTTATGAACCAATTTGAATTTAAGTAATCATAGTAAAGCTTATTTTTATGACTTTTTCCTCTCCTTATACGTGTGTAGTTTTGATGTTGAGTGTGGAATTTTTTTTTTTTATGGCAATTTTTTTTCATATCCATACTCCTTTACTGCAAATTTGTTCATGTTCATAATTTGTTGTAGTATGTGACCAATTGATTGCTCAAAATTTTGTTGAAGCAAATCCGTCTTAAAAATCAGTAATGTGGTTTTTATAGGTCTTAGTAGTACATGTTTTTGCAATTCTTTAAAGATGATACAACTCTAAACATGGTTATATTCATAAATTTAAATTTACATTATTTGATATATTTTAATCAAATATTTTTAAATTCTTAGTGTTATGTAATCTACTTTTCAATTTTAAGGACATTGTATAGAGTTTTTAAGAACAGACTTTAGAACAGACATTGTATAGAATTTATAAAATCTAACCTTATTCCTGTTTTTCTTAAAGGCACTTGTTTTTGAATAAAAATATATTTTATAATTTTATGTATTTATACGTGTCTTATAAAATTTATGTATTCATATATGTCTTATAAAAAAAAAAGGATATTTTTATATGAAAATAATAAAGATATTTTTGTTAAAATGAAGTTAGCATCAAAATTTACTTTCCAAATGCTTTTAATCAAATCGCCCTAAGTTTTAAATTGATGAATCCCGGCCTTCAGACCTAAAGTAGGAACGGGACATCCAAATTAGAATTTTTGTAATAAAAAAAAAAAAAAAAAAAACTCGATGAATCGGATTCAAACCGACTCAATGAATCATCACCAAATTTCACATGCAAGAACAGGAGATGCATGTTTGCCACGTGTCAAAACCAGACCATGGAAAGTGACAGCACTACCTTTACCACTCTTTTTTGCCATTCAATTATTTCTTTCTACCTGAGAAACAGTGAGAAGCGGCGGATATATTACAGCAGTAAAGAAACGGTGAGGAAATGGCTGAGAATGTCGGCGTCGACACCACCCACCTGCTCCGGTTAGACGAAGACGGAGAAGCAGAAAATGATCAGAAGATAAGTAAAAGACCAAAAGAGCCATGGAGAGGAGACTATGTGAAGAGCATTTGTGTACATAGGCTTGATACCATTGTCACATTAGCCTCCCTCATCCTCCATGTCCATGATCATCACCTACTCTCCAGTAAAGCTTGCTTTATTTCATTCATTTTCCCCGCTTTTTGTTAAGGCAATATATAGTAACTCAACGACAAGCTCCGATCATTTTCTGTTGAGATTCGAGCAGCAAGTAGTTTGATAAAATTAGAGAGAAAAACAAAAGAGGAGAATAAATGCACAAATAGATAGTGTGCTTTACATTCACAGGAAGTGCGGTTGAAACTTTCACTACCTTCCAGTAGGATTAGAAAATTTTGATAGGATTAGAAAAATCATTAAAAGTATTAAATAACAACTACATCATTTTTTCTTAAAAAATTATGAATTTTATAAAAATAATTTACATTATTTCTAAGAGAGAAGGTTTATTAGGTTATTTTATAGAAAACAAATTACATTTTTATCTATTAGGGTCAAATCTTGAAAATTAGATTTTCGAAAGATCTTCTAATCCTTTTAACTAATTACATATGATATAGGGAGGGTTATAGTACAAGGGGTGAATCCACCTAAACCTATTATTTTGTCCCTTGTCCTTTTTCTCATATGTACTACTACATTTTTGTCAATGAAATAGTGACTAGTAAGAGGGGGGTAGTAGTGGAAATCAATTTAATTGTTGAGAATGAGAATGAGAATGCATGCATGAATTTGAATATTAATTGCATGCAGGGGATGTATTAGTGCTGGGATTTGCAAACCTGGTGGCGGATGGGATATCGATGGGGTTCGGAGACTTTGTTTCAAGCGGGACGGAGAAGGACGCGGCGGTGATGGAGAGGATGGTCACTGAGTGGGAGGTCGCCAATCGGAGCTTGGCCTCAGATGACCCAGTTGATCCGTTACTATCATGCCCTTGGGATGGACCTCCATGATGCCACCACGGTATATACCTACCATTCTTTCCCTCTTCTTCTTCTTTTACTAAAATATTTACATTAATTTTTCTTATATTTATTTTTTTTTGTTGTTCTACTTTCCCAAAACCAAATTTTATACTGGGAAACAAGCTTTAGGAAGTCCATTGAAAAAATTTATTAAAAAAATTATTTTCATTAAAAATATAAAAAAATTAAATATAATCAAAATTTTAGATATTTTAATTTTGGTCATATACAACAAGAAACAAATGAAATAAAAATATAATCAAATAAAATTACTCCAAATTTATATATTTTTAAATTTTGAGAAACAAATAAAATGAATGTAAATTTAAATAAGCATATAGAATTAATTTACTAATTTATTAAGGTTAAGCCTATTTTTTATTTTCCTTTTACATTGTCTTTTTTCCCACATTCAAAACAGAGCCGGTCAGAGCAGTGTGATCCGAATTTTGTTGTGCTACATCATGGATTTATACATATACATAGGAAAAGTTTGTCGTGCAACATTATGGATTTTTTTTTTATATAGGAATTGGGCTGATTACCAATTTTTCATAATCAGTACTCTCTATCCGTATGTTAAGTGCTCAATCTTCTATTCAGCTTTTAGTAACATTGATCTATGTTTTTCATTTTCGTCTTATATTTTCTTGTTGGCTATTCCCATTTTTCTTTTTAACGGGCAATCTATTTCCAGGTGGTGAACATTTTTTCCAAGTACAGAGAAATACTAGTAGACGAGCAGATGACAGCTCAAAAAGGAATTCCCCCGGCGGAGGAAACAGAGAAGCCATGGAAGAGTGGGCTCGTCACATTCGCCTCTTTCCTTGTATTCGGCAGCGCCCCTCTCCTCTCCTTCATCGTCCTCATCCCCTTCACCCAAAGCGACACCGTCAAGTTCATCGGAGCCACGGTGCTTTCTGCTGCCCTCTCCTCCTCGGCATAACCAAGGCCAAAATTGTAGCCAGGAACTACGCAGTCTCAGCAACAGTCACTTTCTTCAATGGCGCCATTGCAGGTGGCGCAGCTTATATTATTGGGTGGACTCTTAGGAATATAGCTGGCCTACAAGACTGAATATGTGAGTATAGGAAAATCAAATTGATTCATCATATTTTGTTATATATATATATATATATATATACTATATATAGAGAGAAGAGAGAGAGAGAGAGAGAGAGAGAGAGAGAGAGAGAGAGAGAGAGAGAGGGTAGTGTTCTATTTATTTGATAGGTTTTGTTTTTCTATTAGAGTTTGAATTTTCTGCTCAATGTTTTGGTGACCCATTCTAGTCCTTCTAGACCCTAGAAAAATATCTGGATACGTGGAGCAACTAGAGGGGCTCCTCCGTCTTGATCACCGATTGCTTCTACTTGTAGGTCATGCCTTAAACCTAACTAATTTCTTTATTGCAGCATACTACTTAGGCGGACAGCATGGTTTGAAAATTTGTAGTTCAATCTGAATTTTAATAATATCAATTTCTTTGATCTTAGGTTATTATTATTCCACTCTTTATGGGAATAAATATTTTGAAATATGTATTAGGGTGGATCTAGTATGAAACTAGCAGCAGTTGTCCTGTAACGACCCAACGATTTTATAAGTTATTGTCTATTTTGGTTTTAAGGGTCCTAACAATTTTAAAACACATTAATTTATTAAGTTGAGATAAGCTCATATTTAGATAATATTATGTCATCGTTATGTCGTGAGATTAACGAAAGCCGAACAGATAAAACACCCTCTTAGCGGAGTTTTAAAGATTGACTTTGATATTATTTGTAACGATTCCCAAATTAAGGTTAAAGATCAGTTTTAAAACTATTTGTAATGATTCAATTCAACCATATAGATTTTGTTCATTTTAAGCTTAAGGGATCGACACCCAAATTGAGGTTAAGGATCGGTTCTGAAACTATTTATAACGATTCCAGTTCAGGATTAGATATATATATCTATTACGATAAAGGCTTAAAATCCAAAAAAAGCTCAATGTGGGATATGACATGCCATAATTGATTTTACTTTCTTTAAAATTTTAAAACTCTTGGAACATACCTAAGGAACGAGGTTATATATCAATGAAAATCCATCGATACTTTAATAATACTCATGAGAAAGCGTCGTTTATTAATCTTTTATCAAACTTATTATCGAGTTATGAGATATACGACGGGTTGTATATCTGCGAAAAATTTATTTTAAGTCATGCATAGCATTATATTTTAGGCTGAGGCTGAGCTACGATTAAAATATGAGAGATTTTGGCTCATTCGCCTCATGTTTGATGGTATATATATATATATATATATATATTATAGCTTTGGGTATCAAGACTAGCATATAGCATATAATGATATGGTATATTGTTTCCGCGGCACAAATAATCAATATATAAATCTCCAAAACCATATGATAATGCCAAAGTCGTTTTCGAATAGAATGGTCCAAAAAAGAAGGCTATTCACGTAACGCTATCTTCAAGATGACTTGTCAAAACTACCAAAACTGACTCCCATACCTCATTCAGACCCCTCTCCCAACTTTTCCATCCGCAAACGTATAAAAATCCAAACAACCCTTTTCTCCCTCCCAATCCTTCTCTCTATATATACCTCTCTCATGGCCGCCAGAGTCTCAAACAGAATCATAACAACCTCAAAATCCATGGCTTCTTCGTCTTCTTGGTGCTCCGTTCTTGCCCTTGTATTTCTCTCTCTTATTTTGTTGAGTTCTTCAGTGGAATCATCATCTCTTGTGGGTGAAAGTATCAAAGGGAATCAACTTCTGGACAGAGCTTGTGATGAAGTTTACATAGTTGGAGAAGGAGAGACTCTTCACATGATCAGCGATAAGTGTGGGGATCCTTTTATAGTTGAGCAGAATCCTCATATTAATGATCCAGATGATGTGTTTCCTGGGCTTGTCATCAAGATTACTCCTTTTAAGTCTAGGAAGCTTCTGAGTTAGTTGAGTTTGATTTTTTCGTTTTGTTTTCTGTTTGGTTGCCGGGAAATAGAGAAAATTTTCTTTTCTTTTTCTTTTTCTTTATGGGAGTCATGTATATATATATACATATATGATATATCCCCTTTTAGTTTTAATTTTCGTGTTAGCACAGATTAAAATTTAGAACTTGGGGAATGGTTGTAAGGTTTTTGTTCTTTTAAAACGATTTTTATGTTTTTGGTGTTTTTTTTTTTTTTGTCTTTGAATAAGAATACATAAATACAAATTGGTAAATAAAATAATACAAGTGTTCTCTTTGTTTTAAAAACTATTCTCAATAATAAATAAATTTAGTAAATAAAAATAATACTAGTGTTCTCTTTGTTTTAAAAACTATTCTCAATAATAACTCTTAGAAATAGAACCAAGCATATCCTAATTCTTTCATCTTAGAGCTTTGTTTACATTGGTCAAAAGGGCAGTAGCAAAAAATATAAATTAAGAAACTAAAGAAAAGGAAATAAAACTGTTTGACTTCACTCAAAAGCTTTACCGTCAGAAAGACTTCCAAGGTAATGCTTGTGGTTATGTTTGAACCGACTTAAACATTGGTCATATTTTTAGTTTGACTGACTATTACTTTTTAATTAGATGATTTTCTAAAATAAAAAATACAGTTTTATTTTACTCTGTTCAAGCCTCAAGGACAATTAAAACACAGTTATACAATGAATATAACTAAGCCATGTTTTTCAATTTTGTTGATAAAAATTGTTAAAAAACTTTATTAATTTGATTGTGATTTCATCAGTTAGTATGGGTTAGTCCTTGTTATCCGTTGGTCAACCGTAATTCCTGCAAATGGGTAGGTGATCCCAGTGATGGTCTCATTAAGTGTCAGAGTCATAATCAATTGAAATAAGGTGAAATGACAAGTTTTATCAAAAAACTTATAGGAATTGGCTCAAATACGAGTTCGTCTAGAATTGATGAACAACTTAGACAAATCCAAGAAAATACTCAAAAAAATGAAAACAAATTTATGCATTTTGATTGAAGATTGGGAACGTGATCACATAAGAATGGGAAATCTTAAAAATGAAATATCGAAGAGCTTTTTATAAAGTAGGAATTTTGGTCAAGAAAAGAAATTATAAGAATAAAATAATAAAAAACACTCATTCATTAGTTCAAGGCGAAACTATTTAATTATTAGATCTCAAAGACTTAGAACAAATTACAAAGAGAAAAATATAAAATCCTTCATATAGGTGCTATCCAAGTAGCTACCAAACATTTAACGAGGTTAGGTTTAGACTAACCTATTTATATTTGCCTAAAAGATACAAGATATAACCAATTCCAAAATTCACTTTTAGGTCTAATGCAAGCAAATACATTATTTGGACCGGTGTATTTTACTTGCTATTTAAATCTAGAGTTGGACTGTATGAATAATTAGAGCGTTCATAAAGTCTTAACTCTAAATATTCAAACTCAAAACTACATATTTAACCCTGGGATCCAAGAATATTCTCATAAGATACAGATATTATGGTGTGACGATTTCATGAAGTTAATCCAAATTGTCTTTTAACATCCCCAAAAGATCAAACTTTAATCTGACAAACAAATGAAAATAATTCTACAGTAATCATACCAAAGCCTATTCCTTGGGAATGTTTAACGCAGTCTAAAGAATATAATTTTAAATAACTCTTAGCTCCAAAACTGATAAAACATCCAAAACTTATGTAAATAATAGAAGATGGAAAAGGTAATGTACAAATTAATTTTGAACCTATGAAAGAACATCCTAGAAGATCATATTCTGCAAGTTCATCAAATTCCTTTTTAGAAATTCGAACCCCTTTCAAAAGATCTAATGTTAATTCAAACTTAGAGGAAGTAGAATCCTCGTATTCATGATCCAGATGATGTGTTTTCTGGGCTTGTCATCAAGATTACTCCTAGGAAGCTTTTGAGTTAGTTGAGTTTGATTTTTCCTTTTCCCTTTTTTTTTTATGTTTGCTGCTGACTTTTCTTTTCTTTGTGGGAGTCATGTATATATATATATATATATACATATATATTATATCCTCTGGAGTTTTAATTTTTCGTGCTTTTAAAAGAAGTTAAATTTAAGAACTTGGGGAATGTTTGCTTAAGGTTTTTTGTTCTTTTAAAACGATTTTTATGTTTTTTGTGTTTTTTTGTTTTTCGTCTTTGAATAAAGAATACATAAAATATTAAATTGAGTATATAAAAATAGTACTAATGTTATCGTTGTTTTAAAAACTATTCTTAATAATAACTCTTAGAAATTGAACCAAGCATATCCTAATTCTTTCATCTTAGAGTTTTGTTTGTTGGTCAAAGGGCGGTAATAAAAAAATATAAATTAAATTAAAAGTAAAATAAACCTTTTGACTTCTCAAAAAGCTTTACTTTGAAAGACTTCCAATGCCAATGCTTGTGGTTATGTTTGAACCGACTTAAACATTGGTCATATTTTTAGTTTGACTGATTATTACTTTTTTATTAGATTATTTTCTAAAATAAAAAATACAGTTTTATTTTACTCTGTTCAAGCCTCTAGGACAATTAAAACACAGTTATACAATGAATATAACAAAAAAACAATATTTCAAGTTCCATATTGTTTTATGACGAAATATTATTATTTAATTTATAGGGAAATGGGTATTTTGGTACGAAGAAAGGGATTAAGAATATGGACTAACCATTTTCCTTTTCATCAACTTACGACATACATTCACCTGAAAATTTATGATCTTATATCTATTTAGCATTCATTTCATTTAGGTTATGTTTCCTTAAGGAGAGAACAAAAATTCTAAGCTACATGATTTTCTTTACATATTTGAAAAAAAAACTTATAAATAAATTTTTTTAAATTTTTCTATTTTTAGAAATTATTTAATCTTCTTAGAGTGTGTTTGTTTACTTAATGCTAAATCAGATAAGGTTTAGTACGTTTGTTTTTTTTACTTAATGTTGAACATAATTTTTATTTAGCTCAATGTTGAATAAGGAGACTTAAGGTATTAAGTATTAAATTTTTTATAAATATTTGGTTTTTTCTTCAAATAATATAAATATTTTGTTAAAAGACCTCCAATAATGACTCATAATGGATAAAAATATCATTTTCTATTTCATGTATTTACATATATCTTTGAAAAAAAAGAATTATTTTTTCAAGAAAACAATAAATGTATTTTTGTCAAAGTGGGATAAAAAAATTAATGTAGGATTACATTTTCGAAGTTTAGTTTTCAAAATGTCTTTTAATCAAATAACTCTTATTATTATGATAAAATAAAAAATATTTTTATAATACATGTATAACATCTTAATATATTTACAAAAAAAAATTAAAATGATAAAATTATCATGACAAATATTTTATTAGTATCATTCTTATAAAAAATAATTCTTTATTTATTTATTTTAACCAATATAAAATATATAAAATTAATAATTTAAAAAATAATAGATTGATGAAATTTTTTTTAAAATATTTCATGTGTTAAAATGTCTAAAGCAATATATGGATTTTAAAAAGATTTTTTAAAATATTTTGTATGAAATATGACTTTTTCTAAATAGAAAAAGCCAAATATTCAAAATAAAATTTTAAAAATTAAAAAATAAGTTATGAAAAAAAAAAAAACAAATTGTTTAAAGTTTGACTTTTCAAAGAAAAAAATGTTTAAAGTCAGTCTCAAAGAAATGTGCGTGAAAAAAAATCTAAAAAAACAAACACCATCTTCATATTATTAAGTATCAAGTTTTTTGTTTTTTATATGCTTAAAATTAATATCTGTTTTTGAAAGATAATATCCTAAATATATTAAGAAAATAATTCTAAGTTCGTACTTGTTTATGTAATGATGATACAACTTTATTATTATGAAAAAATAAAAAATATTTGTATAATATATGCATAACATGTTAACGCATTTACAAAAAATTAAAATGATAAAATTAGTGTGATAAATAGTTTATTATAATTATTTTTAACAAAAAAATTATTATTATATTTATTTATTTTATATAACTAAAAAAAATAATATATAAAATTAATAATTTAAGAAATAATAGATTTATGAACAAAGTTAAATATTCTCGTGTTTTTAAATTTTTGAAATATTCAATATGGATTTTAAAATATTTTGTGCAAATTTAAAATATGGCTTTTTTCTTAATAGAAAACTAAATATTTTGCATTTTCATCAAGAAGAAAATTTAAAAAAAAAAATAGAAATAAGTTATACAAATTTTTTTTTTTTAAAAAAATGGTTTAAAGTCTGAAACCAAATTGCTTTTAGAAACCAAAAACAAACGCCCTTGTTTAAGCAGAAAACAAACGCCCCTTAACAATGATGACATAGTAAAAAAAGGATTTAAAATAATAAATAAAAATAATATATTGGTTTTAATTTTATTTTTATTTTTCTTTAGTTTTTCTTTCCTTGTGGTCTTTTCAATAAAAGTTTACCATATTATTCTAAAAGAGTAAATTGATGATAAAATGCGTTTTTAACTAATCCTGGAAATTTATGTCCACATGCTCTAGTCCTAGAGTCCCAGTGAGACAGCTGACGGCTAATTGGTAAAAAACATATAACTTGAGACTATAATGCACTTCCATAAAAGATTAAGAAACTATTGAAAAAGTCTTAAATTACATAAATTACCAAAAACATTGGGTAACTTGGAAATGGACCAAATGGCTATAAATACAATAGTTTGGGTTACAACGAAGCATTGGAAGCTCTCAAACATGATATAAAAGGGTTTCTAGCTTTGCTCCGAATCTTCAATTACATCGTTAATGGCAGGAGGTGTGTAGATCTTTTTTTCTTATACTTTTTGTGTGTGTTTTTTATTGTGTAGCACATAAACAAAACTCTAACATATCAGTCAGCAGTCATGTTTTTTTTCGATTACACTGGGAGGGGGGTACCCCAGAACACTCAATAAGAAACTATTCTTTCCAAACCACACCCAGCCACATCCGGCTCTAACTGCAATTTCAAATCTTTAGGAGGGTCATTCCATCTTTGCAGCACTCCTTGCTACACGTTACGGGCTCTCTTGGCCATGTAATCAGCCATTATGTTACCTTCTCTATAAGTATGACAGATGTTGACAACCCATTTTCTTCTCATCGATCCATTCCCTACATTCTTGTATAAGACTCTCAAATAATACGTTGGTTTTTCCTATCCCTTTCAGCCACTGCACAACCTTCAGGCAGTTAGACTCTAGGATCAGACGTTTAGAACCTAAATCCCAAGCCATCTTCAAGCCATGCAAAACCACTCAGAGCTCTGCCACTTCTATCGAAGAACATCCCAGGTTTATCGAGAATCCCCTGAGCCACACACCTTCTTCATTTCTGATACTATCAAACAATATTTTTATATTTTTATTGTTAAGAATAAAATAATTATTCAAAATAATTACCAAACATGTAATACATTAATTATAAAAAAATTCAGAAACTAATTTTTTCATACAAATCTTTTCATATAACCAATTTCTTTAAATATTTAGGTAAATAAGGAAGAATGATATAAATTGAAAAAGGTAATTATGGACACCACATTTTGACTATAGATAAAGTTAGATTTCCTTTATCAATGACAAGTGTTAAATTTTGGACATGATCAGGCTGCCTATTCAAGAACCCAATAAAGTTAACGATCTATTCCCAAATAATTAGTATCACTGTAAATAATTATATAATTATTTCAATAATTATAAAATACACTAATACGTAGCTTCCTTCGCTTTGCCCTTCTTTAATGCGTTTGACGGGTCAATGACATTACGTATACCATAATTTGAGCTTCTGAGTCCCCGGGTTTAAAAACCTACAAAGACGTTATCCGGCAAATCTATCGGTAACGATTACAGTGCTTTACAATCCGTACATAAACCTAGCCTCCATAATTTCTGAGAGAGAGCTTCATCGCATCGGCCTAATTGCAAATGATTCGCAGACGTCACAATACGCGCTTATTTGATCTTTGATTAAGATACATGATTCTAGTGGGTTATGTGGTTTTATTCTCGTATTTGGTGTAACAAGAATAAAATCACATCTATGTGTGTTTATTCTCAGGTATTTAATCTAACAAGTGCAGACGTATGATCATACTCATCATTTGATTAATAAGTTAGTATTTTGGTGCTAATTTGATCATACCATTTTTGAAATATATATATATTTTGGGAACTCCAATTTATAAAATTCAATAATTTTGTTGAAATCGATATGGGTTTGACAAATAATGTGTTTTTGCTGCTTTGAGTGAGATTTGCATGATTATTGTGGTTAAAATCGTATATTAGGAATTAAACCCATGAATGTCAATTCGAAATTTTTTTTTCAAAATTAGCACCGTGGATTTGTTCTTAATAAAGAGATTCCAGAAAAACCCAACTTGAATCGTCGAAAACCGACGGACTACGGCTATTAGTCGGTCAAAGCCATTTATCTACCGTCAACGCCGCAAGGTTGAAGACGATTCAAACGCTATGTCGCTTTGCGCAAGCAATGACATGATTATCATTATTACAGTTTTCATAACGCTCCTTCATTAAAGTAATTAATTAATTACTAATTGAATTACCATTATTATTTTCATAACGCTCCAATTAAATTATCATTACCTTTACAACGCCTAATTCAACTATGATGAAGTATGATATGTTTATTTATTTTAGAATTAATTTTTTAAATTAATATGTTACCAAAGTAACTCGTTAATTTAATTAAATTAATTTTATAATAATGAACTTTCTATATCTATGCTAGTAGTCACCCAAAGGATGATTATTTTATGCCGATGTAGGGTAATAATAGTCTAAAATGTAGACAACAGTTTTTTAACATGCAAACATTATTCTTGGCCCAAAGAAAGGCATAATGTTTGCTGCTATAATATTGTCTACATTTAGTAAGCCAGCAATCAGAGCACCAGTTAAAACTGTTTCGCATCCGCAGACCTCAAATACAATGTTGTGCTTGGTATCTTATTAAGGCCTATGTGTATATATATCTCCGTGTTTAATATATACGTGTTGTATTAATGTGAGCATTTTGTGTTTATTTTCAAGATTCACTATGTCTCAAGTATTTCGCCAATATGAGAAGCATTCCTAAGCTTAACAACTTTGTTAGTTTTAGTTAATTTGGTTTTGGTACCGAGTGACACTTGTGGATAGATGTGAGCCACTACTCACATAAGTGTCACTATGTGCTTCGCACTGAGCGACCGACAATTGATGGTGAAAGATACATCTATACGAGAAATGGCAAGAAAGCTCAAGTACAAGCTATTGGGACATTTCAAATTTATAAAGAGATTCCCGGTTTTATTTTAATTTTGGAAAACACATTTATTGTAACGTCATTTAGACGGAATTTGATTTCTGCTTTCATGTTCGACAAATCGTTATCTTTGTTCATTTGGAAATGAAACATTTAGTCTTTTCCAAAATTCTAAAGTTATTGGAACTGGTAGTCTAATTGATAAGCTATATAAATTAAATATGCAAAGTCCCAATACAAATTTAATAATGAATGCAACCATTATTGGATCAAAGCGCAAATTAAATAATGAGAAATCCTCGATGTTATGGCATAAGCGTATGGGACATATTTCCAAACAACGAATTGAAAGGCTAATAACTCAAGGAATTCTTGATTCCTCGACATGTCAGATTTTGACATATGTGGATTGCATTAAAGGAAAAAATGACTAACAAAGAAAGACAAAGAATCGCGTAATAATCGCCTAGCTTGATACATAATGGATATGGACCATTCTGCCACTCTTCGAATGGGCACACATACTTTATCACATTTATAGACGACACTACTTATATGGTTATTTGTACCTAATACAAACAAAGATTCAAGCTCCTAGAAGTGTTCAAAATTTTCAGCTATGTTGAAAATCAGCTTAGGTGGGCGAGTACCTTAAAGCCGCCAAATCCGACCGTGAGGAATATTACTTGGTGAGATATGATGGATCAGTGAACTCGACAAGCAGATATACCTCAATACACCATGCCTGAACTCCAGTCAAAAATGGTGTAGCCGAGAGACGCAATAGAACCCTTTAAAGACATGGTAAGAAGTATGATTAGTCATTCTTCACCTAATTCATTATGGGGTGAAGTATTAAAGACCAGCTTATATACTCAATGTAGTTCCCAAGAAAGGAAGTAACAAACCCTATATGAGTTGGTTATGGACGTAAGAAGCCTAGTATTAGACATCCGCACGCCCTGTGGTCATTCACCAAAACAAGGCCTTATAGGCCCAATGAAAGAAAACTGGACTCAAGGACTGTTAGCTGTTATTTTGTGATACCCTGAGAGGTCTAAAGGGTATATTTTATGACCTTCGCTGCGTCCTTCTTCGAGACGGTAATGCCAAGTTTATTGGAGCAGGTGGGAGCACTAAGTTAAGGAGGTCATTTTTAAGGAGGAGTATGTAAATGCTCCAACCACAACTACTATTGAAGCTATTAGTGACAATCAGGTACCCATTCCTATTATTGTGCCAAGTGTTGTGGCAATGATGACATTCCTGTGCAACTCCATAATCGAGGCTCCACCCATCAGATTTGAGGAACCACATCAAACACAGCAACCTCAACAAATTAACCCTCAAGTGCCATTAAGGCTGTCCACTAGAGAAAGGAGAAAGGCACTCAGATGATTCTATGGCTCTTTCTCAGAGCATGAGTTTGAGCACAGATTGGAGGACGATCCTACGCTCACAATCAAGCCAAACAACGACCAATTAAAAGTGGATTGCAGCCTATGCAAGAGGAAATGAAGTCCATGAAAGATAATGTACGTTGGGATTCAACACCGCTTAAAGGTATAAAACCAATTGGTTGTAAATGGATATTCAAACCAAACGGATTCAAAAGGCAATGTCGAGAGATATAAGGCACGCTTATCGCCAAGGGCTTTACCCAAAAGGAAGGCATAGATTATATGAGACCTTTTCGCCGCCACGAAGACTCATTCGTAATTATAATGGCACTAGAGCTCATTAGATCTAGAGTCGCACTAAATGGATAAGCCAAGATGTTTTCTTCTCAATGGAGACATTTGATGAAACTATATACATGGTGCAACCGTGAGAACTTTGAGTTAGGAAACCCAAAGCACCTAGTACGTGCACTCAAGAAGTCCATTTATGGTTTAAAGGTGCATCCCAATAATGGTACCGAAATTTGATAAGGTGATTTCTTCATGGTTTCGTGAGAACATTGTTGATCGCTGCATATATCTTAAGTTCGTTGGGAGCAAGTTTGTTATATTGGTGCTCTATGGATGACATTCCGCTAGCAAGCAATGATGTAGGTCTATCAGATGACACCAAAAAGGTTCTATCCGCCATTTTAAAATGAAAGAGACCTTGGTGATGCATCATATGTTTAAGATACAACCATAGGGATCGTCAAGATGTATACTTGGCTTATCTCAAAAGGCCTATATCAATAAGGTGCTTGAAAGGTTTATAGTAATTGTGCACCAGATACACTGCGGGCAAAGGGTGATAAATTCAATAGGTCAATGCCCCAAAATTGAACTCGAGAGAAAAGAATGCCGAGAACCACCCTTATTCGTCTCGCAATAGAGCCTTATGTATGCACAAGTGTACGCTGGCCCCGATATAGCGCATATTGTGGGGAATGTTAGGCGATATCTCAATCCTGTATGGATCACTAGAAAGCAACTAAACGAAAGGATGAGGTATCTTCAGAAGACAAAGGATCGTGATAACATATCACACCAATCAATTAGGCACATCTACGCATTTGCAGATAGCCAGAACGGTCACACATATCTTAGCGCTGGCGAGGCTATGGTGTAGCGACGTATTTAGCATCAACCATGGAACACGCATTTCATTATGATTCCAATCGGCGAATATCGCCAACCCAATCACTGGATCTCAGATTTATTGCGATAGTTTCACTTAGATTAACGCGGATAATAAAGTCACAGAGTTATATTCTAAAAACAACCTGAGTTCATCAAAATCAAAGCACATTGACACAGTTTCGTTGTAAAAGAAAGAGTTCAGAGCGTCAAGTGTCAATTGAGCATATTAGTACGAACTCCATATGATTGCGTACTCCACTCACTCAAAGGCTTGCCACCTATGTGTTTCATGAGCATGTTGCTTGATGAGCGCACACTTAGTCTAGACGTATATAGAAGATAGGGAATTCAGCCTGGTTTTATGTAATTATGTGATTGACACGCTTATAGTTATTTCATTTTATATGTACAGACATGCTATGATTATTTAATGCATTTATGTTATGTTCGACTACTCGCTAGATGTCATGATTTTCTACCGCTTAGCATAGCGGTATTTGAAAATATGATACTAGACTCATTTGAGTCATAAGAAGACCTTTGGAGATAGGCATACTATAGATCACATTTTATGTAATCTCTGCCACACGCCTATATTTCACCCATGTCATTGATTGTGCCGTTTGTTGACAAAGATAGGTCTCAAGCATTTATGAATGTAATAAATGCCGCTTTGATCCCATTCTAGTACAATTAATGACCAGATTGTTTGTTTTATTTTGTGATCGGATTAAAGGTATATTCAAGGCGCAACTTTAGTATTCAATCATGTACACTGCAACACTTGCAGCCCAAGTGGGAGATTGTTAGATTTCCTTTATCAAATGGGACAAGTGCACTTCGACAATGATCATTGCCTATTCAAGAACTCCAATAAAAAGCTAATGGATCTGTATTCCCGCCTGAATTGTGGTCTGGTTAAATAATTATATAATTATTTCATTAATTATAAAATATGGAATTAATGTGTGGTTTCTCTGCTTCGCCTTAATGTTACTTTGATGGGTCGACATTAAGGGGCAATTAAGTAATTTGAGCTGGGGTCCCCGGGTTTAAACCTAATAAAGACGTTATCTCTGCAAATTTCATTGAGAGAGTAGAACGATTGCTTGTGCTTTACAATCCAAGCATAACCCTACCCTTCATACTGGAGAGAGCTTCAGTTATCGCATTGCCTAATTGCACATCTGCAGATGCCTTCTACTAATATTACGATTATTTGATCTTTGGATTAGTATGCATGATTCTAGGGTTATGTGGTTTTATTCTCAGATTGGTGTGTATCAAAGAATAAAAATCACATCTATGCTATTCTTGTATTTAATCTAACATGATGCATTTCCCACTAAAAATGCGAGACTTGTTTTGTATTTTTTTTTAACATTTTGAAAAAGGTTTTGGTAGAGCTACTTTTTTTTTTTTTTTTTTGAAGGGAAAGCAAAATAAAAAAGAAAATCCTGAATGTGACTCCTAATATGGAAAAGTGGGTCTGAGGAAAACTGAGTCTAAATTAGAGGATCATGTTACTTATCAGGAAGGTACAGTGACAAGCCGTAGCACCCTTCTAATCCCCTAAAGTTTGGGTCTCTAATATTCAAGTTAAGGGAAATATGTTAATCGATTAATAATACAATGGATATCACGAAGAAACAACAATGACACTATAAGAACATATTAAAACATATAATAAATAATAAAGTCTAAGGGAAGTAAAGACATCTAGGGCAAAGAGAATTGCAGCACCATCACTAGTAGACAATGTTAGTGTGGTGACAAATATAGAAACATTCATAATCAAATTAAGAAACAGGGTGTAAATCAAGCACCAAATTATTCATTGAAATGATACATGAAATGTTAGGCCCCCACCAAGACTCATTTATTTAGCACGTAAGTCAACTCCATGTAGTCCCATTTTATTGGAATTATAAAGTAGATCGTGTTTTTGAGTTTTGAAATCAAATTAAGAAGGGTAATTTTGAAAAACGAAAAATTGATTTGGGATTTGAAAAAATTGGATGTCATTTTTGGAAAATTAGAAAGACAACATGTGACGCCTCATTTCTGGGCTCCTGACCACCGTCAACTCATTTTACTTGTGTCTCATATCATGAGACCCATACATGAGTAAAATGGCCACTTTGACCCATACATCCATACTCACAAAAATGTATATTTTATACAAAAATGAGTTAATTTACAATTACCAAAAACTGGGTCTTTTACAAAATACATAACAAGGCCACATATGGCAATTTCTTCGTCTCTAAGACCCTGATGTGCGTCCCATCCCCGGTGAACCTTCTGTGATTTCTGAAATACCCTTCTTGACAAAGGGTGAGCAATGCCCGCAGTTGAATTATCCTTACATGGGTTACTCCCCACCTATGCACACATGTAATGACAACCAGCACATTCAAGTAAAACATGCAAGTCCCTACCAAATGCTCACATGATACTGGATGGAGACACACCTCACCCTTTCCCACTTCTCAAGCCCTCACTGACTCCCTCACGCATGCCTAACCCAAGTGTGAGAAAACACAGTTTTCAAAACAAAAGGTTTTTGTTCTCTAAAACATACTACCGAGTTCGATAAAATCTATTGAACAACTCTCCGAGGTGAATTGCTAGGTAATTCTCCGAAACAATTCATGAGTCCCTCCGACGTGAATTGTTGGACAACTCTCTAAGGCAATTTTTCGGAAAATACCTCAAAATTTTCACAACCATTTTTTTTCCTTTATTCTTTCTCGCGTCACGCACTCACACCTATCGCTTTGCGCCGCTCTGCGCGATATGAAATGGCTATACCATTTTCATACAACACATGTCAATATATCAAACGCATGGGATATATTAACAAAATTTACATACTAACCATACATGTTATTCATGCATAAGACACATCAAAATTAGCTCATCATGAATAAACATCTAATCTGTCGACTCCACATTAATATGTTTATACATCATGTTAACATTAAATTCATTAAATATATTTCATTAATAACTAAATCATTTATTTTAAGCAAATTCACATGGACGTTTTTTTTATCCAACGCAGAATCGAGACTACTTTTAATACCCCCAAAATGCTGGGCGTGATAAATTTCTTCATCAACCTCGGTTCTACTTCTTTGGAATCAAAATTCATGGTCATTTCCGACCTCACAACACCCGAAACCATAATATAACACACATGTAAAGCACACGGGGACCATTTTCAGTCCGTATCGCCGGATCAAGTTCAAAATCTAACCGCATTCTGATTATCCCAAAGTTTGGGATCGACCAAACCTGGCCACTCACTACTCACACCATCCAAACCACAATAATACTCTTAAACCGAAAATAAACCAAGCAAGAGGAGAAAACCCTACCTCCCTGAGTTGTCGAAACTCTATAAACCGACGCCTACGCCAGAAATTTCTTACATAAAGTGGGAAGCAACTTTGCTTCTTAGCTCACCAGGATTCGATGGTCCGATCGTCTGAAACAGAGAATGAGCCTCTCTAAAATCCCTTCCTTCTCTCTCTCATTTTCCCTCCCAAACCGCAGAGAAAAGGAGTCAAGATTTGGGTCCTCTCACTGGCCACATGTCAGCCATCATCGGCCGGGTTTCGATTCCTATCCACTTTATCCATCTACTTTTGAATTTCCATCCAATTAAGATGCCACGCCCATGTTCCAATTTGGCTCTAATTGTTTGACTAATTCTACGACACGTGAAGACCATGAGCCACTCAAATGTGTCAAGTATCCCGCACTCCCTCTCTGCTCGGAAACGTGAAATTCGACTTCTAATTCAACTAAATTTTATGGTAGCTAGATTTCACGATACGACCCCAAATTGCAAAGTTCGCTCATTATCCAAGATCTAAAATTTTCTGATTGGACCGAAATTATATTTTACCCTTTTTCAAAAAATTGTGGATTTTCTCTTGCTCACACAATACTACATGAATAATTGGAAAACGGATTCTAATTTGAGGAACTTAGATAAATTGAATTTTGATTTCCTTGAAATTTAAAGAGAGTGAGTTTTAAAATCTTGAAATATAAAGAAGAAGAATTTTGAATTTATAAAAATAAATAAATAAACTAAAGGAAATGATTTTTTATTTTTTTTTTGAGATTTAGAGAAGACAAAATATGAATGAATTTTTTTTTTAATTTGGTAATTAAGGAAATTAATGTTTTAAATTTTTGAAGTTAAAGAAAATGATTTTTTTTAATATGGTAATAGGTCAAGTTAAAATAATAATAATAATATTTGTTTCAAAGAATAAGGGAAAAAGTCAAAATCAATGAAAATGGGGGTAAGTAAGAATATTATTCAAAAGTCTATAAAGCCTTAATAATAAAATGAGAGGTATCTAATTATTGCAATTATTTCACCCTTATAAATGTTCTGGTTCAAGCTCATGTTTGTAATGACAAAATTATTTTTTTGAGAAATTAGCTAGCATTAAAGAAAAAAGGTACTGATGTTAAGGGTTATGAAAATAAATGAGGGCAAAAAAAAAGATAAATTTAGCAATTAAATAAAAACTGATGTTGAGTCCTTGAAGAAACATGTGGCAGATTTAGGGTAGAATTATTAGAGAAATGAATGTTTAGGAAGAAAGATAATATAACAGAAAACAAGACCAGAGGGTTGACAAAATGTGCTGAAGGGTTTGCAAAACGTTGTGAACAACCGGAACATCTCTATTGGACTGAAAAATAAAAATCTATCTCTACTGCACTGAAAAAATTCATACTGAATCCACATCTACTACACTCATATTCTGCTATTTGGGAATCAAGAAGCAAATAAACTAAAACCGCTCTTCAACACTTCCAAATCTAGTTGCAAATGATAATTTGTCTTGTACTTCAACTTCACCAGACCCCAAATACAAGGAGATACAAAAAAGAATCCTCTAACACTACAACACAAATCTAAATGCGAAACTAGCACTACAACCTAAACAATAATAATATGCAATTATCAACATTACCACTCAGTTTCTGCACAATAGTTCATTACTATATATTCTAATACAAAAATCCAAATACAATAATGGCAAAACAGACAGCAAGATAGAATTGGGAATAAGATGAGTCGATAGAGAATAAATCATTAGGGAGAGATGGACAAAACATAGAGTGAATCCCCTTGAACAACCCTCGACAAGATGGGACAAACCACAGCCATATCACATGAAGATGCGGCAAAAACCACAAAACAGCATCAAAAAGAGGATCCATACCAAAGCCCCCTTTCCTCCTCTAGCCACTAGAAAAGCCTCTCCAGCTGTCCTTCTTCTCCCTCTCTCTCCATGTCCCCTTCTCTCCCTTTGCCTGGCTTCTAATTTATAGGAACTTCTAGATAAAACTAACCCTAAACCTCAGACATGAAAGGATAAAAAACATCTCACTAAAAGTGCAAGAAAATAAAATAAAAAAAGAAAATCCAATCAATAAAACAAAACTAAGTAAAATAAATAAATAAAAAGTAAAGAGCCCAAATTGGGGTCTAATAAAGAAGATTTTTGTAAAGGTTTAAAGAAAAACTACGATTTGTAGTTTTTTCAAACCAAGACCTTTCTGTGTGCTAATTGTGATGTCTTTTTACCAATTAGTTATTCATACAAGGCCGATCAGAATCACCTATCAACTTTGATACCTCCCAATCGCCTCAACAAGGCGACTTAGCATTGGCAATGAATTTCAGGTGAATTTGAAATTTTGTTGTTAAAAATGTTGATCTATTTATTCTATCCTAAATATAGGTTGGAAAAGTTTAATCTCGAGTTTTGACGCGGAATAGTGTTTCGAATAAAATCCAAATCTTATTATAAGTTTCAAAATGACTAAACTAGTGCTGCTATGGATCAGCATAAGTAACGGTCGCCGCCGCGAACGATGTTTTTATAAAGTTCACGCCGCATTCACAACAACTGAGATAGTTACCTACTCAGTTTGTATATCCATAAGCTCGTTTATCGTTTCTCAACGTTGAGAAACTTGAACTTGGACAGGTTCCACAACTTTAAGCATAATGCAAAATATTCAGGGTAACCAAGATGAGGGCAAAGTGACATGCTTTTACTACTAAAAACCTAAAATTTTATTCCAAACGACTATTGAGCTACAAGCTACAACAGTGGTGAAAGTCTTCAAATAAACCTAAACAACAAGGGAAGATACTAGCTTCCAATAACAAACTATTGATGAATCGGAGAAATGTTTGCACATAAAGCTATAAAGCAAAAACAGGGATGCTTTCACATAAAACTACCCAGGAAATGAAAAACCCACACCCACGCAGCATCTTCGTCGATGCCCTCATCGACTAGATCAAAGATTACCGGGCTAAGATGGAATTAGAATTATACAAAAACACTATCATTTTATCTAAACTTCTTGTAAAACGTCATATGCACTACTTCGATTTTGCTTGTGTTCTTCTCAAGGTCTTCCTGTTGAAAAAAAATAAAGGAAGATCCATGACTAAAAGCCAGATCTGAATCATCAGATTGACAACTCCTTTGCTCTTCCTTGTCAGAGTCACTAAGCAGGTAACTATAACGCCGACGGCCAACGGCCATCGCTAGGTATTTATCACTTTGGTTAACCAATTGGCCATTCACAACAATCGATCATCAAGTATTCTTGACCTAATACCGGTTGTGAACACCGCCATCAACTCATCGGGCCAGCCGCTGCTCACAACGACCGCTATCGCACCTGGCCCATAACGCACTGGGCTTTACTATTTTTAAAACTTATAATAAAATTTGGATTTTTTATTCCAAAAACACTATTTACATCCAAAACTCTAGAATATGAGCCTAATTTAACCTTAGGGGGTATATAATAACAAAGATTGGTTGGTAGCCTAGTGTTTTGGAATCCTAAATTTTGAGGGACTATAGCAATGGTCTGAGGTTCGATTCTAGTTGACTACAAAGAGAAATTATTTGCAAAAAAATAAAAAATCAGGGAGGGCATATGCCCCCTGGGCACTAGCTAATATATATATACATATATTGAGTAATAAAGCTATAAAATATATTTATTTTCATGTGATTAAAAATTAAAAAGAATTGTTTCAAAAATTTTTAAAACTTAATAAATAGACAAATGGAATGGGTGGCAGGATGTGATATGAAAATTATTTGAATAAAAATGGGAAACACTTATGACCTTGACTTTATTTCAAGGGTCTATCCTATATAGAGGGCAAAGTGATTCATTGCATCACCTTTAAAAATTTTGATTAAAAGCATGATTTAAAAAACTATTGATTGACTACTCCTAGTTTATGATGATATGGAATACATGTAGATCTCGCCTATGATGAATATAAGTTCAGTATAATTCAAAACTCATATTTTTAAAAGACGAGTTCAATGTAAATTTAAGACATAACTATAAATATAAAACTCGTATGTTGAAAAGACAAGTTCTATGTAAATTAAGAACTCGCCTATTAAAAATATGAGTTCAGTACATATTAAGAACTTCTTGTTGAAAAAACGAGTTCAATGTAAATATAGAACTCGCTTGTTAAAAAGAGGAGTTCAGTGCAAATTTAGAGCTCACTTGTTAAAAAAAGGAGTTCAGTGCAAATTTAAAACTTGTCTATTGAAAAGACGAGTTTAGTGTAAATTACTCGTCTATTGAAAATACGAGTTCAGAGCAAATTTTAAACTTGTTTGTTGAAAATATGAGGTTAATGTAAATTTAAAACTCGTTTATTGCAAAGATTTAGTTTAATACAAATTTAGAAAAGTTCTGAATTTATATTGAATTCGTTTTTTAAAAAGACGAGTTCTTCTAATTATATTAACTCAACACCTGCTACAGTCATAAACAAATCGTAAAGTAATTTTTTTTGCTCTATTCCACATTGCGTAAGTGGATGAGGATTTTAAAAATAATTTTTTTAGCACATGTGGCCTTTCAATCAATATTTTTAAATATGCACTATTTTAATAGATATTTATTAAGATTTTTTTGCTTTTTTAAACGTCCCCCCTATGGAAGGGAATAGTTCATGTCAATTCCCAACTCGAAACCAATCAGAAAGCCCGGTAAAGACGCCCGGCCTTTGAAGGAAAACAATAAGTGGGCCCAACTGATACCACTCTTTTCTTGAATTAGAAGTTAATGGGCTGGTGGGCCTATCTGTTGGCCCATGTGATTTTTTGGAATTTTTAATTTTTTCGAACACTCAAATATGTGTTTCTACCTTGTTTAATCAAGCGGGAAGTGGTTAGGTTCGCGTAGGGGAAAAGTTAGTGAGTGCAAGGCACCAACAATTAATATTTTAACAATTAATATTCACGGTTTATTAATCGGACCGGCAGTCGAATCGCGGTTAAACCGATAACATAATAAATATATTATTTTATATTTTATTTAAATTTTAAAATATATAATTAATAATATTTAAGATATTATTTATTACTTTTTATATAAGTAAAGTATTTTAAAATTTATTTTAAAAATATGTATAATATTTAAATATGAAATCTAAAATAAATAAATAATCATAATGCACGCGTAGCTGTTTTTCAGAATTTCCTCTTTATGCTCAAATCCACATGCCTATAATATTTGACACTTTTCTTGGGCTATGCCTTTCTAACCCAACTCAAAAACAAAAAATTGTAGAGCGAATGAACCTGCTTGGCCATTCAGCTTCACCGCCGACCGCTGGCCCAATGGGGCTTCATCCTGCCTAATTCATAACTCGCTGCCATCAATCGACCGGCTTGGCTGACGGCCACGTCCGACGGTCTGATCCGATTTTCAAAACACGCAAGAACAAACGCCATTCGTCTTTGTGGAGAGCCCAACCCCGCCAACAGAGTACTCCAGAACTTCATATCATCCTCGACGGAGAGCCAGTGATTGTGTTTTTGCCTTTCATATAGACATACATGCTTCATATGTACAACCCAGTTATGATGGATGAGTTGCAAACATTCGTGAATTAGATTCGCATGATTATCGCCAGGTGTACACTAGCCTGAATTAGTCTCTACTACTAAGCACTGAATTCCACACATGCAAGCAGGGAGACTGTGTAAGGAGGGCCTAACCTGCCTCAACCATAAGATACCCTCCCATATTTGCAGCAAAGCCTGAAACCCATCTACCCAAATTCTCCACTCATCCTCCCCCCCTAGCAATTATCCTATCAATATTAGCACCTCCATTCTGTTGAGGGTGTGCCACCCAACTTGCGAAGGAACCCAACTGATCCAGTTGGTAATATTAACACAGCCACCCCAAGAAGAATCCGACAATTATCCATTGGCTGTGACCACCTTATGGGAGTACCTGTTTTCAGAATAAGTGGCCCATGTTTCTCTCATTATATATTCACAAATCTTTTTTCCATTTAAATATCATCTTTAAATCTTATGATAAATCTTTTTATTTCATCAAAATTTAAATGGAATTTCGTGTAATATCACAATAAAAAAAATCCTATTGCTTTTTATTATTTTAATAAAATTAAAAAATTATTATTATTTTTAAATAATTCATCCAAATTTTTGTACGGGCCACTGGAGCAGAATCAATTCAGCCTTTAATAACAATAGAAGAAAGTTAATAGAAGTGACATGAATTGGTCACTTATTTTTTATGTTTATTTAATTTATTTTACCTCTTATATATAAAAATTAAATAATTATATTTGATTTTATTTATTTTTATTGATAAATCAAAATAGAAAACTATTTTAATTTTTTTCCTTTCTTTAACAATTTTTGATAATCAGATCATGCTCAAAGATAAAAATAAATAGTTGCATAAATACCATATACTACGATTAAAATATCAACACATATATTCCAGAACGGATTTTACTGAAATATCGGAAATATCGGTAAATATCTAAAGGATATTTTTACAAAATATCGGGTTATTAAAATTTTCATATTTTAATTATATAGATTATAGAGAAATGATTCTTATCTTAATTAATAGATTAAATCAAATGGATTAGTAATTATTAAATTAATATGTTATATTAATATATTATTCGATATTATTATGTTGTTAAACATATTTATTTGCTTATTATTATAATATTACGTAGATAATTAAGTGAGATTCAAAATATTATATATTATAATTTTAAATTTTTTAAACGAGCATATTTATTTTTTCTCTCCTTTTCTAAATTGAATATTTGATTTAAAAATATTATAAGTTTATAATGTAAAAATAAAAAATAAAATAAAATATTTTAAAGTGATTATGAACAAATAAATAATAAAGATAATATAAAAGCCAGACATAATGGGTTAATCAAATTTACTTGCTTGCAGCTGCAAGACACTTGCATTTTGCTTTGCTTTCAAACCCTTTATAAAGAATTTTTTCATATTTTTGGAATCAGGAAAAATCGGTTATTTTTCTCCTATTTTTTTTCTTCCGATTTTTCCTTCCTAAAATCGTTTCCAACCCAACCGAAAACCGATAAATTGCCGAAAAATCGTCAAAAACCACCACTATTTTATATATGTATTAAATTAAAGCTCTACAAATAAACCTATTCTATAACTTGCATGTCCTAACAATTTTAAGTAACAAACCTTTTGAACCGTATATATATTAATGTTTTAAAAAATTGATTAATAATTGAATCCAAAAAATTACTGATTCAAAATTCAGAGGTTAAACCATGATTAAATTGGATTGGAACCGGATAAAAAAGTCATCAATGAACTATCCGATTTCATTTTTAAATCATTTCATATACATCATAATCAAGAAGATTTTTCATTTGGTTCAAGATTAAGTTTTGACTTCTTAAAATCGAACCCTTCACGCGAAATGAGGTACAAAATCAAAACTCTATCATTGAAACCACCACCATCTAGACCTAGCCTTTAGTGACTCATCAATCTCTAACCACCCATACACCCATGCCAAATCTTCCCACCACTTCAACATCTTCATTTCAATAGTACTTCCATTGATTATAAATGGCCACAGTTTCAGGCCTTATCCCACTTCCCCTCCAACACAAATCACATCCACACTCCCCCATAACTAAATTAACTGAAATTCATAGTATTCATATTCACATGAATTAATGTGGTGAAGAAGAATCTTGGGACCATTTCTTTCTTCTTGGAAATCTCACTCAATGTCTTGTCTTTACGTATATATGGACATATATAGGCTAGAATATATATATATATATATACTGTCTAGTATACACTGTCGGCGTTTGTGGTGGCTTTTGCCCTTTATCAGTCACATCACTTGTCACTTTGCAATTAATTTGAGGCAGTGGGGTTTCGTGGCTAGAAAGATATGATATGGACGGGTCAAGAATATTCCAAAGAGGATGCCGAAAAAAGATAAATCATTGTCTTAATTCCATACATTTCTTGTTGCTAGGTAAATTATATGTGGTACAATTGTTTAAAAATATATATATGGTGACAATGATATTCAACACGTAGCATTGTTTATGTGCCTGTAATTTAATATTTATCTACTCTCAAAGTAAGGAGGGAGAGAGGTAAAGGTAACAGTTATTTTCTATGACCATCATGGGAACTGGAGAGTTTATGAGGTACTTTTCCTTGATCTGAAAGGTCAATCCATGTGAGATTTTTCGAGAAAGTTTTATACTGTATTATGACTTGCCATTAATAAGCATAACTTGAAAATTTATGAGTGATGTTCGTGTCTTCATTACAATGAAGACAGATAAAGTGAGAAAAAGTGAGAGAGAGGGAGAGAGACTCGCTTTTTATTTTTTATTACTGATTATTGAGCATGGAAGAAGGGCTTTCATTTTCATTTTCTTTTATATATGTAATCTCTTTCCACTTTTTCTTGTCTTTTCTATGTTCTTGCTGGTGCAGAACAGGCTTCCAAGTTGCAGGCAGGAGTGGTTAGTAGCACAAAAGCTTCTAATCTCAATTTTTCAACTCTTTCAGCACCTTCCAATCCCAGGCTATTACGTAATTAATCTGCCATACACTCATCTTAATTTTCTTTCTTGTCGCTCGTCACACTCTTGTTTGAATTTTCTGTTCAGTTCTTGTTTTTCTTTCCAAAAAAAATAATTTGTGTAAATTTCTCTCTGATGTCCATATTTGACTGTTCACATTTTTCCTTAAAAATAATTTTACTTTTTTTTTCATATCGGTTGTGATATTCTCCCTTGAGAAGTTTCAAAGGCTAAAACATAACTTTACTGTAATATTACTATTATTGTTATTATTATTATTAACAATTTTCAGTATTCAGTATTTAATTTTAAAAGTATTCCATGTATGGCCTTCATCATATGGCGCTATACGTTGACATATACAAAAATATTGAGATATGCCCCTCGTCCCATCAACAAAAATAATGTCGAAGATTATTTAAAATTTATGTAAGGATAATGATACGTGGGGAATAGAAAGTGGAAATTAAAAATCTTATTTATCTGCTTTCTTTCTCTATATTTGATAAAGTTTATAAGGAAAATGAGCCTAAACATGAGTATAATCTTATTGGAACTCAAATTTCATTGATAAGTGAACATCTATTCAAAGAAAGTAGGTGGTATTTTTAATTAATATTGTTAAGGTGGTCATGTAAAATAGCGTAAATTATTATTTTAATATTAAATTTTATAGTAGGTCATGTCTATTAAGTAGTAGAGGGAGCACATTTTAAATAGATAAAAGTACAAAATGTATACTAGAAGTCACAAATGAAGACAATTTACTATCAAATGTATTAAAAAAAAAACAAATTAAATTTTACTCATTTAGTCAACCTCTTTTTTGAAAATTAAAGTGTCTATCTCAAATGATAAAAGAACGAGGGAGGTTTAAGGCTCAAAGTCCCTTAGTGAAAACCCAAAGTGAATGAATGTCAAAAATAAAAAAGATAACAAATGTACTTTTTCTATCTCTTTCTTTAAACCCTATTGGTATTAACACATTGTTCAATTTTTTATAAAAATAAATAAATATTTGTATGTTAGATTTTAAGATCTGTGTTATGATTTTATTTATAGTTTTATTATTTGATAATTAAAAAGTCTCAGAATCTATCATTTAAAAATATATGGATACTATTATCAATATATTTCCTTATTGTTTTTATCGGAATGAAAATAAATATTTTTTTTTGTTTTTTTGAAAATACCCTATTTTCAAAAGAGTAAATTGTCTTTATTGGACTCGAAACCCTCCCTATGTCATTTTTGCTTGTTTTAACGATAAATGCTCAAATCACTTGATGACAGATGAAAAATAAATAATATTTTAAATATTAAATTCCTTATTTAATCAAAATATTAAAAATCAAATTGCAAATTCAATTTCATTCCATAAAATATATAAATGAAAACAAACAAACACCAACACATAATAGCAGGGGTGAACTAGGGATTCCTGAACAAAGGAGACACACAGTTATATGTTGTACAATTCTTAACGGATTGAACTCACACTTAATATTTAGAAATTTCAAATGACAAAAATATAATATTTGAGTTTAAATTTTTTAAAAATATAAGAAGAAATATTTCAAAAAATTAGTGGAGGTATGCCCCCTACTTTAGCACTGTTTAGATCCGTCCCTCCCTTAATAGTACAGATTTGGTAATGATTAGAAATATGTTTAGATCCGTCCCTCCCTAATAGTATGACTTGAATGATTAGAAGTACTTGAACGCTATAAAAGAATTTTTTTTCAACAAAAAGTGGACAAAATGTTAATTATTTGTAGATAAATATTTGGAATTTGTACACTATGAATTTGGGTTTTTTATTACAGATTTTAAAAATGTGGCATTGGTAAGAAGTTTTATTTTTAGTAAGTCCAAAGCATTATATGACTTAAAATAAAATATAAATCTTATAGATGATATAACCACTTTTTAGTCAAGGGCTTCATCCCCTTAAACTTGGAATAACAATCAGACTTTCTTAAGTTTTATTTTTTACAATATTTAAAATCTACAAACATTTGTTTTTTGAAAATGTTGTTGAATGATAATCTAAAGGAGATAGTTCCTCTTATGTACAAGAAAATAAGAGAATTTCCGAGATATGGAAATAGTGTCAGAGAGAGAAAGTGAAGCCAGCACTAAGAAGAGCACCAGTTTTTTAGGATAAACTATAAGATAGTGGGAAGGCCTATTTATAGTTCTAGTTATCTTTCCAATATTCCTACACGATAGAACTAATGAGGGTATTAATTACAAAGAAAGAATGACATTGATGTATACATGTAATTTTAGATGAATTGTCTTATTTCCAGGAACACTGACCGACACTTGTTATAATGTTAATCCGGGCATTATCTATTTGAAAACCTTCGCTTATAACACTTTTGAATTATCAATTTTTACCACAGCCTTATTAAAACTTTGCTTATAAACCCCAGTGGGAACAAACCTAGTGAAGGAAAAAAAAGTACAACATTTTGTATGTTAGTACTACCTCATTAAAAACCTTATCGAGAAAAACCCAATGAGACAAAAATCCGGATGAAGGGAAAAAGAGTACAATACACTCAATATTAGTCGGCAGCGGACTTCCTCATGTTATCCTTTAAGTTGACGATTCCAATCTTATATCCTGAGGTCCAACGTTGAAGTTGGTAATGCCGTGAATAGTTCGTAAAATCATCACTTTAGCGTATGAGTTGAACTAATCCACTATTCTTGAGCCTCATGGCGTAAGAACTTGAGATATGCTATTCTGTCTCTTTGATGTATCCGCCTTATTGTAATTGTATCTCGTATATCCAAGCAATGTTGCTTTGATTCCTTCGAAGAGAAAGAGTCTCATATCGTATGTTCCTTTAAGATATCTCCAATACGTGGTCATACCATTCCAAATGTCTTCAAGTTTGGAGCACACTACATCTCGCTAATAGATTAACAGGAAAAGCAATATCTAGGTGTGTACAAGTAGCAAGATACATAAGGGCACCAATAACACTAAAATATGGTACTTCAGGACTAAGCAGTTCTTCACCATTTTCACAAGACGAAATGAGTCCTTTTTCACATCAAGTGAATGCATAAACTACTGAGAAATCAAAGGGTGAGCTTCATTCAGATAAAAAGTTTTTAAAATTTTCTTAGTATAGGTCATTGGTGAACCAAAACGCGTAGGGGAATTGCTCTTATCCGTAACTCCAAACAAAATTTTGTTTTTCCGGTATCTTCAATCTTGAATTCCTTTAAGTAATTATTGCTCTTGAGCTTCGAGTCTCACAAGCGATCATCAACATATACTTAATAATTGCAGAATCCGGGTTTTTACTTAATAAAATGCATGGGCATATTGGGTTGTTAGCATATTCTTCTTTAATAAATACTGCCATGCTTATTGTACCACATGCTCTGATTGTTTTAATCCATACAAAGATCTTTGCATCAACAAGACATATTACTAGCTTTTTTGCATTTAACACCAGTAATGTGAATCTTTCTGTGGATTTATATATATGTTACATTGAGATCCATAGATATGCTGTATGACATTCCCATGACGATATCCAAATTCCTTTAGAGATCGTCGTTTTATTAAAAACTGGAAGTGATTATGTCCATTACAAATATGTTTCTCGCACAATACCAGCCTTCGTAAGAACCCGTATAATAATCGCGCTTTATATCTCAAGGATCTCACATTTCATTATGCCATACAAATGTTCATTTTTACATAATAGGCTTTATACCTTTAGGTGTATGGACTACATGTCCAAAAACTTATCGTTTCATTAACGAGTTTAATTCTACTTGCATAACTTCTTTCCATTTTGGTCAATCATTTCTATTTCGACATTTTTCCACATTTTGTGGTTCAGGATCTTCATCATTTCTTATGATGTCTAAGGCCACTTGGAAAGTGAAAATATTGTTAATCACAATATTGTTTTGATCCCATTTATCTCCTTTGTGCACATAACTTATTGAGATTTCACTATTTTTAGGTACATGTGCCTCTTCAAGGGCTACTTATTTGTTGTGGACCTCTTCAGGGGTCCCTTGTTCAACATATGCCTCGTGATAAGCATTATGTTCTATATTAGCATTGTGTTTTGTGTTCTCCTCGAGGAGTTGTATCTTTGAGCCAAAAGGCCTCCCATGCTTTAGGCGTTTTGAGATTCATTGCCATTGTTCGTGACACTCACCCGTGTTGGAGTATTTGCAACCAAGACATGTGACTTTGTCACTTTCTTTGTATCGCCAATGCATCGTGTAATTGATTTGCAAGATTTTTCAAATGAATGATCCTTTTGAACTTCGGGCTCACTTTGATTTGTATCGTGGATCAAAATGAGACATTACTTGATGCATTCCAAGTGATTTCTCGTCGTTCTTCTGGAACCGATTTTTCTCCCCCTAATGGTGGGAATAAAATTTCATTAAAATGACAGTCAACAAAACGTGTTGTAAAAATATCTCCTGTTGAGGGCTCAAGGTATCTTATGATGGAAGGGGAATCATATCCCACATAAATCCCAAGTCTTCTTTGTGGACCCATTTTAGTGTGATGTGTTGGTGCACTGGTATTATTAAATCAAGACAACCAAATATTCTTATATGAGATATATTTGGTGACTTAATGAGTACAATGGAAAGGGAGTATTCATGGTAGGCAGTAGGTCGAATATGAACTAAGTTTGCAGCATGCATAATAGCATGTCCCCATGCTGAAGTGGGTAATTTAATTTTCATTAATAGTGGTCTGACTATTAACTGAAGATGCTTGATAAGGGACTCTATTAAACCATTTTGGGTATGAGTGTGAGTAATAGATACCTACCGTTTATCTCGACCGACGGTATAATCGCGAAGTTTGGGAGGCAAACTCACCAAGATTATCGTTCAATACTTTGATTGAATAATCGTGAAATTGCAGCCTATAATTTTATTATTTCAGGTAAGGAGTCTAGAGAAGACAATACTACGAGTTAAAAAGCGCATTAAACATCGACTATCTCAGAGAAGCATCCATTAGGACCATGAAGTACCGAAAAATGTCCACATGGTGATGAATGGGTCCAAATGTCCCCATGTGCCTTTCTGTAAATATTTGAACTCACTGACTCAGATGGTATTTATTACGACTATCAATTTGCCTTGTGAGCACGTAACACATGGGTATTCATGGGACAAGAGGATATTTTGGTTTTTTAATTCATGCTCTTGTGAGTTTTCTATGATCCTTCTCATCATTAAAGATTCAGGGTGACCTAGCCTGTCATGCCAAAGGACAAAAGTCTTTGGTCGCTGGAACTTACCATGACAACGATGCACCATCAGCGATAAATGTACGATACAACCTGAATCGGAGAAAGTCGAGAGTGTCTCAACAAGCTTTCTCACATAAACAATGTGAGGTAATATAAAGATACTCTTTATTACCATCATTCATGGTTTCAATACGATATCCATTTACGCGAATATCTTTTAAAACCAGTTAAATTTCAGGAATTTGCTAAAATATAACGCATCAATGATTTAACTCTAAATTCGTAGCATTATATCATCTTCTCCGGTTCTAATTAAGTTGTTAGTACCAGATATGGTACTTCCATTGCCACTTGTTAAAGTTAAACTTAAAAAATATCTTTTATCCCGAAGAATAGTATTTGGTTGCATAAATAAATAAACATATCACCATCATCCATCTCATTTGTCTCTCAGAGCAAACTCTGATAACAGTTTTCAAAATGCCAAGCATGACGATATAAAGAGATAATTCCTCTTGCATGAGAAAATGCTAGAATTTTCGAGACAAAATAAAGGTCGTATAGAGCAAGAAAGCAAGATGGGGAGAAAGATAGCTTTGTTTTTTTTTTTTTTCCGGGATAAATCATATATAGGATGGGAAGGCCTATGTATAGGCTCTCAAAAACCTTTCGATTATAACATTGTTTTTTTTAATTGAATTTACAATCATTTGTTAATTATTAGGAAATTATGATTTAAAAAATGAGCCGCCAAGATATAAAATCAATTAATTTTATCATACTGGTAGCACTATAGCAACGTGGCGCGGGATTTACGTGGATGAGGTGTCTAAAAGAGAATGGAATAGAAAAATTTATAATTTCCATCGACAGAAAGTGGCAATTTGAAAATTGAAAGTCGGTTTCATAAAGTCTGTGTCTGAGTCAGTGTTTGGCTAGAAAGGTGTTCATCGTCTGTCATTTATTTTAGTGTTCTTTCAATTATTTGTTTTTTTTTTTTTTTTTTTTTGGTGGATTTTTCGGCTTGCATTTAACGTGTTTTTGTTGTTAATGTTTTTTATGTTCTTGGAAAGTGGAGGAAGATGAAGGGTTTGGGTGTGTTGAATTGGATTCTGGGAGTGATGTTTTTGGCTGTGGTTATGCCAAAGAAGAAATGATTTTTTGTGGGTGGTTTGGATGCCAGGAAAATGGGAGAAAATTTGGAATCTTGCATTATTTTAGTTACGATTGTAAGCTATTCAATTAAATTGAAGAGAGCCCAGTGAAAAATAGTTTGGGAATGTCACCCCAACTGCCATAAAACAGAGGAATAAAAGAAATTCAAAGAGAAAAAAGGGGTTTATTGGGCGGCGCCATAGGTGGGTTGGTGCTCACAGTGGCATGTGTTGCAGCAACTGGGGGTGGTTTCATGTTGGTTAGGGTGAAGAGTGGCAATGGGGTCTGAAAGAAATGGAACCCACAAGAACTGAAACTTTTGTAGAGTTTTTTATTTTATTTTATTTTATTTTTTTTGTGTCTGATTTTTAAATGCAAAATGCTTTTGGGGAAACATTTGTTTAAGCAATTTCCTTTCCTTTCCTTAATACTTCCCAGGAATAAAATAGAGCTGCAATGCCTTTTTTGGGTGATAATGACACCGTAGGGTAGCTAAATAATAATTTTCTGTATCAACGCGTGAGTAGGAAACAGCTTAATTTTATTAAGTGGAGCCCAAATTCTGTTTTCAGCCACCAAACAGAAAGAAAATGTTTTAATATTGCTTTCTGATTCTCAGTTGTTATCTGATCTTTATCATGGAGATTACTTGCTTTGAGAAGGTGGTCCATAGTACTCAATTGCTTATCATTTTTACAACATACTGGTACTTTCAGAAAGATGGTTGCATTCGGGAAAAAGTTGAAACAGAACCAAATTCAAGAATGGCAAGGGTGAGTGTCTGAATGCTTTTTGCTACAGTTATGTTTGATATTCTTCCTGTTTATTGGATATGGTCATAGAGATGAAGATTTTTGTTTTAAGTGCTGTCTTTGTATCTCAAATCATAATTTTGTAAGTGTTGCAATCAACTTAGCCAATGCCATTTTCTTACCCACTGCTGAGGTTTCTTTCAATTTCCTATCATTTTTATAAAATGTTTTCATATATGCCAACTGTGATTATATATTTACTTTATTTAAGGTACTATCAATTAATTGTATCAAGTATGCTTGTAATTTGATTCCTTACAGATACTACATTAACTATAAGTTACTGAAGAAGAAAGTAAACAGATATGCTCAGCAAATTGAGGTGGGAGCGCAAAGCCGCCTATATGTTCTTGTGGATTTTGCAAAGTTGCTGGATAGTCAGGTAACTATGAATAAAGTTGAAGCTTTAACATTTACTTGAGTAATGCAAAATGAGTTCTAAAATGTGATGGTAAAGTGCAGGCTCATAGCCTCACATACGGTAAGTAGAGATTCTAATTCATGCATATTTGTCCGGATTTATCTTTTATTGGGTTATTGTTGACTAACTTCATTCTGAACCTTGATATGCCAAAAAGTTGAAGCATTGTAGGGAGTTTTAGATCATGGAAGAAATATAAGGAAAGATTTATTATTGATTGAATGGAGCGACCAAGAATGCTCTACCACTTATATACATCAGAAAACATTAAAAGAAATAAATCAAGTACAAAAGGAAGGAAAAATATTGTACAGAATGAAGAGGACAAACTGCAGGATATTCAATAATATCCGCGATAACACTTTCCCTCGTTTATATTATGTTATACACTGTGCTCTCGTTACAAATAAACCTAATCCTCGACCTCTAAGAGACTTAGGTGAAATGTTTGCTACTGTCATTCGAAATACTTAAAATCAGACGCGTGATTCGAAAGAAGATTTCTGTCGAAGATAAATTAATTTCAATACGTCTGTCCTTTCATTTAAAGACTTAGGCTAGCTAAATGTGTATTGCTCAAGTTATCACAATACTGGTCCATCATTCCAAATCAGAGCTCCAAAAAGCTGTCTGAGCCATATAAGCTCACGTTACAGCCCACAAATTAACACTCACCAACACTGTGATCCTACCACCACATCCCGTTTTCACCATTGGCCAAGCCGCCTTCAATAAATACACATCCTAAAGTAGAGCATCCGTTTGCGCTTGTTTCTACCCTACCCCAGATCAATAGCCACAATTGTGTGACTCCTCCGTTTACATAACACCCCTAGCCCAAGGTTCCTCAATATAACGAAGGATGTTTGACATGTTATCTGGAGCCACTACTATACTTACATCAGAGGAACTACTAACTACATTCACAGAAGCAGAAATGTTCTACGAGTGATGGCTCGAGGTGGTTTAGTCTCCTGAACTGGCTGTTCATATCTCTCTAGATTCATAGAGTCTCTATCCAGCACAAGCTCGACATCTTAACTATGGTGTCTACTGTGCTTGCGCCTAGCATACCAGTCCTCTCCAACAGAACGCGCGACATGGACACTTCAGATAACCACCGAATCGACTAAGCCATCTCAACTCTAGAGCATTTGAGTTTCCATGTCTTTCATTCGAAAGCGGATGAAGAGGTGTTGCTTGCTCATATCACTCATCCTAATCACCCTGCTATAACAATGTCGTCTCACATAAATAACTGAAGGGGATGCAATCGCCTCTGATGATGTAATGATGATGGAAGACATAGTCCTATGTAATTCTAGCCATGTTCGAATCTACATAACATATTAAAACAAATAAACTGTGTCATATGGGAACGCTGAGTTACATGTTAACAACGTAGCCAGATACCAAACCACTTGAGCAACAACTGTGCATGGAAACTCCATATATACCTTCTTGAGAAGGCTCTATGAGAAACATTCGATGTCCAACCATACAGGCCAAGAACCCAGCAGCCATAGATAAGTGAAAAGATCTAACGAAAGTCATCTCTCGCGACAGGAGAAAAAGTGCCATAGCACCGCTTCAAATACTTTAGTATACCTCGCAACCAAACACTTTAAGATTTACATCCACTCTACCATCCACCAATCTTAACAAGAGATAAACTCCAACTAAACTAACAGACTGTCAATGTGTATGACTCAAATTCCATGCAAGCCAAGAGAATGCAAGAGCAACCATTTCTTCAACTATAGCCTCAAGTTTCCAAATTTGACGAGAGAGGCCTCATGTTTAGTGTTAGAAGAGAACATAAGACGTTGCAAATAAAAAAGCAAAATATGGTGATGGATAAACGATAAATAAGACAGTAAAGTATGAATAGATGAGATCACTTAGAGGAACGAAAATCTTTCTCAATGGAGATGGGATAGGACTCACCACGACGATAAGACCTGGGCTGGGCTGCGGGAGGGGCTACATGGGGAGATGAGTCATTAGGAGGCCTTGCCCAGACACAGATGATGAGTATAACATGCAAATCTGGCCGTGAAGTAGTTGGTGGACCTGAGGATAAGGCCTATGGGAAAGATGAGAGGTAGAGATAAGACCTCGGGACTGGAAGGCAGTGGGGAAGAGAAGATAGAAGAGTGTTCAAAAAAGGTGAAATCAACAGAAACGAAGTATCGATGTGGATCGGGAGAGTAGCAATGGTAACCGCATTGAAGGCAGGAATAGCCAAGGAAGATGCACTTCGCAGCCTTAGAAGAAAGTTTATCTTGGTTAGGAGTGAGTATGTGGACAAAACAAGTGCAACCGAAGACACGCGGAAGGAGACACGTGGGTGCGGTTGACAGGGAAAGAGAAGAGACCGAGATGATCACCCAAAGATGGCAGCGGCGCGAACATCAAATAGCAGGCTGCTAAGATAAAGATCCCCTCAAAAACGCTGGCGACCGTATGGTGGAGGAGAAGAGTACGAAATGTCTCAACCAGGACGATTCGCACAAATGCCACCCCATTTTTGGGGAGGCAAGAAGACTGATGAAGAATCCTAATGGAGGATAAAAGGCGTAGGAGGTATTCCAAGGCATTATCATCGCTATAAGATGCGAATAGAAGTATGAAATTGATCATAATTCAACAAAGAATTTTTCAAACACTAAAATAGCCTAATTGACTTTTCTGCCAAAAATAGCTATACAATGGGAAAAATCATCAATAAATGTAACAAAATACCGAAAACCTAAAGTAGACGCAGTTCGGGACGAACCCTAAAGATCAGTTTGATGAGCTCAAAAGGAGACTTGGTTCGGGACTCTAAGCGCTTAGGGAACAAAACATGAGTATGTTTCCCAAGTTGACACAACTCACACTCTAGTGAAGATAAGCTGGAAAAGCGAGACACCATCTTTTGAAGCTTGGAAATGTTCGGATGATCGAGACGATGATGGACGAGAAGAGGTTCGCAGCGCGTGACGGTAGTGACGGGGTTGAACCGGTACGATAAAGGCCTGGCACTCGCGTCCTATGCCAATCGTCCCTCCCCTGCATCTGCAGCCTCCCACAAGGCATGTAATATTGAGAAAAGGTAATCGAACAATTAAGATCATAGATTAATTTACTAATAGAGATAAGATTAAATGGAGAATTAGGGACATTAAAAACATAAGTAAGAGGTAAAGAGGGGAGGGGATAGGCGGACCCAATTCCTATAGACATGGTTTGAGTCCCATTAGCCAAAGTAATTGTAGGTAAGGGTGAAGTGATAGTAAGGGAAGAGAAAAGATCCTATTACCGCATTGCACATCGATTTGCACTTAATCCGTGACCCATGGACCAAGAGAGTGTGCAAGGTAAGTGCAGGCATTAACGGGTCTCTGCAACAAGCAATGGAGGCAGACGATGTGGCACAGTGAGGCGAATAAACTCCTCATATTCACCAGGCTTAAGAGTCACTCCCTGAGATGGAGACAAAGGCTGATCCTCAAAGCGGCGGTTCGTATCACATGAGTAAAGATGAGACGGATCATCATGTAACCCGGGAGCAACAATTTGTCTCGACGACCTACCACTGTTATAGTAGGTACAATGAGGTCGCTAGTCGCTTAGTGGCCACTAATGGATTACCCGAATCACCGCAAGCGGGTGAGATGGAGCAAACATTACCGGAGTCTCATTGGAAACCTCAAAGAGTCGAGATCGAGCAGCGCTGATGAATGGCGAGTAAATCGAGCAAATACACAAGGCTTCCGGGATAGTAGAGCCAATGAGGATTTGTTCCTGGATGTTGTCAAACTTTGTGCCAAGTTTAATAAGAGTAAGGATCATAAAGATTTGATCCATTACTGCTGTGTCTTCGACACAGCGACCTTGGGCGTGATTCCGATAAGAGCTCATTTTCTTAATGCAAGACATTCGCCTAATAGTGAAGATAATTCCATACCAGTCGTTTCGTGACCATCAACTGAGAGATGGCATCAGAGGCGTTGAACATCATTGGTATATAAATTCTTTGCCTGAGTCCAAAGGGGTTGACATGTTTGATAATCCCCAAGATTGTCATGTGTTTTGGGCTTTAATGGACTGCTGAAGAATGTTACATGGTAAAGCGTCATGTTTCCGCCACTGAGGACGTTTATCTTCTTCAACACTAGGCTTCGTAGAGGTTAGATGGTCTTCAACACCATTTCCAAGAAAAACCATAACGTAATGCACTGGGCCCGAATCGAGGCCACTTCACTTCCCTGAAATGATCGACAAGCATTTCAGGAGTTCCAGATAGAAACGAAGAAAAGCTCGAAGCTTTTTCAGCCATAGTGAGAAAAATTGACAAAATCAGCAAGAAGAACAATACCAGGGCCAAAAAATGTAGCTGCAAAGGTGAGAAAGCCTATGGATGATGCTGAGGCTCGGAAAAATAGAGAACAAAGAATCGTAGCAAAGAGGCAGGTTACGCTAAATCTATAGAAATCTAGGCTCATAGCTTGGTCGGAGAGAAAAGATGGCAAAATCCCGCATGCAAGCCTCAAATGGAGAAACTAAGGGCTGAGGGACTGCCGTGAGGGGACGCATCAAAATGGGAGAAGGCGGTGGCCTGGAGATCGCCACGCTACCAGCCACACGCCATCGACGCTACTGGGCGCATGGTGACCGGCCATAGAGGAGAAGGCACGCCGCATGGAGGTGCTGCGGACACACCGTTGTCGCCGTTGCTGCCAACGTGTAGATTAGGCGATGACGAACCCAATGGTGGGGTCGCCAGCCGGAATGGAGCAGTCGTCGGAAAAGTTCATCGAAGAGGTTTTTCGGCGCTGGGCGTAGGGTCTGATGATGGCGGAGGATTCTTAGAGCTCCCGACGACGTTTTGATGGTCGAATAAGACAACCATTAAGTGGTTTCGAATTGAGAAACATGGCAAAGCTCCCAACTTGTACTTCCATGGCCTGACACCATGTGAAGAAATACAAGAAATGATGTTTTTCTTATTGATTGAATGAGTGAATTGAATTATAGTTCCACTATTTATATACATCAGAAGACATAAAACTTATATACATCGTGAAGACGTTTTCTACAAAAGGGAAATAAATCATACAAAAGGAAGGAAAATAGTATAGAAAGGCGAATAATGAGTATATTCTAAGAATATCCTATGATTTTCAACACAGACCAAAAATATAGTGTCTAATTTGAGAGATATACTATATTGCAAACTGTACATCTCAGTTTATTCGTATTTGTCTTGGGCAAAGAGATATGTTATAGTCGATTCAGTTGAATCTGTAATTAGTTGATATTTTGAATTTGTTTTAGAATCATTTGAGAAAGAAACAAGGAATTGTTTGCCTTAAAGATTATTGAGTGGATAACACAATCTTAGTAGTACACTAAGCCTCCATATCAGGTTAATACTGAAAGTCTGTTTCTCCATTCTGATATATATTAAGAGGTCTTGTATCAGGAAGCACAGAAATTATTTTTTCATACTCCTACCTACTTTCTTTGGCCATCGTCTACCTCTTAAAAGCTTCACCACATCTTTTGATTTCTTTCATATGCCTAGATTCTGTTGATCTGATCTCCTATTTTGCACCATCAACAGAGGCCACTAAATAAATGTGACAAGCTGTCTCATTTGTAACGTCTCACTTAGTCATTGATTGTTTTACTTTCTGGTGTTTGATCTACTCATAATTCTAATCTGTTAAACATATCTCTTGTTTCATTTTCCCTTTTGTTTTATTGGAATGTAATGCATTTGTCAGTTAATTATCCAGAAGCATATCTTTATTCTAGCCTCTCCTTCTAATCCTGAGGGGAACACCTTCATTAATTTTCTGGCTCCATTTATTAATCCAACCCTATATGGCCAAAAAAGGGTTCTCAAACCCCTTACCCAGGGCATATATCATGGCTAAGAAAGTTGAAGTATCATCTATATAAGCATGAACACGCATGTCTATTTTTATGTTTATATACTTGAAATTTATTTTTCCTACTATGAAAGCAACCATATTTTTTGGGGGGCAAAAGGATCCTTAACAGTATTAACATGCTTAAACTTTGGTTCTTATCGGACAATGTAATTGTTGCAATGATATGTTTATGGAGGATTGCATATGAATGTTTTCTTCTTGTTGTTTTGATATTTCAGATTGAAAAGATTGTTTTGTTTCTGTTGGAACAACAAGGAATACTTGCAAGGAGATTATCCAATCTCAGAGAACAGCATGATGCTCTTTCTCAACAGCTGGATGGATTAAAAGTATCTGAACTAAAAGAATCATATAGAGCAGTGGGGAGGGATCTCTTACGGCTTCTCTTTTTTGTGGAAATGAATGCTATTGGTCTGCGTAAGATATTGAAAAAGTTTGATAAGCGCTTTGGCTACAAGTTTACTAACTACTATGTTAAAACTCGGGCAAATCATCCTTACTCCTTGCTGCAACAAGTATTCAAGCAAGTGGTAATATGCCCTATCAGATTTTAATGTTTCCTTTTTATCTAGATAATTTTCAGAAAAATATTATAGTGTAATTAATTTAATCATTTTTTTTTTCTGTATTCTCATTTTACCTTCTGAGATATACCCTTTGAGTTGTTTGGTACAAAAATGGCGATAACTTTATCCAGCATGAATTAGCTTCCATTGCCTCTATTTGTGGGATGAAAACATTATCTTCCGGTAACTGAATTTAACCTGCAGGGTATTGAGGCTGTTGTAGGAGCCATATCACGCAACCTTGCAGATCTTCAGGACCATCACGGAAGCTACATATCAATTTATGATCAACCTGCTACTCCACTTATGGTTTTCTCTTTCTTCCATCCAATTTATAAAAATGATTTGAAATAGTTTTATTTTTTTTTCTGCCATATCATTGTTTGTATTTCTAGAGTCTACAAACTACATTGGTATTTGAAATAACACCAAAGGAACACAAACCTTTTTCTTTGGACAGCAGCACAGGCCCGTGAAGCATGCAATGCATGCAACCTATCTACATATGATGGAGGTTTTTTTTTTTTTTGGTTGAAAAAGGGCTATATTTCTCTGTATCACAAGATAGTATAACATTTATTAACCGACCCGCACATTATAAACGCAACCCCAAAAGGAAATGAATCTGATTTATTGGATCTCAAAAGCTAAACAAAATCAAAATATAATTAAGAACTGTGTTGTAGTTAACCTTGGAAAATCACCCAGATTCTAATCTTTTGAACTTCTAAATTATGTATACATATTCAGGAGTGTTAAAATTAGTATGAAAGCCCAGAAATAAAACATAAAACAAATTGAACTCAAATATTAGTTTCCTGCATGTGGAATGTGACTTCTTTATTTTTGGTATTAATCATGCATGCTGGATGTCAAAATGTTAAAGCATCATAATTCTGGTATTTTTCTGGAATGTGACTTCTTTATTTTTGGTATTAATCATGCATGCTGGATGTCAAAATGTCAAAAGCATCATAATTCTGGTATTTGTCTGATTCTGAATCATTGAGATGTAATTCAATCTCATTGAATTTATAGGCAAAAGATTTATATTTCCATTGGTTAAATCTGAGTTACTGCAGAATAAAAGAAAAAACAATAAAATGTTGATATTATAGGAGAAAGATTAATCGGTAAATTCTCGTGACTGAGAATTTACTGTATATATTAACATATGCCATTTAATGTTATTTGCAGGATCCTGTCATTGATTCTATTAATGCTTCTGTAGACAGACTAACAAACTCAACGAATTTCCTTCAATTTCTTGGACAACATGCACTTATTATGCAAGAGGAGTTGCCAACTCCATCCGATGATCATGCTGTTGACCAGAGATATCATTTTATATCTCTTCTCTTGAACTTGGCAAACACATTTCTGTATATGGTCAACACATATATTATTGTCCCAACAGCAGATAATTACTCTCTGAGTCTTGGAGCTGCAGCAACTGTTTGTGGTGTTGTGATTGGGTCAATGGCTGTTGCACAAGTGTTCTCCTCCGTATATTTTAGTGCATGGTCAAATAAATCATACATGAGACCTCTTGTATTCAGCAGTATTGTTCTTCTGGTTGGAAATGTCTTATACGCACTGGCTTATGATCTTAACTCATTATCACTTCTTATTCTTGGTCGTATATGCTGTGGGTAAGCAATTTCATTATTAAATCCATTACCTAATAGTGGAAACTTACATTCCATTTGTTGGTTAGCTAATCATTATTTCAAATCTGAAAACTGAGCAATACTGTAGTATACTCTTCTATGCTTGGAAATTTAAAATTCAAGTTCCTTTATGTTGATAAGGTTCAAATTGCTATGCATGTATTATAGAAGTTATAGTAATATTTTTAAATGGAGTGGCTTGATTTTGTTATTTATTTATTTGTGTCGGTTAAAGCAGGAAAACCTGAATTTCTGTGTGGTCCTTTTTATTTGGTTGGATCTCTTTAATCTGGATTTAGGCTGAGAGCTGTTAGTTGTTCCCAGAAAAAGTTTGTGCTTTTTAAATGACAAAGGGATTATGCTGTTTGCTATCCTCCAGACAATTACCTTTTATTGGTGCTGTCTTCCAAATCCAAAGATACTACAGTAACTTTATCTGTAGATATCGACGGAGTTGACATCATACTAGTAGGATGCATGAGCCCAGGTTCTCATCTCCAGATAGAAAGTAGAAAAAAAATATGTTAAAAACAATGAGAAAACCGTGGCGATGAGTAATGGGCATAACTTGATGCAAGAACATGTTATGGTTTGGTTGTAGTTTTGTTTGTGATTAAATTTCTTTCTGTCTGGTTCTGTTCTAGTTCTATTCAGAATACTAGCAATCTAACTTAACTTTTCTTCAAATAAATAAGGATTCAGAGTGGATTTTTAAGGGCAGTAGGATAAAAGAGTTGCAAGTGTTTAAAACACCTTGTTTATATTTGATCTCTTCTATATTTTATTCAGAAACTGCTTTTGGTTGTAACATGTGTTCTGTTTGCCAACATAAATTTGTTGTTCTCCTTGGAGTGCATATTGGTGATTATTCACATGTTGAAGGTTTCAAATAAAAGATTCTATGGATTATGTTAAGAAACATGATATTCATATTAAACTCAAATCTTACAAGTTTGAGCTTTTAGGAGAATTGGTTGATTAACATGGTCTCAAAGATTGGTTTGGCAGGAGGTCCGGGGTTCAAGCCACCACTCTACAATTTGTTTATTTAAAAGTTCATGAAGGACTCTGTTTGGTTTGTTTAACTCTCTATGTACAGGTATGAGGCTGCACGTGAGGGAGGGTGTTAGGAAGCATCATATTCGTATTAAACCTAAATCCTACAAGCTTGAGCTTTTAGGAGAGTTGGTTGTTTAACTGATTAAAAAATAGAACTTGTTTATCTTTGTATACATCGTTTTTTTTTAATCTTGGAAACGATGGATCTATCTCATGAATTTATTACATAAATTGATGATCCCATGTTTATCAATATGTCAGGTTAGGTTCTGCAAGAGCTGTCAACAGACGCTATATCAGTGATTGTGTGCCACTTAAATCACGCATGCAGGCTTCTGCAGGTTTTGTTAGTGCAAGTGCACTTGGAATGGCATGTGGTCCTGCTCTTGCATGCTTATTTGAAACCAATTTTAAGATTTATAAAATCACATTCAATGAAGTCACACTACCTGGTTGGTTTATGGCGCTGGCATGGCTTGTCTATTTATTGTGGTTGTGGATATCTTTCAGAGAGCCTTCTCGCGAGGCTGAAGTGAGTACTGAGCCCCGGGAAGTTAATGCTGGTATGTAAGCTAGATTGCTTTCTTTAGCTACACAGTTTTCAGTAGTCAAAATCCATGATGAACTCTACACACAAGGTTCATCATAGATAGTGACCATCTGTAATTTGTAAAACTTCTAAAGACTTCCAGTCTGATCTAAACTTACTACTAAGTCGGCCTTGCCAAATTTACTTGGAGCATCTGTTCCATGAATGAATTCTATCCCAGGTTGCATGTGTGAAGATAATATTTTTATTAATCACATTTCTGTAGAACAGTCTTCCTGAGTATTTAATGGTTCCTGTCTAAACAGCATGTCACATAAAACAGTGTTCAGATTTCTACTTAAGGCATAATAATCTATCAACTCCTTGTTTATGATCTATGTTACAATTATTGTGAAGCCCCAAATCCCGGGGGTCCTGTTGACCACCGTCAACCTGCGGAAAACCTGTGTGTCTCATATCATGAAACCCATACATGAGTAAAAATAGCCACATTGGCCTACACATCATACTCACAAAAATATAATCAATTATTTTCCAAGAGTTGTTACATCACTCTTAATCAAAAAATATATCAAAATTAAGAATTTTAATACATGTTTTTCAAAATATATATATCAAAGCCACATGTCGGCTTTCTTCTTAAAATTGGCCTCTAATGAGCGCCCGTCTCCCTAACACCCCGCACCGGAAGGGGATCCTAATGACTAGAGAGCAACGCCCGCAGCGATAATCTCCACATGGGTTACTCCCCACCTAAGTCATTGTTTCGCAATGGCAATCAAACATTCAATCAAACATATATGTTCCACTAAATGTTTACATGAATGGATGAGAATGTGACTCACCCTTTCGCACTCCTTTCGAGCCCCTTATCGACTCCTCACGCATGCCTAAGTCAAGGTGAGAAATACTGTTTTCAAAACAGTTTTTTTGGTTCTTGAAACATAATACCGAGTTTCGTAAAATCTATTGGACAACCTCGAGGTGAATTGGTCGGATAATTCTCCAAACAAATATGGGCCCGAGCGAATCGCCTGGACAACTCTCCACGCACTTATTCGAAATCTTCCTTTGAAATCTCTTTCGCAACTTATTTTCCTTTTTCTTTCATGTCATGCACTCACACCTATTGTTCCCAGTGCTGTCCCTAAGTGGGCATTACGGTAAACGATTATGCCATTTTTTATACAACACATGCCAATATATCAATCATGCATATATTAACAAAATTCACATACTAACCACATGTTATTTATTCATAGTAATAACATCAAAATTAGCTCACATAAGCTAATAAACAATTCAATTTCACATCACACACAATTATATTTTATATAATTCAAACATCATGTTAACACATTAAATTATATGCATTAACAATTCGTTTCCGCACACACTCCAAGCCATTCACTCTAAGCAATATTTTGCAAACAAAACACATGGACAATTTCCGTCCAACCATCAACTCGGACTATTTTAACAGTCCCTAAATAGTACGTGGGCTGTCCGAAACTGCCCAAAAATTCCAGCATTCGGTCCCACTCCGGAGGACAGAAACTCACGGCCATTTCGGCCCCAAACACTCCGCTTACAATTTCCATGTTATTCAAATATCAAGCAAAAACACACAAATATAACACAAACCACACAAATAGTCTCAGACCGCCCAAACGGGTCCCCACAAAGATTCATCTCCCACTGGATCGATCAAACGGCTTCTCACGGCCTCATACCATCCAAACCATTTTAATGGCTCTTAAGCCGAAAATAAACCGAGTAGGAGAAGACCCCTACCTCCCGGAGTTATCGAAACTCCACAAAAGCGGTGTCCACGCGTAGCCCTTGCAGCGTAGAGCAACTTTGCCTCTTAGCCCGACGAGAATCGACGGTTCGAATGCCGGTAAATCTAGAGAGAAGTTGGACTTTCTCTCTAAAATCAAGCCCTCCACCGGATTCTTAGCTCCAAAAGAGAAGAGAAGATGTTCTTTTCTCTTTTCATTTATTCCCTTTTTGTCCTCTCACTTGCCACATGTCATCCTTCCATTGGTTGACTTATATTTCACTCTATCCACAGTAGTGGATTTCCATCCACTTAGAAGATGCCACACGTTCACATATTCACTCTGGCTCTCCTCGTTTGATTAATTCGCATCTTGACATCGCACACTAGCCACTAAATGTGCCAAGTGTCATGCACTACCCCCTCATTGCTCCTCGAAAACGCGAAATTCCGACCGCCCTTAATTCGGTCGTACTAGATCGCAGCACGATCCCAACCATGGAACTGCCTTCATTGCCTCGGGAAGATCTAGAAAAATTCAAGCTTTTGACTGAAATTACCATTTTACCCTTTTTGAGAAAATTAGGATTTTCTCGAGGTTTCACAATTATTGTCTAATGTTGAGTTATGGAAAAACCTAATCAGATTGCCCTTCACTGTTGTTTTAATGGCATTGCCTCATTAGAATGTAAGTGAATTTATATGGGGAAATTTGAGTTGATTGTCAATTATATTCATCCTTCATCTATGTTATGCTCTGTAATGTTGTCTCTATTTTTTGCTCCAACATATGCGGCAATTAGGCTACAAGTTTGTTATTTTCCTTTTTCTATGAAAAGCCCTGCTGGCCTACTTCCATTGTGAGAAGAATTAAATATGGTGATAAATAATATCATTCAGAATGTTTTGTTGTAATAAATTTTCTTTGTGTTCAACAGCATACTCTATTTTCTCCTTGATCCTCATTTCCCTTTTTTTGGCCCCCCAATGACTGTCCTATCCAGTTATGTTGTCAGAATTTATAAGAATCTGTTTCATTCAATCTCTCCATAAGTAAACTTGGATTGACTTATCGTCTTAGATGTCTTGAGATATTTTATGAAATCTCTTGCTTGTCTTACATCTTATTCATGTTTGTCCCCTCAAAACTTTGCTCCTTAGCACCTTGTCCACATCAGAAAATGGCATGGTTTCAGAATTAGATGAAATTGTTTGAATTAAAACAAATCTGTGCTTTAATCTAGAGAGTCTAAAAAACTTTAGACCAGAGTCATTTGGCTGGGGGAGGGGCCATTAGGCCCTTGTGGAAACTCCATTTTCTCACTTCTATTAGCTAAATTTTACTATTTCATATAATCAAAACTTGAATATCCTGGCCTTTCTTAATAGCATGAGGTTTAACTGCAATTTGCATTTTTTTTAATCATAGAATTATTAGTAAATGAGGCTGTGGAGAATGGCTTGACACAACCATTGCTGTTGAACACGAAAGATAAAGAGGAAGATGAAGATCAAGAATGTGATGGTGTTGAAGAAGATCCTAATGAAATTCAAAAACCCGTCACTTCTCTTATATCAGCATATAGGTTACTTACACGATCTGTAAAGGTATGGATTAATTATGAATAAGTTTATGTGCTACTGGATTTTAGTTTGCCTATCAAAAAAAAAAAAGGAAAAGAAAAGAAAAGAAAACGTGCTGATGCATTCATATTACTCCTGTTCATTATCTTTGCAAAACTGGGAAGTATGTGGTGGGCTATCAACGTTTGAACCTTGATGAAGTCTATGTCCTCTTTGATTCTATATTTCTGTGTAGCTTTATAGAATTCAATTAGTTGTTTGATTAGGGAGAGATCACCATTTAAATGTAAGTAGTGTCCTGACAGCACTCATTTTCTTATGTGGGGGTAGACGTGCTTCTTCTGATTCTTTTTTCCCAAAAATTTTCCATGCCCAAAAGATTATTATGCCTTGTATATTTCTCCTCTGAATAAAAACAAAGCGCCTTCTACACAATGCCTTAACTATAGTCGTGGTATTTGTTCTCAGGTTCAATTGTATATTTATTTTATGCTCAAATATGCTATGGAGGTTCTGCTTGCTGGATCAGGTGTCATCACTACATACTACTTTGTTTGGTCAGTCAGACATGTGGCAATTTTTCTTGCATGTCTTGGGCTCACAGTACTGCCTGTAAACGTAATTGTTGGGAGCTACATCAGCAACATGTTTGAAGAAAGGTAAACCTTCATACATTGGGGAAACTCAACATATTGTTTGGCCAGTGACAAGAAAGTTCTTGTGCGAAAGGCTCGATCGATCTATCTCACAGTAGATAAATGGGTGTTTGATAATTTCTCCATGTTCTTTTTATGTAACCTCATCTTGTGTATTTCACATGTTCACATTGAGATTGAGGTGGGAAAGAGCAGTTGCTATTGGGAAAAATGTTGTTCTCATCATTCTCGGATAAGATCAAGAAAGTAAAGTCAGTTGTTGAAACTGAGATTATTTAGTTAATTTCAGGGAGCTTTCTCCTGGCCGAATTCCAAATACTAAAATAATATTAGACTACGCATACTTCATATTTATGGTTCAGACTCATCCTCCATTTTTCCCCGAGCTGACGCATAATTGGGTGTAATTTGCAGGCAAGTTTTACTGGCATCTGAAATTATGGTATGCATAGGAACACTCCTAAGCTTCAACATAGTAATCCCTTACTCAGTGCCACAATATGTTGGTTCAGGACTCATCACGTTCGTCTCTGCCGAAGTTCTTGAGGGTAATTTACGACTACTTATGATCCAAGCATTGAATAATTGTGCAGACCTCCAATTCTCCTGATGAGCTCTACTAGTTCATATTTTTGTTCATATCAATCACTGTAACTGGGTTCCGAACCAGGTTTTGCTAATCAGATGCTGCTTTCTCTCTGCTTCCTATGAACAATATTGCTTGACGAATGCAGGTGTGAACCTATCCCTTCTATCAAGGGTCATGTCTTCAAGGCTTTCTCGGGGAACCTACAATGGCGGACTGCTATCAACAGAGGCTGGAACGTTGGCTCGGGTCGTTGCAGATGGAACAATAACCCTAGCAGGGTACTTGGGTGAGGGTATGGTCCTGAATGTCACCTTACTGGCTTCACTCTTCGTCTGTATTTCTTCCATTATAGCCACCTGCTTCACCTACAACGCACTCTACTGATGCTTTGTTTGCTATCATCAGTGTTCTTCATCCCCTCATGTATCATCCTTGTATAGTATATAATTTTATTATAAAACCCAATTAATTACTAGCTCTCTCTCTCATCAATACCCACAAAATACTCTAATGTAATTTTCTAGCTACTGTTTTCAAATCAATAAATTCCACTTTTTGTTTCCATCTGCCAGACAAGAGGAGTTCTATACTTCTACCACCTTCAGCCCATGCTTAGGTTATGAAGCCCAAAATTATCACCAATTTAATTCTGACTTTGTATATAAATTTTCTTTTTACAAACTTTTTTTTTCTTGGAAGCATGAGATGGGACTTGGGAGTGTTGAATGAATTGATTGAAGGGGTGGGTTTGAGGCCTGTTTTATTATTGTTTTTGAAAATTATTATTGAGAATATTTTTTGAAAACTTAAAGAATATATTTTTGGTATTATTCAAAAATTATTTTTATTTTCTGAATTTAGTATTTTTTTTATTGTGTTTTTTATGGTTATTTTAGAATATAAAAAAATGAAACCAAACTTGTTTTTATGTTTTTCTTATTATTCCTTAAAAATAGTTTTCAAAAATTATAAACAAAGGCTTGACTTTAGAATTACTTCGGATACGGGTCATGCATGAGCTTTACGCTTTCAACCATCTGATAGCTTTACTTGCCACCAACGCTTGGAATTGAGGAATCATTGAAATTGTATAATTAAATCTACATCATCGAAAGAGTATAAAATTTTTTTTTTTTAAATTTATTTAGAAAATTTTAAAAATAAATTTGAAATATTTCAGATTTTTAAATAAATCTTATTTTACTAAACATGAAGTAACAATTCTTAAGAATGGTTATGCAAAATGATACTTGACATGTAGGTTATGTTTGGTTTTTAGAAAATTAGAGAAAAAATGTAAGGAAAATAAATATAGAGAGATAAAAAGAAACAAATATAATTAGAGTTAAATCTGTTTTAAATTTATTTATTTATTTTTTGACTCATTAATATATAGATTAAAAAATTATAAATATGTAAGTTTATGAGTGTTATTATTTATATTTGATTTTTTTTGAAATTTTTAAATAGATAGTTATATATAAGAAAATTATTTTTTTTATAAATTTTTTCCTTAAGCTATGTTTGGATCCTAAATAATTTGAGGTACGTAAAAGAAAGAAAATATGAAAAAAAAAGTAAGAAAGAAAAATAAAAATAAAGATAGACTCGAAAGATTATGTTCACGTGTACTTCAAACCAATTTTATTTATTAATATAAAAATAAAATATTTTAAAGATTATGTAACTTTTAAAATAGAAAATATTTATTTATTTACTTTGTGGAAATTATCATCCTTGACATAAAAACAACTTCTTTATAGAAAATCAAAGTGACATATTAACACGTGTCGAGGGGTCAGATCTCTGACAATCCGTTCCCATTCCCTTTCAGTACACCTAGCAGCGCACGTTAGCGCGAACCCTCAAACAGTCGGTCGGAAAAATCAAATCTGCTCCCCTGTTTGGCAACTTTCGAAAAGAGAAATTGGAAGACAGAATTCATAGCTATTTCGGATTCTTGTTTTTCTCTCTCTAGATTTGTGGGTTAGAGAGAGAAACTCAGTTTATTAATGGCGTCAGATCATGAATTGCCAGGAACCGTGCAGAACATACTGGACCAAGAGAGTCTGAAGTGGGTCTTTGTTGGTGGTAAAGGTGGCGTTGGCAAGACTACGTGTAGTTCGATTCTGTCGATCCTTCTCTCTAGGGTTAGATCCTCTGTTTTGATAATCTCCACTGACCCCGCTCACAATCTCAGCGATGCGTTTCAGCAGCGTTTCACCAAGGCACCAACTTTGGTTAATGGGTTCTCCAATCTCTATGCTATGGTACTGTTTTCATTTCCCAATTTAATGGTTTTTGTGTTGGTGGTTATTGAAGTTTTTGATGTGATATTCGAGGTGGGTTTAGTGTTTCTATTGAAATTTGGGGTTTGTCGGGGTCAATTTGTGGAAGACCTAGCTCATTGTTTTTTTTTGTTTCGTTTGATTTTTGGGGATGAATTAGTGCACTATTTGAGGTATTGTGTTTTAATAAATTTGGACTTTTTCGTTTTGAATTCTGACGTGGGTTCAGTTGTTGCTGTTAAAAATTTGGGGTCTTTTTGGTTCAATTGGAAAAGAACTTCTCGCAGTTTTCTTGTTTTGTTTAAGGGATTACTAGTTCTCTGATTTGAGAGCTCCACACCCTTCTGTTGGTTCGTGTGAAAAGACTGTCTGATCCTGCTTGTGTTCTACATTTTATCTTGGTTTTCTGTTTTCTTCTTGGAAACAATTTATAGAGGAATTATCCGTGTTTCAATCTTTTTTCTTTTAGTCCTATTAAGCTTCGGGGTAGGTGTTGTATCAAAATGATTCTCAATGGTATTGTTTACATCCATTGCTCCTTGGTTGTTGCTTTGATTGCTTTGTGGACATATTGATTGTTATATAGCTTATACTTCGAGTATGTTTCCATTTAGGAAGTGGATCCCAGTGTAGAGAATGAAGAGCTACCTGGTGACGGAATGGATAATCTTTTCTCTGAACTGGCAAACGCTATTCCTGGAATTGATGAGGCAATGAGCTTTGCAGAAATGTTGAAGTAAATGACATGATCCCTGATCAGATGGTTTCCCATGCTGTAAATACTTGTTATCTGTTTTATGTTTTAAGTAATTGCCCCTAAAAGAAACAGTTTTGAGTGTTCTTTTCTAACTTTAGCATCCTTGAGGATCACATTTTTTAAATTTTTTACTTGGGATGAGTATGCATGTTGGGAGTACTCTGAAGTTTAATCTTATTTGCAGTTGCAGTTAAATAAAAGATGATGTATTTGTAATAATAATATGAAATTTTGGCTTTTTATGCAGACTTAGGTTTGAAATATTATCTTTCAGCATTGATTATTGTTGTTGATTTCTAATAATTAAGGTACATGCGTACATGTAGACCAAAGACATATCCAGCACATTGTTAATTATTTGTTCAATAGGGGAGGTAAATGCAAAATATGTAACTTTAAGTATAAAAGATTTCAATATAAGTTGGACCAGGTTTCTAGCAAATGCAACTTGCTTCTGTTGTAAGATGAGAAGTTTCATGTTAAATTTTCCTTCCTGTAGCCCTAGAATGAGATATTCAAGAAACACTCTTTGACCCTATAACATCATCAGATGAAAGAACCAAAGATAAGACAGCATGAGATATATCCACAAAAGGTTCTAAAAGGGAAGGTACAAATCAGAAGAAGCCTCTTGAAGGAAAATAGGATGGGTATGGAAGAGGGCCCAAAAAAAGACCTGGGGGAGAAGTTTTAATAACTGTTGTTACTATGGAGTATCATTTCTCTCCCATGTGGTTTGAAAAAAAAATTGGCACTTTTTGAGCCGTTATTTTGGATTTAGTTGATCCTTGTTGGAATTATCGGGGATTTGGGCCATGAACATGCAAATATATTTTATATTATCTTTACTCTTAATATTGTGCAGTTGATACATCAAGATGAAATGATTATCATGCATTGTTTGTGAGTTGCTTTTTTCTTTTCTTTTTTTCCTTTGTTTCTTTTGTGGGTTGGGGGTGGGTGTTTTTATAGCTGCCTAAGAAGTTTGGTTGTTCCTGCTGTGGGGCTAGGTATTTTCTTGATCTATTTTGACTCACCATTTTGCCTGCTTTCAATAATCTAATTGCATATATGCCTCTTTCTGCACTGGCCTTTTCCCTGTCATCTATAAGTTGTCAAAATTTTACTAATACTTTTACTTCTTAAATCTCATATGGCTTGGTAACATAATCTAGCTCAAGAAAGGGTAATTCGCTCCTTAATAGTATGCCTGTGTTGGTGCATCCCCTAATGTATCTGAGTTTTATACTGGGCTTTGTTCAATCTTGTTAGCATTTAAATGCTTATAAAATCAAGTACTGGTACTACTACTTTCTCTGATAGAATGATGAGGCATGATTATTTCTGTGATAAAATTCTATTGCACTTGTCATTTAAGAGTGTAACTTTTTGTGTTCTAACGTCTTCTTGCAGATTGGTTCAAACAATGGATTATTCTGTAATAGTATTTGATACAGCTCCTACTGGTCATACGCTTCGGTTATTGCAATTTCCATCAACATTAGAGAAGGGGCTTGCTAAAATGATGTCCTTAAAGAATAAATTTGGTGGTTTATTAAATCAGGTTCGTCTGTAAGAATCTTCCAATTTTTGTAGCTCCTAGATTTAAGGAATTGTCTGCTGTGATGTGGTCAAGCCTAGTTATCATGTGAAATGGTGCACTTGTGATTGAACATTGATCATCATGTGGCTAATCCTGAGGGAAGTAATCTAGTTGGAACCTTTGGAGCTTGAAAAAGGAAGAAATGTTTAGCACAATAGAATGCAATTGGAGCTTTGCTACATATAGATCTTGTAATCTGCATTTGTCCGTGTCATATGATATCCTACATTGCAGTAATTATGAAAGAAATGTTAAAGTTGAACCAATAAATATTTCTCTATCTGGTTTGAGCATGTTTTATTTTGATAGTTGATAAAACTATGATTACTCTCAGTCAGTATTTTCAATTTCATGGTTTTACCGATTTAGTGTCTGACAAATTTTGTAAGCATATGACGTTGGTTTCATGTATTGGATTCTCTAGTTGCTTGTAAAATTTTAACCATTGAATACTTTGATGTGGGTCATCGAAATCTTCTGTATTAACTGTTGCCAATGACCATTATCCTTCATTGGTACTTATTAGTGCTCTAAACTGTTCATGGCAGATGACCCGTCTCTTTGGTGTAGACGATGAATTTGGTGAGGATGCACTCTTGGGAAGGCTTGAGGGCATGAAGGATGTGATTGAACAAGTGAATAAGCAATTCAAGGACCCAGTAAGATATCCCATCCTAAGATATTTTCCATGGATGGACACTGTTCACACTGAATTCATTTATGTAGACTTGGACGATTCACACACAAGGATTTTTAATCTTCCTCGGTGTGCCTGTGAAAAACAAACTAAATAAAAAACCAGAAAAAAAATAAACAAAAAAACCTCAGGGGTGTGCTGTGCAGAAAATCAGATATTGTGGAGGTAACATGTTGCATAAATTTTCTTGCTTGGGTGACTATAATTAATATAAGTATCTTAATAATGTATCTATGTTCACCTGTCTTTTTGGTTAACCGATGTTTTTCTAGATGCTAACCTCATCAGTGAATAATTAACTTAATCATTCCTCTTTATTCTTTGAAGGAAAAAAGGAAAATAGGACTCCAATAGTTTTAGAGATGGAATATCTATAAGCTGTGCAAATAAAAATTTTGTAATACAAACATTGATGGAAAAGGAAAATGAATTTAGTAATATGAATCCAGAAATTTGTTATTTTAGTCAGAGCTCCATAATACTTTCCCTACTGTTTCTTCCAAAGCATTGTTCAGCACAAGTATGATTTTTACTTCCTATAGGTACCACCTCTAGCATTTTGGTGTTTAAAGATAAAGAAATATTGCTACCGCTTTTGTGTATTATTGTTTGACGGTGCTGCTTTTTGGCTTTCTCTATCTCAAAACCTGGCTTAGTTAGATATACATCTATAAATCCTACTTGACGTTCAAGGTTATTATTGTTTGAAATTCCTCAAATCTCATGTGAGACGCCTAAACTTTGATAAAGGACAGCATTCAAATCTCATATGGTTTTCATTGGTTTCCCCAATGAAGTTCTTGGGGCCATGTGTGTATATTGATGCAGTCACTAATGCACTTGCTTTTCCCTGTTAACAGGATTTGACAACTTTTGTTTGTGTTTGCATTCCGGAGTTCCTTTCTCTCTATGAAACTGAGAGACTAGTGCAGGAACTGAATAAATTTGAGATAGATTCACACAATGTTATCATTAACCAAGTGCTTTATGATGAAGAAGGTGCATTTACCACTTCACATTTGTGTCCTCTTTTTCCATGTCTGAATTTGCTTGCTTGAAACAAGAGCTAACTATTGCTTGGTCTTCTGGTCTTCTTCATTATTGTAGTTGAATCAAAATTGCTTAAAGCTAGAATGCGCATGCAACAAAAGTACCTTGATCAGTTCTATATGCTGTATGATGACTTTCACATTACCAAGCTTCCTTTGCTACCAGAAGAGGTAAAATTAGTCTTTGCTAGAAATGCAAAATGCTTACACACACACACCCGAACCTGAGGGGTAACTCACTTGGTCTAAGGCCTTCGGGTTTAATCCAATGGTCACCGGTTCGAGTTCCCTTAGGGCCACTAGAGGTTTACTTGACTGTTAACTTCAAGGTCCTGTGGGATTAGTCGAGGTGTGCGCAAGCTGACCCGGACATCCCCAGTTGACCCGGACATCCCCAGTTATCAAAGAAAAACAAAAATAAGCTTACACCCAACACATTTAGTTTTTCCTTACACATACCAATGATTTTCTGCACTAATTCCTTCTTGAAGTTATAGTTTTACTTTCTTCAATCCTTTTTTTGGTTTTCCCTTACAAATGTTTCTACAATTGTTATTGGACTTTGCTTTCACCCTGACTTCTTTTTCTACATGATATCATTCCTAGATTTTGGAGGACAAACTGGTTCTAAATACAAAACTTACTGTTAATTTGTATTTGGCTTGTTATCAGCCATTCAACTTAGCAAATGTGCATGTGTAGGTTTGCGGGGTTGAAGCTCTAAAAGCATTTTCGCAGAACTTTATAACAACCTATCAGCCCGCCATCAAGAAGGGTACAATGGAAGAGCTGGAGGCAAGAGTGTCAACTCTAAAGCAACAGTTGACAGATGCTGAGGCAGAGCTTGAGAGACTGAGAAAAGGAAAACAGAAGGTCTGATTATACTCTAGTAACCAGCATCATCACTTGTTTCCTTCTTTTTTTCTTGGAATTTTTTATCTCATTTTTTGCCATGTTCACAAACTATAAGCATTCACCCTTTTCACTGGGCTGCCAAAAGAGGTAATTTGTTTCTAAGCTGGATTTGTGGTTTGAGTAGCATAATATATTCTCAATTTTTGTTTATGTGCCATTAATATTACAATAATTGAGATAGTTTTTTTCTGGACACTATGTCAACCATGTCATCAATTATGACTGCAGATAAAAATCCATTTGAATTGCTCCAAACATGGGCTATCTTTCTCTATATTAAAAAAAAAAAAATTGGCATTTGTTTTATTTTGGAATTACAATAAACAAGATGTCTTTGCAAAGTATTGCACTTCAGCTAAACCAAATGAAAATGGAATTACCCAGAAAAAAACACCTTTATCTAATGTTCTGTTTTTATTGGCTTTGGAATTACAATAATGTTCTGTTCTGTTCTGTTCTTTGATGTCGAGAGGATCTGAATGTATGGATTTTGGCATTAAAATGACATTCTTTCTTCTTAATGATGGGTGTTATTAAGCTTCCTGGTGTCTAGAAAATATCTCGAGTTGATGCGAGTAGAGAGCCTTTCTTAATGATGGTATTAAGCATACCGTTTTCAGAACTTGATTCTCTCTATCTAATCAGGCAGCAGGTGGGAGGGGGGGTCTGGTGTACTTGTTATGATGTGAGGCTTTTTTTGCAATTGGATATCAGCTGTTCGGTCTTTTGATGAAATGACCTGGACGCAACCCCTCAATTGATTTTGGGTTTGTTTCCCAAAGGTTATCATTTTGAATCTTTTCAAGATCATTACAGGTTTACCTAACCATTAACTCCCATAGGATTGGGATTAGTAGAGGAAATATCTTGGATGCTCGGTTAATCAGCACCTCAACCTCAAGGGCCTCAGCAAAGTCAGCACAACAGAAAAAAGAAGAAAGGCATCCACTAACGTTGTCCTTGTTTGCCTCACGAATGCTCAAATAAAATTAAGGGGGGGTGGGTGGGGGGAGGAAGGGGGAGAGAATATCCATAAAAGCGTAAGAAAACCATACCATATGGCGTTTGTGTTATGGTCAATTCTGGGTTGAAAGCCAGGGGGAAGTTTATTATAAAGCTTGTAAAGTGAAACCGTGATGTAGGAGGAGAAAAAGCGGGTTTGTTGAGCTTATAAATGATCTTCCAAGGAAAGTTGTCTTGTGTGAATGGCTGTCTTGTTAAGTTTAATGCCATGTCCTGCATTCTCTTTCTGTTTCCACAATGTAATATTTTTTAGCCTGTTATTTTTTAATTTTATCTCACACAACGTAGTGTGGCATCTTATATATATAAATATACAAACAAATTAACACATGAGATTGTTGGGATGGCCGAGTTGGTCTAAAGCGTTAGATTAAGGTTCTGGTCCGAAAGGGCGTGAATTCATATCCCACACTCAAAATTAAACCTGTGTATTAATTATTCATAGAATATAATCTTCGATATTATTATTTTTGTTAGATTTTTTTAACAAAAGTTGAGATGGCCGAGTTGGTCTAAGGCGCCAGATTAAGGTTCTGGTCCGAAAGGGCGTGGGTTCAAATCCCACTCTCAACAATCAATATCTGATATTTTGTATCAAACCGGCTAAGAACCGGACGGTTCCTAACGAACCGCGTCGGACGCATATGAAAGTTTTATAGCCTTTAAATATCTGATTCCACTTTCATCCTTTAAGACCGCAAGTGGGTCATGGGGCTGGTGACTAGTTAAAGATAAGATGAGCTTACTTTGACTTGAAAATCTGCCATTTTTTGCTACTTAACCTAACAAACATAATTTTTTTTAAAATAAAACACTATTTACACTTGATGATGCTTTTTCAACCAAAATCGCTGGCAGCCACCACTCGGCCGGCCCTTCCAACCTCCGTGACGCCGACTTTCAAAAAATAAGAAGAAAGGACGGCATGGCTTCGCTCGCCGCCCGACGCCTAAGTCATTTCTTTCAGTGAAGAGAAGATCAATCGCTTGCGTAATGAATTTGTATGTAAGTCTGGCCAGATCTTTCTACTTACAAAATGCATTTATTTATACATAATCATGACAACTTTCCCGATCGGATTATAAGATGTTTCAATGGAGAACGATAATCAATAACATGTTTTCTTGTCGAGGATGACAATATTTCACCGGGTAGAAGATTTCTTTCCTTATCGTGAGTCGACACGCTGATAATCGAGGGGTGATAATTGAAAATATCTTACTTCCCGATCGCGGAGATCGTTTTCCCCACTTAATCTCGCCGCTAGCCTTTTAGTACACTGGGCCGCTTTGGGCCTCGTCAGGGATACCATTAAGGGCATGTTGCTAGTACTCGCCCAATTCTTAATCCCGACGCTTCGTTTCAGATTCGGGGCCTACGCGCCCATTATTTCAAACCCCATCGTTGCCCCCCCAGCCTTTGACTAAGCGGGCGTAGGCAAGGGTTGTATCGCTCGGGTTAGACCGGCTACCCACGCATTACTGCAAGCGCTTGATTGCGCTTGCCACCGTCCCACGCCTGCGGATATGACGCTTCTCGATTCCGCGCATTTTGTCTACGGCTATCGGGCTCCTTAAAAACGCCCCCCGACCGCTTCGTGACTTTGTTCCCCTGCTGCTTTTGCCTCCGTAAATCAGCGCCTTTTCCTTGTTCTTGTCCGATTAGTGTTCAGATCGCCGGTGGTCCTTGATATCTCGCTGGGGCTTGTCCTCATCTTGCTTCTGTCTCTAGATAGTCTTCTTCCTCTCCGTCCTTTGGTTTCAAGTCTCATAGGTTCTGTGGCGGCCCTGGCGAGGTTTTGCATTTCCGATTTCTCTCTTTCTTCCTCGTTAACCCCGTACCTCCACGTCCCGGTCGCTCCGTTCAGCGCATAGGAGTAATCCGCTCGAGGTGCTCCAGCCCCAGTTGGACTGACGGGGGGTACGACGATTTGGTTGTGGTGGTTCACCGGGCTGCTGTGACGCCCCCAACCCGACACCTGAAGGGGTGTCAAGCGAGGGTGTCACACTTTGTGACTGAGACTCTTTAACCTTTTCTTTTCTAAAGTTCGACACTGTCCTCGTTTTCTCATTCATATGCAATTTCTGTAATAACAAAATTCTTTTACATATACATTATACATACCACCCGTAGCATTCATTATATTCTATACACATATAACGGAAATTCCTTTACTTATACTATTACAATTTCACTATTACAAAACTATACATATAAAATTGTAGATCATGGAATAAAGTGAGAGCACCTATCTTGTACTTGGCTTCACACATGCGGGACAGTCCCGTCCTTCATCCTTGTCTTCAAGTTTCAGATTCACACTGACAGAACCCGTGCTAAGCTTTACGCTTAGTGGGAAAACATATACATGGACGACCAATAACATTGGATCTTGTTTAATCGAATACATTCTATACCCATATTGTATCATATATTTTATGTGGCTTCTAAATACCATCATCTTATCTAATGTCTCTTCATGTGGTTCAAAATATGCATATATCATATCATCTCTTATCTATCACATACTTCTCGCTATTTCTCGTCATTTGCTTATATCGTACTTGATCTATTTCATATTATTTCAGATCATATTCTTTTTGCAAGTTTCTATACTTTCATGTTCGTATACTGTGCATGTATCATATACTTTCATATCTTAAATACTTTCTCATATAACTCATCTTATACCGTCTCTATACTTCTTTATCTACATTCTTATACTTTCATATACCTGTGACTTTGTATGCTTCATCTGGCCTTCACTTGTTTCTTAGTCTTTTTCATCTTTCATTTCTATGACTTATTACATTCTATGTACATTACATGTATCATTTCTTATCCCTTGCACCTATCATGTCTCCTTTCATGTAGTGGCTACACGCCCATGCTATGCTATTCCATTTTTACATATTGTTTTATCATATATTTCTTATACGATCTTATATCATTACATACTTTACATTTGTTGTTTCACTTCCTACTATAGTAGAATTGACATTCACGACAGATTCGAGAGGGAATCTCATTATGTTTGTCATTCCCTATATTTTCATCTTGTACTTTTCATATATTATATTTTCCTATGATTTTCATATACTGTGCTTTTCATATACTGTACTTTCATTATCTCTGCCGTGATATTTTGTAGTCAAGACACTTTATTTCTGTGATTTGTATACCCGCCATATACTTTTCTTCATATACTATACTTGTTCATATAATTTCATGTAATCAGACTTTGTACTTTCCATATAATCGTCATATACAATTCTTTTGTCCTTTTCATACTTTCATGTACTATGTGCTTTTCATATATCACATATTTCATATAATTACATTCAGACTTTACTTTGCTTCAGAATCGTATACTATTATCGATAAGAAGCATATGCTTCTCATATCATGTCATATATTCTATACATTCATTTATATACTTAACATTTTCTTTAGGTTTTATGTCTCGCAAATACCTTGTAGTTTTGGGATACAGAAATAACCTGTATGAAAACTGGCTGTACTTATCATCAGACGAGACAGTTGATTCTATCCAGATGTACCCGAAGGTACTATCACCGTACGAGACAATGATCTCTATCTCGCATGGACCCAACCTGTACGCTTATAATGATCCAAACGGATCTATGTCATCGACTCCAAACGGGGTCCATATCCTCGTGAACCGTATGCCGCAACAACTATATCCCTATAGCATGCCTCTATCTATCCTCTACCGTGTTTTAAGTGTATTAACTATGTGTATTTTTTTTATGTTCGCACATATCTCATATTCCCGAATAATTATTATTTGGTAATCATATGCGATAATTACAAACTATATTTGTATCTTTGCATTTTTCTATATATCTTTAACTTCAATTTATCAGATCTATAATTCTTTACCATACATGGAACTATTTTCCAATATTTGTGCATTTCTCGTATTAAGTTGTTTCAATCGTATACTTAATCTTTAGCTTTATCATATATTCATTTCATACATATTCCTATATTCAGTTATTCATCATGCTGCCTAATCGATACTTCCTAATCTCATGTAGTTCTATCATATATTCATTTCACATATTCCTATATTCATATTATTCATCTATTCATATCATATCATATATTCATATATATTTTTATTCTTTATCTAATTTATATCCTTCAATACAGTCCGGGACAACCCGAAATCTAGTCCCAAATATTTCTAATATTCAGTCCCAAAATCTTGGGACTAAATCACACTAGTCTATTCCTAGCTCAAAACAATCTATGCCATTTACACGACTTTTACTGGTAAAAATATTCCAAATAAAGGAAAATTCCTCTTACCCTCGGAGCTCCGACGAAACTCCGGCATTTTGGTACCCATGCGCACTCGGCACTATGATCAACTTTGTCTCTTTATCCGAATTCAATTTTGACCGTCGAACGCTATAGATCCGAAAGTATCAAACTAGACTTCCGAACTTTTACTGAATTCGGCGAAATCCGTGTTTTTTGCAGACTATCACAGAAATTCCCCTCGTCGAGCAGATGAACTTTCATTCTTGGCTCATCAATTCTCGACGGTGAAACCCGTATCAAAAAGAGAAGAGAAGAAATAAAAATAAAAAAATCTATTCTCTCTCTTACGCTCTCCCTCACCGACTTTGTCTGAGACCAACTTTTTTTTTTCTTTTTTTATTCTTATTTTATTATTATTATTATTATTATTATTATTGATCTATAGCCTATTACTCATTCCGTCGTTTTTTGCCTCGAAATTTTATTTCTTTTCACCACTTTATTTAATGAACTTATCACACTGACTTCCGAGATTTTCGTGAAATCTCGCCCCTCGGTCACCGGTGACTTATCACCAAGAAAATCGTAGAATATTCCGATGGTCTTAGAATCTACGAAACTTTTCCGCCACTAGATTCATGAGACAAATTCAACTACATAGCCCATTTTGTCATCCTGAGTTCGTAGGTTTTCTGTGACTCTGCTCTGTTCATTCCAAATAATTTTACTATTCTTTCTCAATTTGCATTCTAAATCCTTTTTCTTCTTCTGTTTACACATTAATTTCTTAATTCCTTCTGATATATGCTCTTCATTATGACACTAGTCCTCAAGGCTGCGACAATACCAATTCCCGATTTGGGCACTAATCTGTGTCTCTATTTCTTTTCAAAACTAATTTACTTTGTTACACCCTACATGTCCGAAACCCTAAGGTATATTTTTAAAGTATAACTCTCCTCCTTCAAGAAATTCATCCCCAAACTTTATTTACTTGAATCGTAAAAGCCGAGGGCATCAGGCCCTCCGTATGCCTAGCTTATGTTTTTACTTCATGAACATTTGATACTTCTCATCTATTCTCAGACAATAAATCCTCATTTTCTATCTAGTCATTCCCATTCCATTTCCTAATTTCCTCGTTCTATTTCTCAGAATCGCATCTATTCTCGATCCGCCTAATAGTATCCAACCAAATTCATGAGACTTCTACCTTATTCACTTCTTTTGCAGGTCAATCCCCATACTCAGACACCTTTGGGCGCCTAGGAACATGCTTCCATTAGCCAAAATCACATTTACTTTACTTTATCATTAACTTTTTCTCTCAAAAATGTGTAAATACTATCATCCTCACAGACATCAGAATGACCAATGCCACTTCAGGGCAATGAAGGCATCCCGCACTTTCTCCTTATCCCGAGGCCACGCTTTACTATAACTAGGAGCAACACAGCCCTCGCCTTTCTCACCCTAGTAATCGAACTCGTGTACTCGAATCAACTCAAGCTCTCTCGACCCTTTTACTTGAAGAGAACCACCCTTACAATTCTTCGAGACCTTTCGGTTACTTGATCCTGTGCTACTTTTTATAGCATCTGCACCACTCTGAGGGAAAGTCACACGCCTAAGAGAATTAGCAATTAAATAGCTCTCGAGTAGACTCATGCGCCCATCCCAATACCCGAGCCACTATGATATTATTAGCAAGGTTTTGATCCCAACGTTAGGGACATCGCTTTATCGTTGAAAAGTTGATAACCCTTTCATCAGCTTCGTCAGGACGATCCATCTATACAACACACACGGACATCCACATCAGGCCAATACATTTCTATACATAGACTTTTCTATCTCTTATACTTTATCTAGAATCGCATCTTATACTCTATCTATGTTTAGGAAATTCCAGAAACGCCTAAACCTAGGCTCTGATACCACTAAATTGTGACGCCCCCAACCCGACACCCGAAGGGGTGTCAAGCGAGGGTGTCACACTTCGTGACTTGGACTCTTTAACCTTTTCTTTCTCAGAGCTGACACCTGTCCCTGTTTTCTCATTCATATGCACAACTTCTATAATAACAAAAATTCTTTTTACATATAAATTATACATACCACCATAGTAGCATTCATTATATTCTATACACATATACTAGAGTCCCTTTAATTGTACTATTACAATTTCACTATTACAAAAACTTATACATATAAAATCGTAGATCGCGAACAAAGGCTGAGCACCTATCTTTGAGATGGCATGTGTCATGACGTGGATGTCCCTGTCCCTCCATCCTTGTCTTCGCTTCACCTACATGGATTAAACTGGGTATGTTTTTTAATAGTGGAAAATATATACATGGACGCACTCAATAACATCATCGTCGCTTAATCGAATACATTCTTATACCCATACAAATCATATACTGATGATTTCTAACACCATCATTCATTCAATGCCTTTCTATGTGGTTCAAAACATGTGCATATCATATCATTCCTTATCTATCACATATACTTTGCCTATTTCACATTTGCTTAGATCGTATATTTGATCTACTCTATATTATTTCTGTATCATATTCTTTGCAAATTTCTATACTTTCATGTTCATTTCCTTTATGTTCAGATACTCGTGCATGTATCATATACTTCATATCTCTCAAATACTTTCATATAACCTATCTTATAATTGTCTCTATACTTTATCTACATTCTTATACTTTTCATATACTCGTGACTTTTGTATACTTCATTTCATTTTCACCTGCTTCTAAATTTTCATCTTTCATTCTAAGGACTTATTACATCTATGTACTATTACATATATCATTTCTTATCCCGTACCTATATCATGTCTCCTTTCATGTAGTGGCTACACGCCCATGCTATGCTATTCATTTTTACATATTGTTTTATCATATATTTTCTTATACGATTCTATATTGTCATATACTTTTACATTCGCTTTTCACTGACTATAGAATTGACATTCACGATGTATTCGAGGGAATCTCACTGCGTTTGTCATTCCCTATATTTTCATCTTGTACTTTTATATACTATATTTTTCCTAGATTTTCATATGTGTGCTTTTCATATCAGACTTATATTATCCGTCATATACATTTCCGTGTCATTAAGACTTTATATTTCTCAGACGATAATCGGTCATATACTTTTCTCTTTCATATACCACTTGTTCATATAATTTTCATGTAATCGTACTTTGTACTTCCATATAATCACATATACAATTCTTTTTTATTCTTTTCATATACTTTCATGTACTATGTGCTTTTCATATATTGTCATATTTCATATACTCACATTCAGACTTTACTCGTTTCAGAATCGATACTATCATCGCATAAGAAGGTTATGCTTCTCATATCATGTCATATATTCTATACATTTGATTTGCATATACTTTGTCATTTTCTTTAGGTTTCATGTCCGCAAATACCTTAGAAGCTGATATTTCTGAAATAAATCGTATAAAATTCGAAGGTACTATCATCAGACTAGACAATGATCTCTATTCAGACAGAATTCGAAGGTACTATCACCGCACGAGACAATGATCTCTATCTCAGATAACCCAACTACGCTTATAATGATCCAAACGAGATCTGCGCCATCGATCCAAACTACCTCGATATCCGTAGAACCGATGTCGCAAAGAACCATATCCCTATAGGGATGCCTATATATTCCTCTACCATGTTCTAAGCAGATAATCCATGTATTTATGTTCAAGATATCTCAAATTCTCGAATACTTATTGTTATTCTAAGAATCATATGCTATATTTACAACCATATATTTGTATATTTGTATTTATATATCTTCTAACTTCAATTTATCTTATTCATAATTCTTTACCATACATGTAACTATTTTCCTATCATTTGTGCATTTCTCTAGCGATGTATGCTCAATCGTGATACTTCCTAATCTCATTTAGTTCTATCATATATTCATTTCACATATTCCTATATTCATATTATTCATCATGTGTTGTCTAATCGTATACTTCCTGATCTTATGTAGTTCTATTATATATTCATTTCACATATTCCTATATTCATATTATTCATCTATTCATATCATATCATATATTCATTTTTATTCTTTATCTAATTTATATCCTTCAATACAGTCCGGGACTGCCCGAAATCCAGTCCCAAATATTTCCAATATTCAGTCCCAAAATCTTAGGACTAAATCATACGGCCTATTCCGATCCCGAAACAACCTATGCCATTACATGACTTTTATGGTAAAAATATTCCAAGTAGGGAAAATTCCTTACCTCGTGGAGTTTGACGAAACTCCAAGATTTTGGTACCCACGCGTAGCTCGCGATGCGTGAATCAACTTTGTCTCGATCTCGACCAATTCACCGGGTCGAACGCTGTAGATCCGAGAAAAAGCATTGGAAACTTAGACGCCCCGAACTTCTTACTTGAATTCTCATAAACTCGTGTTTTTGGTACTCACGCGCAGCCTCGCTGAGTAGATGAACTTTCGTCTTGGCTCGACGACCCGCCATTTAAACTCCGTATCAAAAGAGAAGGAGAAAGAAAACAAAAATATATTCTCTTACGCCTCCCCTCACCGTCTCCGGTTGGGACCAACTTTTTTTTCTTTTTTTTTTTTATTCTTACTTATTATTATTATTATATTATTATTATTATTATTATTTCAGATTCATAGCCTATATTATTTCATTCTAGTCCGCTTTTTACTTAAAATTTTTATTTCTTTCGCTCACTTTATTTTAAATTTAACTTAAATTTTACGCTTATTTCGACTTCCATTTTCAAAATCTTTGGCCCTCAAGCTTCACCTGCGACTTATCACCTAGAAAATCGTAAAATATTCCGATGGTCTCAGAATTTGACTAAACTTTTCTACGTCACTAGATTTCGCGAGACAAATTCAACGGCGCAGTCCGTTTCTTCATCCGAGATCTAGAGAATTTTCTAGGCTTCCCTGAGCCATTCCAATAATTTTACTATTCTTTCTCAATTTGCATTCTAAATCCTTCTTCTTCTTCTATTTACACATTAATTTCTTTTAATTCCTCTTGGATATATGCTCTTCTTATATTATGACATTTGGGTCCTCAAGTGGTGAATTACCACTTTACCCTTGATTTTAAAAGATTAATTCCGTGTCTCTCGTTTTATTTTTCAAAAATTCAACTTAGCTTTTATTACACCCTAACATATTCGAAACCACTGTATGAGCTTTTGTGCAAGCACTGGCCCCAAGGAGCCTCCTTTTCCCTTGGATAAGGGCAAGGGCAAACTTAACGAAATTCGGTTCCCTAGCGGCTTTGAGTATTTAAGGGCTGCTATTCAAAACGCTGAGGCCGTGGGCCCCATCTGGGTCGAACCCTCGTATGGTGAGATCTTTACGCCTGCATGGGCCCCGTCAGGGTCCGTGCCTGTGCCCCGACGTGTCGACCACCCACGTTGTTGAAGTGCCTAAAATGGTGTGCTTGAGGTGTATGCTCGAGGATCGACCCTCCGCTTCCCCTTGCATCCCTATAAAAAGGGTTCAGAAGATTTCAATGTTTGCCCTTCGCCTTCAACTCGGGTGTTCGTAAGCAGCAGTCGCCTTTAGGACAAAGGCTATTAAATTCCCAAGATTGTCTTCACTCTTAGACTTCGTAAAGGAGGCCGTCAAGGCTTTCTTTATATTTCCAAGCGTCTAAATTCTAAGCTTATCATTTCTGATCTTCCCTCTTCTACACGTCTGAAGGAACGTTATTTTTTGTTAGTGGCCGCTATCGGGGAGTACAACTTTAATCGAGGGCCACCTCGTCTCAGTCTGACTACGCCTGAGAACCTACGTGAGCTCGCTTCGTTTTTGGTTTGTTTTGGTCTTCGCAGTCATGGATATTTAACGCCGCTTCTTGTACGGCCTTAGTGCTCGACCGACCTTAGCTATCCCGAGGACAAGGAGGTGAAGTGAGCCGGTGAAGTATGCCTCGCGAGCTTATTCCGAGCTCATCAAAGTTGGATATTCCCGATCGTCTCGGCAGACGAGGCCTAAATTCACTTCATTTTCAGATCCTTCCCTCTCCGTCATGAAGTGTCCCATTCCCAAATCTTCCTCACTCCCGCCCTGCTCGAGCCCCCATCGCTAAGCTTACACGAGGAGAGCTTCGGTCCCGCCTGTAGGTGTTAGCCAAGAAGAAGAGGAGCTGGAAACTTGAAACCTCCTGAGTCGCGCGAGGTCCGCCCGCCGGCAAGACCTCTAAGGGTGGGGGCTCTTCTCCTCGCCTCCGTCCGCCCCGTCTGGGCCGGGAGAGACTCTCATGAGGGCTGGCGGAGCCCCGAGGTTCTCCCATCTCTGCCTGGAGTCCCACGGTCGCGTGGCTCCCGCCGCCTCCTACAACACCCCATGAGGCGAGATCTGGGAATCGTGATTGCTTTCTGAGGCCGCAGGGATGAGGACTCTTTGCTTCTCACATGAGAGTCACGCAAGGTCGTTTCCATCCTCCGCGACTCCAACCTTAGGAGGGTGGGTGCCTTGCCATTCGAGGAGGCTCTGGCTCTTCTTCTTCAGGGAATCGCCTCTGTACATCCAAGTGCTTTTGTCGATATTTTTCTTTATTGTTTCGCCTTGGTTATCGACTTTGCTTTTTTTTTTTTTTTTTTTTTCGTGTGTGGCTTACTGGCGCAGTGCTGGGTCAAGGAGGGCCATTCACCGAGGGCTCGCTGCATGCGGTCTTACAAGGCTATGGTTGCTTCGACTCCGAGAGGGCTGTCTTCAAGCTCGAGGCGGGAACTGACCCAAGAATTGCGAAGCAATGGGACCACTCCATGATGCTTCTGCGGGCGCAGGGGGCGCCAGAGGATAAAGAAAAGCGAGGCTCTGGCGATGCGAAGGTCGCCGAAGACGTGAGCTACCGCCGTAGAGGAGTTGCAGTCGCCATGCGCACTCGCGGGCCAAGATAGCGGCCTAGAGCGCCCACTCAAGAAGCCTGAGGCGTATAATCTGGAATGCCTCGACTGAGGAGCCCTGTGAGGCTCGACGACCTCGCGAGGCGCGAGGCTTCGCCGCCTGAGGGCGAAGTGATAGCTGAGCCCAACGACGAGGCATGTACCCAATGGGCCTTCGTGGCTTGCCTTCAACGCCGGCTTCCCGAGCTTCCTGCACTGGGTTCAACATCCACTTTCCGATGAGGAGGCCGGCTGATCCGCCTCGAGGCCGAGCCGACGCAGTGCCGAGGTGTTTCCTAATCGTACCCTCGTCGGTGATTCTCGTTCCTCCGGGGCTAGTTCTTCTTCGCCTCGCTGGGCCACACTCCTCCACTCGCGAAGCCGTGGCCCAACGTCGCTAGGCTATTTTTTTTTTTTTGAAAGATCCCGCATCCCGGGTTTGTGACGCTCGATTTTGACTATTTTTTGATATACCACGATTCATTGATTAATTCCTTCGCTTATTTCCCTCTTTCGTTGATTTGAATTGCTTGGTTTTCAAGTCGCGAGGTTTTCCTAAAGTAGTTATGTTCCACAACCTGAGATGTTGGGCTTCTGAACGCATGGCTCCATGGTTTATCGACCTTTTTAAATTGTTATGCCTTACAAACTCAGCCATCGGGCTCCCGAAAGCAGCATGGCTTCGTGGGTTACTGGGCCTTTTCGAGTCAAGCAGGCTCGCGGATCGAAAGCCACTGGCTCCCGAAAGCATCAGCCTGAGCTACGGCCTCGTGTGGCTACTCGCCTTTTCGAGCCGTCACGCCTACGACCGGAGCCATGGCTCCCCGAGCTACATGGCTCCTCGTGGGCTTTAGCCTTTGAGCTACGCCTGCGAACCGGTCCGCGGCCCCGACGACATGGCCCGCGGCTACTTGGCCTTTGCCGTTGCTCGCAACCGAGCCATCGGGCTCTCGTGTGTAACTACACATGGCTCCATGACTACTGGCCTTTTTTGAAATGTTACGCCTATGAATCGAAAGCACGGGTTTCGAGCTACATGGCCCGTACTACTTGGCCTTTTTTAAACTGCTACGCTTTGCAAACCGAAGCATCGGGCTCCCGGGAGCTACATGACCTGCGGGCTACTTGGCTTTTGAGCCGCGCTCGCAACCGAGCTACCGGGCTTCGAGCTATGGTTTCGAGCTACATGGCTTCGAGCTACATGGCTCTTGAAAGCTACATGGCTCCGCGGGCTACTTCGCCTTTGAAATGTTAAGCTTCTACAACCGAGCTATCGGGCTCGAGCCATGGCTTCGCTTTTCGCCTCTGAGCCGTTACGCCCGCGAACCGAGCTAATTGAGCCACTGGGCTCCCGAGCCACACCCGTGGCCACCGGCCTTCGAGTCGCAGGCTCACGACCGAGCCACTCAGCCCCGAGCCATCGGCCCCGAGCCACATGGCTCCATGGCTACTTGGCCTTTTCGAGCTGTCACACTCTACGAACTGAGCTACTGGGCTCCTGCGCTACATGGCTCCGCGGCTACTTAGCCTTTTTGAGCTGTCACGCTCTACGAATTAAGCTACTAGGCTCCTGAGCTACATGGCTCCGTGACTACTTGCATGAGCCGCAGCTCGCAACCGAGCCATCGGGCTCCCCGAGCTACATGGCCCATGGCTACCGCCTTTTTTTTTGAGTCGTTACACTCACGACCGAGCTATCGGGCTCCCGAGCTACATGGTTCCACGGGCTACTTAGCCTTCGGGTCGTTGCTTTGCAACCGAGCTATCGGGCTCCCGAGCTACATGGATCCGGCTACGCCTTTAAGTCGTGCTCGCAACCGAGCCACCTGCCTAAGCTACATGGCCTGCGGCTACTGAATCTTTCAAATGTTAAGCCTCGCAAACTAAGCTAATGAGCCCCGAGCCACATGGCCCGTGGCTACTGGGCCTTTGAGCCAAGAGCTCGCAACCGAGCTTATCGGGCCCCCTTCGAGCCATGGTCTGCGTGGCGGCTTGGTCTGAAAGGTGCTCGCAACCGGAAAGCATTGAGCCCCGAGCTACATGGCCTGTGGGCTACTGACCTTGAAATGTTAAGCTCGCAACCGAGCTACCGGGCTCCCGAGCCACATGGATCCGTGGCTTCTGGCCTTTGAGCTTTTTACGCTCTACGAACCGAGCTATCGGGCCTCGAGCTACATGGCCTGCGGGCTACTTGGCCTTTTGAGTTGTCGCGCCCGCGAACCGAGCCACTCGGGCTCCCGAGCTACATGGCCCGTGGCTTCTAGCCTTTTGAGCTGTTACGCCAGAACCGGAAGCTATTGGGCTCCCGAGCTATCGGGCCCCGAGCTACATGGCCCGGCTACTCGCCTGGAGTCGCTACACTCCGCGAACCGGTCACGGCCCCGAGCCATGGCTCCATGGCTACTTGGCCTTTTTGAGCTGTTAAGCTCGCAAACTGAGCTACTAGGGCTCCCGAAGCCATGGCCCGCGGGCTACTTAGCCTGAAATCGTTACTCGTGAACCAGCCATCGGGCCCCGAGTTACATGGCTCATGGGCATCTGGCTCTTGAGTCAGCACGCCTCGCAACCAGCCATCGGGCTCTCGAGCTATGACACCGTTGACTATTTTTACCTTTTTTGACTTCCTTCTTAGAAAGGTGCGTGTAGCTTTTAACAAAGGATTTATGGAGAATTGAATGGATTGCACGACTTCCTCGAAAGCACCTGCTCCCTTGTTATAACAATGACCCTCCGTGACGGTGCTTATGCTTCCAAACCTTTTTCCTTTAGCTTAGCCTGAGTCCATAATGATGAAGCTCGTGGTTTGATCATCATTACGGAGGTCCTCGTCCGTGATCGTAGTCACTGCCTGTCTCATGGTCTACCAAGCCAGGTAGGGGAGTTAATGTTTTTCCCAGTTTCTTCCTCGTGGAGTTATGTTGTCTCTAGCTATGTCCAATGATGGAACTGCTTAGTGGAGCGATCCGGAGGAGGCGGTGTACTTGAAAAACTTTTAGTACCACTTTCTCCGTTTTTTTCTCTTCTTTCTTCTCTTCTTTCCCTTCTTTCCTTCTTCTCATTTTCTTTCCTTCTTGCTCGCACCTCTTTCTCTCTTTCCCTTTCCCTTGGAGATTTTTTCGGGGTTTTTTGTCTCGACAGGTGTAGGCCGATGAAGAACGAGCGCTAACTGATTTTTTGAGATGGAAGGGTGATTTTGTAATTTCTGTGTGTGCTATAGCTTCTATGTAATGAAAATTTGTATTCAAATTAGTTCCTTTCAATAGCAACAATCTTGCGGAATTATGCTCTTCTTCCACTTCCGCCCTTCAGCCATGCTTCCGGCTTTATCATCAGAACTTATTGCCTGGGCTCCACATAACATCAAACGACTCAAAAAATTGAAATAGAGTGTTATTTGGAAATCAAGACGGACCTTATTACGTACTCACGCTCCTCGGTCCCACCGTAGAATCAAGCCAGATGTTCAAGATTCCATGAGGGGCAAGAGTTTTTCCTCTCTTCCGCTTGAGCCTATAGTTGCTAGGCCTGATTATGCTAGATATGATGTAGCCCTTCCCAATTAGGTCCCACTTCTATGTGAGGGGTCCTTCCTCACCGCGCACTTTTTTCAGCAGTCACTGCTTGTACCCCGAGCTCTCGACCCTTATCATAATAATTGCCTTCCTGTGATAGTCTTCCATACGCTTCAGGACTTGCTTGCGTTTTTCTTCTAGGAGATCCAGGTTTAAACGAAGAGCCTCCTCGTTGTATTCGATGTTTGCTAGTTCTATCCTTAGAGATTTTAGTCCGACCTCGACGGGGTCTACTCGCTTCAAAGGCTGCGCGCCGAGCTAATGGGCCTTCGAGTCGCCGACCACGCCGTAGTCTCAGATGCCCATAATACCCTGGGAGGTATCTCACCATTTTCCTTTAAGTCGTTCATTTTGGTTTTCAAGGTCGCTTTGAGTCCTTATAAGGACTTCGCCTCGCCCATCGGACTGCGGATGAGCCGGGACGAGTAGTGCTCGATTCCGAGCTTAGCTTAAATCCCTAAACTTAGGATTGTCGAATTGTTTCCCATTATCGTGACATGAGGGACTCCTCGGATCCCTGAACCCGCATATTATAGAACGCCGTAAGAAGTCAAGGCATCTTCCTGCTCTATGATTGTTGCCAAGGGCTCGACTTCGACCCATTTGGTAAAATAGTCCATGGCCACAATGATAAATTTGCACTGCCCCTTCTAATGGGTAGATGTCCCAATATGTTTAGCCCCCATTGTTGGAAAGGCCAGGCCTAGGATCACAAGCACCCGGCCGATGGGAGATGAGATATTCCTGCATGCTCCCGACAAGCTTTGCATTTTAACCGCCACGCTTCAGCATTGTGGGCCGCAGAGTACCCCCCGCCTAGTGTTTTCCTGCCAAGGTCCGAGCTCCGATGTGGTTGCCACATATGCCCTTGTGTACTTCCCTGAGTATGTAGTTGGCATCTTCCTTTCCTACGCACTTAAGAATGGGCATAGAGAAGCCTCGTTTATAAAGGGTTCCCCAATGAACGGTGAACCTTGCCGACCTCACTCTAAGCTTGGACGCCTCCTTTGGGTCGCTTGGCAATTTACCATCTACCAAGTAATCCAAGATGGGGTCCATCCAGCTTGGTTCAGACATCATAGGGGAGATTTGTCACACCTCCACCCCTACTTTAAAAAGACGTGTGCCATTTAATTCCAATAAACTCCCACCAGCGCTCCAACGACTAGAGAACTCGTGGTCGGGTCGTGTTGCCTGGCCGGAACCCGCAGATAAATATTTTTTTCTAAATTCCAGGATTTCATAAAATTTCAAGAACATAACAAACGCATACAGATACATATCCAAAACTTGTATATACAATTTACACTTTTAGAAACATGGCAACTAAATTGAATACTTCTTCAAAAGAGCTCAGTTTCATCACATTTTCGTAAAACCAAAATTTTGTACATACATATGTTCCATAATACAATTTCAAAGTATTTCCTTACAAAAACTTGATAATACAGCACTTAAGCTATAAGTCAGGAGAATCCTAATATGTCCCAGCTTCCGGTGTGCTTGTACCTGGAAAATAGTTTTAAACATGAAAATAATGAGCTAAACGAGCTCAGTGAGTGTATGCTTTATAAAATGCTTGCTTTTCTGAAAATATCTCAAAATTGTAAAACTATCTTTTACAAGACAATTTCAAGAATCCTTGCTTGCTTTACAATAAAAGTTCTAAAACTTTCATGATATGTCATTGCTTTGTTTTAAAAAGTTTCAAAATTTTTCATAATATGCTTGCTTGTTTCGCTTTAAAAGTTTCTAAACTTTCATAACATGTCGTTTTGTTTACAAATAAAAGTTTTCTAAAACTTTTCATAATATGCTTGCTTGCTTTGCTTTAAAAGTTTCTAAAAACTTTTCATAAAATGCTTGCTTGCTTACCAGTGGTTGATTTTAAAACTGTATGAGAAATGCTTATAAATCAAGATCAACCACTGGAGGCCTTTCTTGCTTATTGTACCCTAGTAAACATGGAGCTCGTGGCTTCAACCGTGTTTGAAGGACTCCGGGTCCACATCACTCAGGTGGAAGTGGCCTGGCCCACATCACCTTTCTCGCAGAATATGGTGAGTGCTGGGTCTACGCCATATAATAGCTAGCGCGCTAACCCTATATACCCAGCATACGCCACGATCTCCTTTAAATGCCATGATGAATGAACTAAGCTCACGATCAAGCAAATCTAAATGCATAAATGATGTCCTAACACCACCGCACGCATTTTAATACCTTCGACCTGGGTGATGCTTAAGCTTAAAACTAGGATTTTCGTTAGGCATGTTTTTATAAAAATATACTTTACTTGCTCGCTTGAAACACGGTTTAACACCGAAACCATTGCTTTGAAATGCTGCCTGATAATTCAAACCATTGCTTGCTTACTAGAACTCATTGCTGCTTACTGCCAAAAACTCATTGCTTGCTTGTTTAAAATATGGTTTACTAATCAAAACCATTAACAGCTCAACAGAAAAAATTCTATATATAATAATACACTAGTATTTGAAAAATAGTTTAGAACACTCACCTTTTGTTTACCAAAACTCGAGCACGACTCCACAACTCTTCCCGCCTTAGCCTACATACCAAACGAATACGGCGAAAAACATTAATCGCCTCACAGATAGCGTAGAAACTTTTACCCACTTCACACGCAAGTCACTCTTAGGGTCACACAACATTCATATAAAGCCAAATGAACAAATTACCCTTGAGCACCAAAGCCCATAACAAAAACCACTCATTTTGGCAACTCTTTTTCTTCCAACAAGATTGGACTTTATTACCCAAAAATTATTCAAACGGGGTCTCTCAAAATTATGAAACTCTCATAGATCAGTCCTTTATATATCTGAATACATCTCACCCTTTTCAATTTAAAATTCCTTCTCTGTACCCTCAACCACATAACACAAGTTACAACATTTTTGATGCTAAATTGGTTAGCTTACTCTAATCACCCATCATATCCTTGATTTCTGGGGTCTTAACTCCATAAATTGAAATGGTTTTTCCACTCATTTGAAGCTATGGTTATGTTGTTTCTTCTCCAATTGGAATCCATCCACTTGATCATCAAAACTGCTATTGTATTTACATCTAGATTACTCAATTTGGCATAACATAATCTGCACATAGCTCCACTTTGACAAATTTATGGGCTCTTTGGGGTTACAATTTTCATGCACTTCCTTCAAGTAACTTATTCCCATAGAAGTATATTTTACCCATAATTTTGAATCACTCAATTTGGATGAGTGAAACTCCACTTATGGCCAAAACACTACAACAATACCCAAAACAGAGCATAACCAGTGAGCTACACGAGCTCACCTTTCAGTCCGTATTTGGGAGCCTTAGAGATACAATTTGCTCTTGGTACCTTATATACATTTGTATCCCTATATCCTATGGTTCTTTACCAATTGGAATCAATTCATTTGGATGATTCTAACTTAATCTATAGCCAAAACAAGAACATGGGTTTTACAAAATTTTGACAGCATTTCCTTGAAAAACCCAACATTCTCCTTTTTACAACCATTCCTCAAAACCAACATGGAATTTACCCAAACAACTCCACTACACTTGTATTGGTGGTTAGAACTTATAACACCAAATTAGGTAAAAATCCCAAGAATTCATACCAAGGTCCACCAATCCATACTAAAATCCAAAATACACAAGATTCCATGGAAAACATACTTGAAATTCTTCTCCTTCCTCTTCTTCCTCTTCATCTTCTCTTCCTTCTCTTCTTCTCCCTTTTCTTCTCCCAACCGTGGAGTCCTAAGTGTGAGACCAAAAAATGAGATTTGTTTGTCTCACCCCTCTTTTATATTAACAACTTTCCTTTAATTACAAGTTGGTCCTCAAACTACATCTTATTCAGATTCATAAATGTGCTATTTCTAAAATAGCATACAATCTTCTTTTATTACGACCTTCATCTCCTTTTGGAAAATTACAACTCACACTGTTTAGCACAAAATCTGAGTTCAATCAATTTATCATTTCTGCCACTTCATCCTTAAAAACTACTCTCCCAAAAAATATTACAATGACACTTAAATAAATTAAAATCTTTGCACACATATGCGTCCCTACTGCATGTGATCAGATCTTCCTGGATCTGGGAGTTACAAGATTCTCCATCATCACGCCACTGAGGCTTTGTAGGTGCTCGACCGTGTCATCACTGTGTCTTCAGAGGTCAGAGTCTGCTACACATCACCCGAATCGACCCTGGGCATATTGTTTCGACCTGAACCCCAGACGAACTTCGAAAGGAACTCACATCTTTTTGAGATATAAGATCATCTTCTCACCTCTCGTCTCAGGAGTCTTTTATCTATTTTACCACCCGCTAGAGTCGCCGCTTCAAAACTACCGACCGCTTCCATGAAGTGGGCAAGGTCGAGTCCAAATATGACCGCCCCATATCTCTGCCTATAGATTGAGGCCCTGCCGAACCCGAGGGCGCATCTCAGATCTATCTCTGCCCCGAGAGGTCAGATCGCCCGCACCGCTTCTTAAAGCGCCCGTCGATGGATAATTTCTAGACGGGGAGGTCGGGTGCCAATTGGATAGCCTCTGTAAACTGTGCTGGAGTGAATTTTATGATGAAATATGCCAAGATATGCCCTTTTACTGCTGTCCTCGGTTTGTACCTGATGTCAAATTCACTCAGCTCTATAGCCCACTTCATCAGCCTTCCAGAGGTTTATGGTTTATGCAGTATTTGCTTCATCGATATTCATTGACTTCTCGACTGGTGAGCTGAAGTATGGCCCGAGTTTTCTCGATGTGGTTACCACGCGTGACCGCCGATCTCGTACCCCTTCCGCCTCCCCCAAAGCTCTACCGCAATAGTAGACTCCATTGGTCGCGACCCTATCCCATTCTCTACTGTGGCGCACCGGGGTTGCAAAGTCCGAAACGATCAGTAGAGTGATGAGTTCTCCCGGCGGCTCACTGTGAGGTGGGAGCCTCAGGTTTCGAAAGGTCGTGAATGCCCCGCAACAAGGCCCCACCGAAGGCCTTTTCGTAACCTCGAATGAAAGGCCGACATTTGTCAGCCGCCCTAGATAATGGCTGCCTACGCAACTATTCTCCCGAATCAAAGGTCAATGCTCCACATTTGATGGAGGCAAGATATCAAATACGTCACCGACCTTTATCTTATCTAGTTCGCCATTCCTGGGTTGTTGACTATAAAACCTAGCAATCCCCTCGGGCTGAGACCGGAAGCATATTCGGGTCAGTTTATTTATCAGAAGCTCGTGTCCTGGAATGTCTCATTAAATGGGTTATGTGGAGCTCCTGCTTTTATCGATTTTACCAAAGATGTCGCTTATATATACCTCCATAAATGTCCCAATTTGTTTCGAACATCCCGCTCACCACTTTGATGTGGCTCCCTCGCATTCTTTTAGCCCGAAAGGCATTACTCGGGAGCAACAAAGAGTTCCCCTGACCGCTGACAAACGAGGTATTCTCGTCAAGCCGGGGTCCATACCGACATGGTTGTGTGTACCGAGTAGCGCGCCCGCCGCTCGAGGAGCGTGATCACCGCAATGTCTACTGGGTGAGATCAACTGAGGTGTGGGAAGCTATCCCAGTGTGCCCCGTTGATGTTCAGAACATGCAGTCGCCACTTGCCGCTTGCTTTTTCATCAGAACAACATCGCCAACCACTCGGTACTCTACTTCTCTCGATCGCTTTGCTCGAGGAGCCATCGACTCTTCACACTCGCCTCAGTCTTTCCTAAAAATCCTTCGCTTGACCGCTTTAAAGGAGGCATTGACGCTTAACTCATAGTGATCACCACCGAGCCGACCACCCATGTCCTCCCCGTTTCCAAAGCACACTTCCATGTTTTCGGGCTTCTAGAAAATGGATGAGAGTTGATGTCTTCCAATGGAGCCCATGGACAGGTGTTCGCCGGTCACGAGCTGTACGTGCCTAATTCTTCCGCTAGGCTCAGCCGTTACCTCATTCCGGCATGTCGAGCTCATCCATGTAAATGTCATTTAATCGTGGCTCAAGCCTATCGATGCCGAGTAACACTCCCGGCTATGTGCCGTTTCTGCACCATTCCTACTCCATTTGTAGTTGGAAAATCTCTATAACCATGTGATAGTCTAGGAACGAATCTTTACGGCATATCGGGAGAGAGGCCTACCCAAAGAACATGTTGTGTCGAACGGGCACTACCATGAGGAATCTCACCGTTGTCAGAGCTCTAGCACTGGCCCCTGCAGTGAGCACTAACTGTGCCGATCCTGAAGTGGCAAGACTCTTCCCCGAAAAACTGCTGCAGGCGGTGTGTTGGACCGTGTAGACCATAAATTTTGGCTCTCAAGACTCTTGCATTTATCCTTCGGTGTCACACTCACCCATCGCTCTCATATAACACCATTAGGCCCTTTAGGCTTAAATTCGCCTCCGAGCCCCCTAATGGGCTTGTATATGGTCCATTGAGTGCGCAGAGAAGCTTACTTTAGAGTGTCACCGTGGCTTTTTTTTTAGTTACTGCATCGTACATAGTGGAGCAGTGCTCCCCCAAGGTTTAACAAACTGAGTTTACTGAGATGCCAATTCGAGCACTTCGCTTGTTTCGATCATATCTCCCTTCCGAACTCCTGACCGAAAGCACCGCTTTTTTTGGATTCCTCACCATTGAGGAAGTATCTGAAAAATTTGAGAATTTTTAGTAACCGATCGACCAACTGAAACCGGATCAGCTACCAATCTGATTTCAATCAAGTTCATTACTGTGAGTGTGTTCGAATTCGAGCACTAATGCTTGCTTTGGTCATATATCCCTCACCCAAACTCGTAATCAAGCACCGTTTTTTCTATGGACTCCTTATTCTTTAAGGAATATTCTCAAAATTTCATAGAGTTTTCAATCGTATCAACCACTGGGGGAACTGTGATAAATGGCAGATCGGCCAATGGCGCTGGGCGCTAATTTTGTGATTCGGGTGCCCAAATCCTATATGGATCGGGCCCATAAGCCCTAGATCACCCCAGTACGGTTAGATCCTGATGTTATGGTTGTTTGGGTAACCCACCTCGGTCCACTCTGATACTGTGGTTACAAATGAGTAAATGTGGCGCCTATGGACTCGGGAATAAAGGAGTGTTTATGAAGTCAGAAGTTCGAGACTCCGGGTTGGAGTTCCCGAGACTCGAAGGCAAACAAAACTCAAAGAGAAAGGAGAGAGAAATGAGAGAAGAAAAACGTGAGAGGTGATCAAAAGGGAGAAAAGGAGGAAAGGAGAGTTTATCTAACCGGAGGGGCGTGGTTCTTGTTTTCAAGAGAGTTCACGGATTTGAAGGAGTAGATAATTTGTTTTGGAAGCGGAAAGAAGAAAAAGGGGGGAATAGCTTGACCCATGTGCAACAAATTTATATGCTTCTCCCATTTCTTTATGCTTTTCTTTGCCTTTGTTGTTTAAGTGACTCGTGAACACTAGGCACCGTTTGTGTTTCAAGTATCAATCATTCGTAGCCTGGATTTGTACTGCTTGCTTTGTTGGATTCCTGACTCTCGAGGAAGGTTTTGGAAAAATTTGAGCCTCTCTCAATCGATCAACTGGCTTGGAAACCAAATCATCCTGGCTTCATCGACCGGGCTTTGCTGAACAAAGTACGGCCTTTGGCGCCGTTTGTGTTTCGCTTCTCAGTCATTCGGAGTTGTTTTTCTACTTGATTTGTTAATTTGATTCCTGACCTTATGAAGGTTCTGAAAATTTTTGGTTTCTCAACCGCTGAATTGGTCAAACCATATCAACCTGCCTTCACTAATTCAGTTTGCTAGAACAACAGCTGGGGTCTTTGGCGCCGTTTAGTCGATTCTCGCTCATTCGGAGTTGGTTTACTTGATTTATTTTTTGATTCCTGACTTTTCGAGGAAGGTTCTGAAAATTTTGAGAGCTTTTAACCGCTGGACCCAATAGGAAACCAGATCGCCCGATTCATCGACCCGCTTGCTAGAACAAATAGCTTTGGTCTTGAACATTAGTTTTGCTTCATTGGCTCCTATGGCTCACCTCTGTACAATTCGGCTTTAGATGCTTTTTTTGGTTTCACTGTAAGGAATGTTTTGAAACATTTAATTATTCAACTAAGATCGGTTAGAACCTGATCAAACAAGCTGCTTTGTATGTCGTTTCATTTCAAGACTTGAAGCCCGTGGACCTTGTGGAGTCCCTGCCTCATTCTCTCCGCATCAGCAGTGGCCATGTTTAGTGGTCTGAAATGGGGTCGAGTCTCAGTTAATGGGTTCAATTTTGGATTCTTAAGAACTGCACTCATGGTCCAAGGGTGATTAGTTAAGCACCAATAATCTAGTGTTTTGTTGCTTCCGCTTCGCGATGAATAGATATGGTCAGACAAGAGTGTAGCATCAATGAGTGGCTGAGATGCGATGTATGGTTTCTCCTGGCTTCCTTTGCTTTTGGTATCTAATTTTGAGAGATTATCAGATGTCAAATGCGACTAACTTTCCTTATATTAATAGGACCACAGTACGCGCCTATTCGCCTCTTTCAGCGAGTGTTTTACATGCTAGATACCAATTAGGTCTCAGTTCCAAGTCAGATGTTTAGCCTAGGAGATTTCATTCCAATCTATAACCCATATGTCCCACATACTCAATTCACTAGTGTGAGACCGAGTTCCGGGCCTAGAGGGGTGCTACCTCATGTGAGGTACCTTCCCGACAGTAATCCGATCCCTGACCCAGAACTAGTTTTCAGAGACCACTCTTTCCGCTACCGAGTCACGCTGCCTACCGGTTTTCCCTTTATAAATAAATAAACAAAAGGGCAGCCACCCAAAGAAATTCTTCTGGGACGATTAAAATTAAAAATACAACCCACATTTTCTTTTCATTTAAAAGTCGAAATGCTACAAATTTCGACCGTGAAGGGTCCAATAAAATTGGCGACCGATCGACTAAACCAATCTCTGCTTCTATAAGAGATCAAGCCTAATCTGAGCTCTGATACTGAGCATGGTCATTGAATCAATGAGACTTAGCTACAAATAATCACGATCACTAACTCTGGGTATTTGGGTATACACTTTGGTTTGTTTGTGCTTGTGTGTTCACCGTTGATTCCCCGCAGTTTGCTCATGGTTTATTCGTACCTAAATATATGTTTCGATCGACATGTATGGTTAGTTCAGGTGTATATCTCAGATAGGTCACTTCATGAATAGAACTGATTAGTCGCATGATCACTTCTCATGATCTGATTTGTTTGTGTTCAGGGGGCAATTTCGTATCCCTTACTCGAATCACCAGTCTCGCTCGAATATTCCTCATCGATCGCTTATGTCGGTTGTGAGTCATTCCCAATCGTTTCGTCGACCGGCTTGCTAGCGATTTGGAATAGGATCTAGCATAAGGGCTATATCGATGTTTGGGAGCATTATGGAGGTGACGGATATCCGAGCAATGAAGACATGTATAGCCCTGAGCTAGATTTCATGGATACATGCGTGGCCAGTTTGTCATTTTTATTGTCGATTAAGATCTTAGGTTACGTATCCCATATAGGGTACAATCATCTAGCTTTTAGGACTTACCTTTCCCATCACTTTTCAGCCACATTACCCTCGAGATACCATGTTAATCTCGCCTTAGTGGAGCCACATATCGTATTAGTCATGATGCACACACCATCTTTAGAGACTCATTACGACGTATTATCGGATTGATTTTTATTGATAGTCACAGTGGGACTTAATTACCCTTTCCTTTATAGGATTGTTGATTAAGAGCGACCGGGTTCCCGGCTTGAATCCATCCAGCAGACTGTTGAGAAACTTGATCCACACAATAGTTGGGGAAGGAGACATCAAATCATAGAGATATTGACCTCGTGACACATTATTTGCACTTAATCATCAGGATTACCGGGATACCATGTCATCTCCCATAAGGCATTGGATCGGGGATTGTAGGATTGATGGGCACTCAGTCCCAACCATTGCCACTCGGGAGCACCCGCATGACTTTACCACCTCCACCACAACCATTGCCACCACCGGTATCCCAACCTCACCATACAACAGACTATACAGCTCCACCTCCACCACCACCACTGCTCAATCAACCCCCTACCTGCCGGGAGATTTTGTAACGCACGGCCTAATTAAGACCACGCCATATTTTTGTTGTGGCCCCGCACCAATTATTGACACACTCAAAGCCCGTGATCGATAGGATCGGAGCAGAGGATCGTCCCATGTCCACAGTTATGTCAGACGCGACATGACGACCTTCCAGCTGGCAAATGCCAATGAGTCCATGCCCACATTGAGATGGTACATCGATAGGGTGCCCCGCATTCACTTTCACAAATATGACAATGTTATTATATTATTTGATAAGGCAATGTGATGATTATGATTTTCCCATCGCTGGCGGTGCTGCTTTTGAATGCTGGTTTCAGACTACTGTAATTCCCTTCGAGGCGTTAGATTACGGGCCTCCATTTTGGGGACGGTGAGGCTTATTAGACAAAGATTCTTTACCACCGTAGTGGATCGATCCTGAGGAGTTAGGAGGCCCTCGTGGTAGGCGGCCGCCCATTCATCTCCCGCTGGAAAGAAGATTGCACAGATTATAGATAGGACCCCTGAGTACCCATCAGACAAGATGATTATGCGTAGTCTTCACCGCATGAAAATTCACGGCCCCACACGTACTTCGATCATTGGTCTCAGCCCTCTATGTATTGATGAGGGCACATCGAGGATTATAGTGCACTCTTCCCTCTGTAATTTCCTATGGAAAGAAGCCGTGGCCTGACCCGCACCACTAAATGTCGGGTGTCATCGCATGACAAGACACAGTCCCACGCACTCAGCTGTACAGCACACTTAATAGATGATACAACAGATCGTATAGACCTCGCTACCTTTCAAATGTAATCGCTTACTTATCTACATTCTCGCCACCAGCTACCAGAGAGGCACAGGTTTTGAGCTACGTACGCACTTATCAAGAGTATAGAGCATCGCTCCATCGAGGCCGTGCGCCTTTACACAACTCTGATGCCACCTGTTTCATATCGTTTATAGGATTGGTCAAGGAGGTTTGATTGTTCCATCACACCTGTAATCACCACTAATGTTCTTCTACCCCACCCTGAATTAGTGACCGATCTTCATCAGTGCCTATCATCGAGAGTCAACAAGATATATAGTTGTGTAGCATTGAGGCATGTTATTCAAGACTTGATTGATCGTAGTTTAGGTTGATTTGGGACGCCTTGAGTGACTATAGTAACTCGCTCCTCCAACCCATGACACTAGAGTCGCACTCCACCCCGGGTGGTATACATTCGAATGGCTGGAGTATTGATATTCAAGATAGATGGAAACGGAGAGGCTCTCATCCAATATGCTCAGATGCGACTCAGCTTTGGGGTGGATACACCCATGGTCACCGTGTCTCGTTACTTTAGATTTAATTCCAGATGATGTTTCTCGACACAACAATATCACAAAGATATTTATAACATGTCTCTAATGGCACCCTTCCATTCTGTTCTGAGAAAATACTTCGCAAGTGCATTTAGACTGTCCCGCATCACATTTAGGAGTGGAGGGTGGCTTAGCCCCCGTTCCAAGATAGACCTCGCTACATTGGTGCTAGAGTAGACGAGATCTGAGAAGATTACGAGATTTTGTCATCACACCACCAGTCCCATTTCCATTTCGGTTTTTATCGTCTCATCCAAAGACATACATGAGACGCACGATCGAGCGCCTCAATCGATTAGAGTTGATACCGCTTACCACCTGTGGGGACTGATCCACTTTCTCGACGAATGTGGCTACATGCATAGTGTTTTCTAACAATGACGAATGTCTGCGGATCGACCATGTTCGCCCTTGTTCATCGATGCCATTGCTCGTGCCGCAGGTGTCAGTTCGTCCCGCTGGACAACTATTCGCCCTTAACGTTTGTCCACTAGTTACTGCCATTGCTTTGGGATTTTCACCATCCGATTCAAATATCCATACGCACTCGCCAGCTTATGACAGACTCGTAGGACAACATGGGTACTTACCACATGTCATGATCGGTCTAGTCAAATACTCCATACTCTTTCAGGTTTTGAGGATCCAGTCATCCTTTAACCTACTTTTGGGCCGCCCTTGGATTCATGAGGCGGGTGATATATCATCTTCACTTCATCAAAAGGCAGTCATGAGATGTATTATTACGATATAATTTGACAAAGATTTAGTCGTTGTCTAACGAACACTCATCACACAGATAGACGACTCACTCTGATCGTTCTGTCTTAACGAAACTCGAATGTCAAACAGATTGACATCAGATGAATTATATCCTTAGATCAGCACCATTTTCTCAGATACGGATGAAAGGCATGTCCCATATACCGCTCGATCGGTCGCTTACGCCAAGGGTCGCTGAGTTTGCTTCACAATTGATCACGACACCATATGGATTAGCTTACACCCTTCCGAGGATGATGCATGACACATGGCGATAGTCGCTACCGAGATAGGGTAAGAGCTCATTGTCCGGGTTCCATTCGACACCCTCGCCCATACACTTTTCAGTTAGCTAACTATTTTACCAAAGGATTAGAGCATGCACCCCACACAGAAGGAGTTGACCATGTTTCGAATATGGTTGAGATTCGAGGCATTCAATAGGCCCTAAGACAAATGTGTTTGAGTTCTAAGACCACCGAGCCATCCGAGGCCATGATAGTTGCACCCCCATCACCGGATCGAGCCAGTGTGTTTTCCATGTGCTTTCCTGAGGAGGTCCTTGACTATGATCTACCTATGGGATTTGGGAAGATGGTCCCGTACGGGCGTGATTCTCGTTCTGAGCACGGTATGGATGCAATGGACATGATGTAATCGTGTCGTGACCTCTTGACATGTACTTCCGCGGTGGGCCCCATTATGCTTTTTGACATATTTGGAGTTTCTATGATTAATAACGATAATGTGACACTTTATGACGCTCAGACCGACACGATGGACACATCGACACCGTCGCATTCTGGATGCTTCCTCACCTAGGCCCCGATCCACTTTTGATGTGTTTGGGATTTCTATGCTTGAGTTTGTTGGTGATGGACTTGTTGCTACTGATATTACTCATGATACTGTTTCTGTTGAGGGAGCGTCCGACTCTGTGGACCCACCTCTTTCTTTTGACACTATGCTCGGATTTTTCACCCACTTTGATGACATTTCCGATGGTAATAATGCGCCACGAGTATTTTCGAGCATTTTCAGGTCACGCTTCTCCTTCATCAGCACCACTTCGCACTCCATAGCACATGTATGCTATGTTGATGATGTGGGAGACACAGATGACCAACTGGGTAGTAAGTCAGAGTCTAATTCTGATATAGAGAATAGGAAAGTTATACCCGCTTCGTAGCAATGTATTGATAGATTTTGGTACTGCATCAGCCCAAGGAGATTAGGATTGGTTCTTCCTTATCTCCCCGATGAGAAGTGGATTGATTTACCAACTTAAGTCATACTTGGATGTATTTGCATGGTCAGCGAGGACATGCCAGCCTTTAAATTCCCACTCATAGTTCAACATCATCATCATTTCGCTGCATGCTGTGCCGCTACAAAATTGAGTGAGACTACACTGGCGGAGTTTGCGTGATTGTATAGAGATTTGTAAGCAACTCCAAGAAGGCTTTCCCGTCGTATTGAGTATAACGAGTGGTTGCTATCATCCTGCTCCCAAAAGATTAGTGCTAGAGCCTGTGGTTGACTTTCGAGATTTGAATAAGGCTACCTAAGGATGATTTTCCTCCCACACATCGGAGCATGTTAGTTGACAAAGATCAAGAGGTACCTAAGTTTTCTTCATGGATGGGTTTTGTATATTCAGATTTTGATATTATTCAAGATATTTAGGAGAAGACTTCTTTCATCACCGATGCTGGGTACTTATCGCTTATCGTCATGCTATTGGTCGAAGGAATGCAGAGCCACTTATTGTAGAGTCATACTAAGGTCGCCCCATGGTATGATATAGGATGTTGATATGCGGATGACATGATAGTGAAGTCCCAAGGTGTATGCATCACTTAGTAGCATTACAAAGATTTTTTAAGAGGATTCGACAGTTCAGATTGAGATTGAATCCCAAGAAGTGCACCCTTCAAATTCATTTATATGGAAATCACAATACATCAGCAAGGAGTGCAGATGAGGTTGATCCGCAGAAGATCAAGGCTATACTTGACATGCCCGGCCCGAGGAACAGAGAGAGAAAGATCGGTTTTTAGGCAAGTAATTACAATACATTAGTCGCTTTCATTGCTAGGACTAACGCATATGCGAGCCTATCTTTCGTCTTTCTCGAGGAAGAACCACCATGGTTTGAAATAACAAATAATGATTGTCAACGTACATTTGAGAAGATTAAGGAATGTTTACTTTCCCCATTAGTGCCTTCCTCCCACACCGGGGCGACCGTCAATATTTGTCGGGCCTGCATATAGCTGGATGATGTTAGCTCACTCGATGATTCAGAAAGGAGCAGCCATTTATTATCTCGAGTAAGAGGATGTTAGAATACGAAAATACACAGATTGAGCGTCATGAAGGCGCTGATTTGGGCTACCAGAGACTTAGGCACTATGTGACAGAAATATACTTTTAGTCTCTCGACAATCCATTGAGATATTTGTCGAATCAATTGCTCGGGATCGGTAGGCTCATGAGATGGTTGGTTCTATTGACGAGTTCGATATCTCAAGATACTTAATAATGTAAATCGCAGAAAGGAAGCATTATGCGCATCACGGCTTCTTTGCCTCCTGATCCAATGGATGAATAACTGACGATGATTTCCTCGATGAGCAATTTGTTTCAATGACTAGCATTACAAGATATGTGCCAATGATATGCCGCCTAATCGCCTGGGTTTGGTATTGGTATCTTATCGATATCATGTGATCACATTCCTAGATCACATTAGGGTATTTTCTTATCATCATCGGTTGACGAATAATAGTTGAGTATGAGGGTCAGACATAGCCTAGAGACCGCGCCTCGATCTTAGTGATGTCACTGAGATCCAGCCGGGATTCCAACTAGTTATACGTGAGAACCAAGGTATCTCGAGGACCTTCGAGATGAGAAGCCAAAGCCCTACCATGCTTACTTAGACCTACCGGTTGCCAGACGATGAGTTGAGATATATACATCCGCCTAGGCGAGAATCGCTTTGTTTGATGTTAGCCACCTTAGCTTCGTAAGAGATTCCTCAAGAGATCAGGCGACCATTGATGATTGATACCAGGTCCGCACCGCCATCAAGTTGCTTGATTGAGATATTGAGAATCGTACGAGCTACCATGGTATCATGATATTTATCAGCTTCACATGTGGCGCTACTCCTAAGACAACCACATCCATGATAGGAGAGGATCGAGACAATACACTGATTTGCTATTTTGTATGCCTTTTATATGAGATCACCCGATGGCCTATTATTACGTCTCTGACCGCACTCCGTAAATCGAGTGATGAGAGGTCTGTCGGTTCGGCCCACATGGAGGTCACATGCTAGCGCGTAAGACGAGGGAGGATCTGCGCTTTGTTGACTATGGAGACAGACATGTTGCCGCCAGGCGTAGATGTCCAGAGTGTCAAATGCACAAGATCAGGATAATGCCACCTTTCCGAGCTGCATGCACTTTCATCCCCTGTCAAGCTTTCGCATGGGAAATTGATATTATTGACGTATCTCACTCCAAGCCTTCCAAAGGCATGAGTACATCCCGGTTGGCACAGATTATTTCATCAAGTGGGTGGAAGCTACTTCTTGCAGTCGGATTGACAAATACGCCGTGAGGGCCAAATTCATCAGATCGCACATTATCTACCAATATGGGGTCCCTCATGAGTTGATCTCAGATAGTCCAAGAGTATGCTATTCAGCATCATCGATCATCTGCATATAGGCCACAGACTAATGGGGCAGTTGAGGCTGCAAATAAGAATATTAAGAGGATTTTGAGAAAGATGGTTGAGACTTCTAGGGATTGGTCAAAGAATCTCCCTTTAGCATCAGGCTTATACATCTTGTGACTCAACCTGGGCTACACCTTACTCTTTCTGTATATATGTCGGAGGCAAGGCTCATTTAAAATCGATGGGATCCTTGAGAGTAGCATTAGAGTATCAGATATCTGAGACTGAGTGGGCTCAATCCCGTTATGATCAGCCTCAAATTTTTCCTATCGTAGAAATGGATCATATATTTAGAAAAAAGGCTCGAGTCCAGTATAGTTTCAAAAAGGCGACCTAGTCTTGAAGGTCCTCAGGGGATTGATCAACGACCCTAGAGGTAAGTTTAGACTCGAATTGGATAATGGAGGTTATCCAGATCTGATCAGAGGAGCATCCTGTCGGCTGCACTTTGGACGGAAATCGCTTCACGGAGCCGCCTGGGTGTGGATTAGCTAAAGAAGTTTTATGCATGAGATCATGGTCAGAGGATGGGTAGTCATCACTTTGAGTAGCAATATTCCCTATTGCACACCCATACATTGATATATCATATTGCTAGCCCTTTGAGCCTCACACGGTTTATTATGGCCTATTCTTTCATTTAACCTGCATATGGACTGGTCGGGGGCCCGCCTCAGGGCTTTTATTTATTAATCGATATGTGAGTACATGAGCATTGAAGGCCATTCTTCGCTTGTTCTTTCTCGCATCATTGCATGTTTCTTTCTCCATTTTGCATCTACACCGTCTGCCTTTTGAGTCTAGTTTCAATCATCTCTTATTCGCTTTCACTTTTATCTCCTTTTGTATGATGACGTGTTCTCATTCCGAAGCAACACAATAGCCTTCTATTTCACACTTTCGTTCCTACTTCTACAGTTTTGGATCTCGGGATTCTAGGTTGAGGGACCATTTGGGATTGGAGGCCTGAGTGCTTTTGGTTGGATTGTGTTATACTGACCTACTTAGTGTCTAATGTGCAAAAAAATAATAAATAATAATAAATCGTTTGTTTGGTATTCTTTAATATACTTGGGGTCACTGTAAGGTCATTCGTTCTAGATTTATTATCTTCTCTAAAAGTTGGGTGAGATGATGAACATCTTTCTACGGATCTGGGTAATACATGGAGAATGAGGTTTGGATTGCTTCGCACTAGGTCCCTGAATCATTACCTACATCACCACTCCAATCTTATAGTGACTTGCTTCGATTTCATGCCTCGGGATGAGAGTTGTCTGGTCATTGTCACACATTGCTTATCAGGTCCTACTACTTGTTTCTTTTTTTTTTTTGCTTTAATTCATCATCATTTTTCTTATCCCTTTCAAATTCTTCTTCTACTCTTTATTGATCGTCGCCTCGCTTTCTTAAGCGACGGTCTTTCGTGCACTTCACTTGTCATTTAACATTGTTCATTCTATGTTATCGAGTCACTCTGTCATGGGCTGATTCTTTGATATTTGACATTGCGCAGTACAGGGTTTCATAAAGGTTTATCGGGTACTGGGCCTTTGTTTCCCATCATGTCATTCACCTTTCACCCCCGGCCTACATTACAAAGCCGAGTCAAGACCGCCCCGAGACCATGATCAAGTTTGCTTCAAAGTATTTTAGACAAAAGCCTTTCATCATTGAGTACGGATGTCGATGTGTCTCGTTCGGGGAGTATCGAGGGTCACATATTGCTTCTCCATTCACTTGAGCTTTGCATCAGTCCATGATCAGTACAAGATATAGAGAATTGACCGCTGATAGCCCATTAGCTTGATGCTGACACGCTCATTATTTGGGCATACCCCATCCTTTCATGTTGCATCGCCTGCACGCATGTACACCGGCAGCCCATTTCGGCCGGTAGATATTTCAAAATTGTGCAGAGGTGCTCCATGCGTACCGGGTTTCTTCATACAACAGAGTGCTTCTAAGGGCTAGCCTGAGGTTAGATTCACGCATATTCGTTAACTCAGTAGGGGTGCACAATGGCGCACACCCCATATGTTATCTTGTTCGCTTGTTCGTATCGATCGGGTTCTAAATTTATTTTAGAGTTTTTTTTTTTTTTTCATCGAGGCACTTGCATATCATATGTGCACATTGGGGCATACCCTATATCAGTTTTATGGAATAAAATGGATAATTTTTCATGAATGAATAATTGTGATATTTTCAACTCTCTGACTTTGACCACATGTGTAGTTATGGGATTTTGACATGGCGTTGATACCCTAGACTGGGGCATAACCCCTTTCTTCACGCTATCATATTTTGTAGATTGTCCTACAGGCATACCCCTTTTATTTCCATCTGCATATTAAGTTCTCGGTTTTTCATGCATTTGTGGCATTTTCTGCCATATTACATCGCATCCCCTCTTTGGCTTCATGATCAGGTTTACCTGGCTTATTCGAGTCATTTGTTGGCAGACCCTGGACGTCATACTAGGGCCTATCCCTTTTCCCTTAGTTTGTTTACTCGCTTAGCTTGCTCCCTGCTCTCCAACATCTCACCCGGATTCCCCCATTTCCCAGGTGATCACTGATCCTACATTTGCATACTCTTCTGACCCTTCCTCCGGTACTCGCCCGGATCCCACCTTTCTGGTACTCGCCCGGATCTCACCTTTCCGGTACTACTCGCACTTTCCTATCTGCATCCCATATTCTAGAGACTTGCCTGAGATCCCACCTTTCGGTAGCATCTGAGTTCATCCACCCTCCCAGATCACTGGATCCCACATTTTCGGTACTCGCCCGGATCCAACCTTTTTCTGTACTCACCCGATCCCACCTTCCAAGATGAGAGAGGAGAGCAGGACTCTCACATCGGATCCCACCTTTCACACTTTCGCCAGATTCTACCTTTCTACACTTCACCCTGATCTAACCTTTTCTAAGACTTCCCGTTCCTGACCCTTTCCCCCGAGAGCTTCTTCGTCTCGGATTTCTCTTTCACTCCTCCGGGCATCACTCGGATTTACTTATTTTTCCGTACAGCCCGGATCACTCATCTTCCCAGTGTACTGACTTGGTTTTCTTGTGGAGCCCAACGGAGCGACTCGCTTCAACCTTCTCAAGACAGTAAGGACAAAATTGTCGTCATCTCGGGGTTCTTCATTAGAAGTTCATTTCACTCTTGCATCGCTTGTAATTTAACCCACGATACACCTGCTCATTCACTCTACTGAAGAGGCATATTTGTAAACCATCAATTTTGGCCTCAAGATAGAGAGACATTTATCCTTTGTGTTTAATCTACCCATATCGTTTCCTCATATAACACCTATTGTGGCCTCCTTTGCTTAGTCCGTCTCGATCCTCTGGGTGGGGCTTGTATATGGTCCATTGAGTGCGTATGTGTCTACTCTTTAGAGTGTCATCATGGCTTCTTTTTAGTTATTGGCATCGTGCCAGAGTTGTATGGCCTCTCAAGGGTTTAGGCCTAATCTATTTATCGAGGCGTCAATTCGAGCACTGGCTTGTTTCGACATATCTCCCTCGTCCGAACCTTTGAACAGCGCCGTTTTTTTTGGATTCCTTACTCATTGAGAAAGTATTTGAAAAAATTTGAGAATTTTTAGTAACCGGATCAACCAGTTGGAAACCATCAGCCAGCTCAATTGATTTCAATTGAAGTTCATTACTAGAGCAGGTTCGAATTCGGAGCACTAATGCTTGTTTTGGTCATATCTCCTCACCACCCGACTGGAATCAATCATCACCGTTTTTTTCATGGACTCCTATCTTCAAGGAATATTCTCAAAATTTCAGATTTTCTTTAATGGATCATCAACCAGTTGGAAACTGTATAGTCGAGCACTGCCAGCTTGTGTGGGGCGCCACTTCAGGATTGCAGCCCAAATCCTATATGGATTCTACCCATAAGCCCCAGATCGTCCTAGTATTGACATCCAGTTTTGACCATGTTATGGGTTGTCATAGCAACTCCACCTTGGGTCCACTTGATACTTGGTGGTTACAACTGAGTAAAATGTGAAGCAAACATAATCTTTGGGAATAGAGTGTTTATGGTTTGGTAAAGTTCGAGGCTGAAGGGGAGTTCCTGACTGAAGGTGAAATGTGGGCTCAAAGAGAAAGGAGAGGAAATAGAATAAAAACGTGGAGAGGTATGGTAGAGAGGAAGAAGAGAGAAAAAAGGGAGAAAAGGAGGAAAGGAGAGTTTATTTAAATCCGGAGGCACGTGGTCTCTCTTGTTTTGAAGAGGAGTTCCGACGGATTTGAGGGAGTGGATACTTGGTTTTGGGAAGGAAGAGTGAAGGAAAAAGGGGAAATAGCCGTGAATCCTACAGGTACGGGAATTTCTATGCTTCTCCAATTTCTTTTATGCTTTTCTTTGCCTTTGTTGTTTGCGGACTCGTGTTAGGACACTAGGCACCATTTGTGTCGGCTCTCAGTCATTCGAAGTCGGATTTATACTCCGTTTGTTTTGTTGGATTCCTGACTCTTTGAGGAAGGTTTTGAAAAATTTTGAGAGCCTCTCTCAACCGGCTGAACTTTTTGGGAAACCAAATCAGCCGGTTCACTAAATTCCGCTTTGTCGGAGCACGCTTTGGGCTTTTGGCACCGCTTGTACTCGCTTCCTCACTACGAGTTTGTTTCTTACTTGATTTGTTTTTGTTGGATTTCTGACTTTTGAGGAAGGTTCTGACAAATTTGAGAGTTTATTAATCGACTGAACTGCTGGGAAACCAGACGGTTCATCAATTCGGCTTGCGGTGTCAAAGGCGCAATCTGGAGCCGTTTGTGCCTGGGCTCGTCATTCGATTTGGTTTTCTACTTGATTTGTTTTGTTGGACTTAATCTGAGGGAAGGCTCCTGGTACTGAGTTTTCAACCAGTTGAACTGGTTAAAACTTCCAGATCAACCGGGTTCACCGAATTCGATTGCTAGAACAATGCTTGGGTCTTTGGCGGTCGTTTGTGTCAGTTCTCACCATTCGAGTTGGTTTACTCTGATTTGTTTTGTTGGATTCCTGACTCTTTGAGGAAGGTTCTGACAAATTTTGAGAGGCTCTCTCAACCAGCTGAACTAGTTGGGAAACTAGATCAGCCGATTCACTGAATTCAGTTTGCTAGAACAACAGTTTGGGTCTTTGGCGCCGTTTGTGTCGATTCTTAGTCATTCGGTGTCGGAATTGTACGCCATTTGTATTTTTTGGTTTCCTTACTCTGTAAGGAATGTTTTGAAATCTTTAGAATTGTTCTCAACTGATCGATCGTTGAGAACCGGATCAGCCGCCTTCAAGTTTTGTAAGGTCGTCTCGATAACTAATCAAGTCAGACTCAGAGTCCGTTCATTCGCCTGTATCAGTAGTTATGTTTAGTCTGAAATGGGCTTAGTTCAGGTTAATGTTAATTCTCCTTGATTCTAAGAATCAGGATTCATGCGGGTCCAAGGGTGATTAGTTAAGCACCACAATCTAGTGTTTTGTTGAGCTCGCTTTCTTCTGGATGAATAGATATGGTTGCACAAGAGAGTAGCATCAATGAGTGCTGAGATGCTATGTATGGTTTCTCCTGGCTTCCTTTGCTTTTGATATCTAATTTTGAGATTAGTTTGGGTGTCAAAATGTGCGAATTAACTTTCCTCATAGTCGCTATTAAAGACCACAGTACGCATAGCCATTTGCCCTTCTTTGGTTGAGTGTTTTGGGCATGCCAGATACCACTAGGTTGGTCTGATCCAAGCTGTATGTTTAGCCTAGAGATCATTCAATATGTGACCCATATGCTCCCACATATCCATAATCTAATTAAAGACCGAGTTCCAAGCTCAGAGGGGCAAGCACTATACGAGCACCTTCCGAGGTGATCCGATCCCGGCTCGAATCTAGTTTTCTAGATAAATTTCTTCCATACTTGAGTCATTGGGGTTTTGTTCTACTTGCTTTCCCTTTATAAAATAACAACAAAAAGTGGCTACTCCAAAGAAAACTGCTCCTCGGGATGGATGGAAATTCAAAATCAACCCACATTTCTTTTCATTTAAAGTGATGCCACTGCCGTCATACGTCTGCAGGATCGGGTAGGGTCCATGCATTGTGCTCCGCCCTTCCAATGCCCATCTTGTCGAAAGTTGATGCGAAGATGATATCGGCCGAGCTTCCATTGTCGACGAGGTTTTTGTGGATCGTTTTATTGGCTACTATGGTTTTTATCACAAGTGGGTCGTCATGGGGGTGTTGGCAGCCTTCCATGTCGAGGTCCGGTGTTGTTATAGTATCCAACAGGAAGCTTGGATCTTGTACTTCTAGCTTCCACCGATGTCGCAGAAGTGGGCCTTCTCGGGCCGAAATCGACTCTCCGGGCTCCGCAAACCCCTCCCAGAGATTACATGGATTTCCTCCTAAAGGCGCTGATGCCAATTGGGGTCAATGACGAGGTGGTTGTGGCTGGCCAGGCCCTCTAAGGCCAATACGACGTGCTAAGATGTCCTGCCGACCAAGTATTCGATCTCTTTACCGGATGCAAAACATCCTGTGCTCGTGTCCATGGTCCCGCGTGGAACTCACATATTTGGTGTCGCTCTCTTCTCGCGGGTTTGACTTCATTCGATTGCCACCAGAACCTTTCGTGTTGCACTCACAGGTAGACCTGCCCCGAGGTCAGCCGAGGGGTGTACTGCTGAGGTGAATACCGCTATTGTAGCTCGGGTTGAGGTGGTCCCCTGCGATCCCTGACGCTCCCTTGTCTTGTAGGGGACCGCTCTCTATTTTCTCTGCTCCTCCTTGGGGATCTGTCCTTGTCTGCCTCGTCTCGGGGCTTCGCTCTCTTTTGCCGCCCCGCTCTTTCCTTTCGGGAAGTAGGGCAAGAGCTTTGCTTAGATAGGAGGGCTTCTTCACTGCTGATATACTTTTCCTGCTTTATGAGGACCTCGCGCCGGTCCGAGGGTTTCAGAGATGGAGAAACATATCTTCTGGATCATACTCTTAATGAAAGTAGTGTAATGACGAACTTCGTCGAGGATATCCACCTTAAATGTAATTCGTTAAACCTTGAACATATGACCTCAAGCCAGGAGTCCACTATGGTCAAGGTGACAACTCGCTTCCGTACATCCTTCGTTTGGAGCAAAAGTGGGAGACTAATGTGATGGAGAGTTCTCAGGAATGATGAGATGGAGGATGGATCTAAACCGTGCGTAATGGGCCCTTAAGGTGATAGTGAAGGCTCAAGATCGCACTGTAACCTGATGTCCATGTAGTTCCATCTGATTTTTAATGCATTGAGGTGGTCTATGGGGTCTTTGTCCCGTCGAACGCTCCTCGATTTGCGCATTCGAACTCTCTGCCTGCTGGGAAGTGCAAGACTCTACTTGAATGGAGATTCGGTTTGTCGTACCAAGGCGCTCCGAGACCTGATTCCTGGCCTTTACCTACCTTCATGTAAGAACCATTTCATTGATATCTCTCTCGAATCCGCTCCCACAACCTCTCCTCTCGCGATCCTCCTCCGGGGGTTGGTAAGGACTGGTGTTCTCGTGGCTAAGGTGTTTCACCTTCTATCCGCTCGACTCGTGGGTCGAGGTGTTGTTTCATCTGCAATGTGTGGTTTTGGTTTTTTCGGTCCTGGGTTGTGGTCTCCCGTGTCGATTTGCCTCGTGAGTTGTTCCAACTCTTCAAGAAGTGTCAGTCGCGATGCGGCGCCCACTCTCGCCCGTGCTGGGGCTCAGATCGCTCTAACGCGCTTCGAGGTCTCGCCCATGCCGCTTGTCTTGCATCCTGAAGGATCGGGCGTTGTTCCCGCCGTGTTCGAAGCTGATACTATCGCCGAGAGGTCACTTTATTTGTAAGGGAATCTGAACAAGCCCACAGATTTCGCGCCAACCGCAGATGCTTTTTCAACCGAAACTGGGCTAGAGCGTGCTAGAATTGCTGGGCCGGTCCGCTAACTCCATACGTTGGACTCCTATGCAAAAATAAGAAACAAGATCATGACTCGCCATTCCATGCCCAAGCCATTCTTTCAGAAGACAAGATCAACTTTAGTGGGAATGAATTTTCAGGCGCGTAAGTCTGGCAACACCTTCAGCACTATGAGGCCAAAGATGCACCTGACGACGTTTCACAACTTCCTAATCGGACATGATGCTTCCTAGTCGGATGATGACACTCGAATAACATGTTTTCTTGTCGAGGATGAGTTACAAATATTTCTCCTCACACTGGTAGGAGATTTTCTTTCCCTTATCGTGAGTCTAATAATAAGGGATACCTGAGGGGTGATAATTGGGAACATCTTACTCCCGACTGGTGGAGATTGGATGTCTTCTCCAATATCGATTCTCATCCCTTTAGCCGCGCTAATCGACCTCTGGCCTACTTTGAGGATACAATGCATATGCTCATTGCCAGTATTGGGCCCACTTAACTCCGACGCTTGGGTTTAATTGGGCCTACAGGTTCATTATTTCAAACCCCATCAACACTAATTTTTATACTTAGAATTACAATTAAATTTTAAGAAAAAAATTAAGAGGGGGGCTGATTGTACTATACTAAATTTATAAAAAATTAAGAGGAGGTTTTATGGAAGGAGGTAAGGGTATACAGTTTTAGGAGGAGAGGGAGAGGTGATCCAAGATAGAGTTACATTAATTTTTTTTTTTTTTTTTTTCAGATTGGAGGTGTTACATTAATACTTTAAGGGCCTTATATTAGTGCAGACTATTACATTAGTGATCTAAAGGTGTTATATTAGTAAACTTGAAATGAGGTTCAATGCGGTGGAGGGAAATGATGTTGTTGATGATCCAATAGAAAAAGCAGACAGGGTCTCTGTATAAGGACATTTTTAAAATTAAGCATTTTTGTATATAATAAAAGTAGGGTTACTGTTACACCATATATTTGCCTAAATTTTGTGCCTTTATTACATATTTGAATAGTTTGAAAAACCAAGTTTCTATTTCCTTCTCCCACCTTGACTCCTTCATAATTCCCTCATTTTATAAGATAAAAAGGGATAGTAACCTTGAGGGGCTTTAATGTTGGTAGGCAGCACACTACATGACATACCAAAACAAGACACCGCATTGGTGACTCGCCTTGGTAGAAAATTCAAGGCAGTGTTTCAATATGTTACTACTTTTCTTTGAAAGTTGAGTATGATGCTTGAAGACACAAGGATGTGAAATAAGTATAGGGATATGGGAAAGAAGCAAACCAAGAAAAAATAAATAAGTTTTAAATCTCCAAATCAATCTAATTTAACACTCAATTTCAGAACTGGGGTTTATAGGACAATGAGACCAAATTTCAAACTCACATAATTTTGGGACAGACCACATCTCATAAATCAATACCATTTATCAATTAATGGGCAAATATTATTTAAAATACCAAAGATTCCAACCAAAAGACTTAAAATCAATGAAATCAGTAAGACCTACTGAAAGCTCACCCTTCAGGGGGATTTTACATTCAAAATTCAATCTGATAACGGCTGCACCACACCCCAGGTCTCCTGCATGACAAACCAAATTAGCATGTAGAGCTAGAAACAGAACGATCATAAATTGCATCAGATTGTTTGGTGTCCTTAGTGTTGGCTTTATTTTTTTCTTTCCTTCTTTTGACATTTTTGCTGTCCTTCATCTGGTTCTTCGAGATATTCTTCTGTATCAATACTCATATCAGTATTCTGTCATAAATTTCCATTTCTTATTAAAAAAAGGATTATAGGCAAACTTGATTTATGATACATTTAGAGGTTTTTATGAGTCTTTGAAAGAGGAACTCATGGTTCAGTATTTAACAGTTAGACATGATGTTTCCTTATTCCTTTTTTATTTTTTATTTTTACTTTTTCATTTCTCCTCTTTTAAACATTTCAAAGCATTTCAGAAGAAATCTTTTTCTAGGAAAACATGATGCCAAACAGTACTTGCTTGTAATTCACACACTTTAAAGCACATCTAAACACAACCATTTGATAAGTTAAGGAAATGGCAAAGTTGCTCAGAACTTACACAGAATCTCCTTTCATGAACATCTCAGGCCTCTCCTTGATCAAATTAACGCGAACCCAAGCAAGCAAATCTTTCATAGTTAACTGAAAAGCATATGCAGAAAATCAGCCTTAGCAGTCTAACTGTACATAAATGGGGAAAAAGGGAATAATTTTCCATTTTTTTCTTGATACCATTGGTTAAGAATGAAATTCACCTTCTCTTCTCCAGCCTGTGGATCAACATTTACACTATGGATTTTTACTGACTCACATAGAAGCTCCAGCCCACCACTGCACCAAAGAATTAATCACACCATGTCAATGATGGAACAAGTTTTGTTAATTGCACAGGAACTTTATCCATATAAGAATAAGGGATGGTATCAACATTCTACCAAACACAAATTCAGAACAAAAGCTAAGTCCAGTTAAAAGACTCAGAACTCCAAAATCTTTATTTTTTTCCAACCCACCACTAAGGATGAGAATAGAAAACAAATAAAGTTATCCAACTATCGTTCAATGCTATTGGCGAATTCAGTGAATGAACAGAGGCACAGCTCAAGCAACTGATGCTATTACCTTCTACGGTTGACTGCCAGATATATAGATATACTTCCATGAGATTTGGAATCCATGGCATCGTCATCAGTTCCTTAGCCCAGAGGCTCAGATGTAAGCTCTCAATGTGGGAAAAAAGACAGAACATTTTGAAAGGAGGGGGACTTGCTCCAATTCATGTGGGTTCAACTATCTAATTTATGCTTTTGTTCAACATCTCCAATGGATTAAGGTTCAAGAAGATTCAAAGGGATTTCCTATGGAGAGGTATACATTGGAGAAAATGCTAATTTAATGTAAAGAGAAGTGGAAGGAAGGGACTTGGCATCAGAAGTCTTTCTTCTCTTAATAAGACCTTATTGGGAAACTGCAGTTGAATATTTGCCTCTGAGAAGGGATCCCTTTTGCAACTAGGTAAATTAGGAAAAATATAGAGAGGAGTACGTTGGAGTTTCTACATTGTGAGACTGGTGGGGATTAGGCAATGGAAAGCTATTAGAAGAGGACTTTATCAAAATTTTCTTTTAAGGTAGGGGATGGAGTAGAGTGAAATTTTGGATGAATGGATGGAGTGGGAAAGAACCTTTATATTCGTCTTTTCTCATCTTGAATAGCTTAGTATTATATAAGGAGACATGGGTAGCATATGTTTAGGAGGAGTAAAGGATGAAACCATTAAAACCTTTGTTTGCCTAAACATCTGAACAATTAGGAGTTGAACACCATTAACTCTCCTTTCTCAAGATTACATGGGAATTTTTTCAAGAGTGTAGAGAATGATAAGTTGGTGTCAATGGGCCCAAGGCAGGGTGCTTTCTTGGTAAAATCTTTGTACTCTATGCTAAAGCCATAGTGCTCATTTATTTGCCTTGAAGGGCCTGTTTCTAATTTGTAGGTTTTAACAGTATATTTTTTCTAAGGACCAACCCGTCCTATGATGTTTGTATTTTCATTTGTTTGGCAAGGCTGTTTGTTTACCCTTGTATACAACCTATGTACCATGACATATAGGCTTTTCAATAAGATATTTTTCTCACCCATGAGGCCAAGCTCAAGTAGTAAGGGGATAGAGAGAGAGAAAAGAATGATCCTTCATCTTTATTCTATGCGTACTTACCCATCAAGTTCTATATTTTAGCAAATCCTCTATGTTAAATGACCAATTCTCCTAAAAGCCCAATCTTGTAAGATTTGAATTTCATATTAATATCATGCCTTTAACACCCTTCTCACGTGCAGCCCCCATACCCACATGTGGAGAGTCAAATAAACCAAATAGAGTTGTCTATGGACTTTCAAATCAACAAATGAGGAATAAATTGCAAAGAGGTAGCTCAAACCAAGGACCTCATGCCAACCCATATACCATGTTAAATGACCAACTATCTTAAAAGTTCAAGCTTGTAGGATTTGGGTCTAATATGAATATCATGCCTTTAACACTATATTTGGTTATTAGAAAATTTGAAGAAAAACAAAAAAGAAATGGTAAGTTTATCAAAGAAGAAAGAAACAAAGAAGAAATAAAAATAAGCTTTTAAACACAATTGATTTATATGCCAACATATACATCCAAGAATGTTGAATAATAATAGATCTAATCAACCTGAACCCAACCTGTGTTTCATCAGAAATCAAACATGAGAAAATTTTCTCATGTATTCTTTTGTTTTTCTTAGTAACACTACTCCAATTTTCAAAAGCATGCACTTACCTCACAACTCCTACAGTTTTTTCGTTTCCGTCTCTAGGGTTTCTACAATCAATCGAACTGACTACATACCCAAAACTCGTAACTTAACTGCATGCAATTTCCTTAGTTTCCGAGGCAAGAATTTGAGTTAAAAAATGTCGCGATTGCAGAGCTTTTAAGATCGATTAAGACTTTGCTCTATACATGGATCAACAAACATAATTAACACTACGCTGAACAAAAACAATTAGTGAAATATTATCACAATCAAACAGAAAAAGAAAATTAAACTTTGAAGAAAGACAAATTCCCAAATTCTGATTACTAAACGACCAAATAAAGCAGTAGAAGACGAGACACGATCGATTGGTAAAGAGAAGTACATGAAAATAGTAATTACCCGAACTCAAGAGTCAGTTGCATCTCCAAAAAGAAAGTTCCGGACCGAAAACGAGAGAAAACTTCTAAACCCTAGGTAGAAAGCAAAAGGAGAAACAGAGATGGCCTTTTCAGTCCAACAAAAGTCCTAAGGGTTAGTGGGTCTGGAGTGGCAGAAAGAATTTGAGTTCTACCGACCATGTTGCCTAAATCCTAAGCATATTGTTGATTTGTGGGTAATTTAAAATTTTAGAATTAAGATAATATAATTATTTTTTAAGGAGTACACCTGATAAAATTTGACATGATCTACTAACTTTTTTATTTTTTATTTATTTTTTATTTTACGGATTTAAGTTTAGTATAATTATGTTTAGGTCAAAATTGTATTGATCCATATGATACGAATTTTCCTCCCATTTAATTATAATATTAATTAATATTTAAGTTAGATTAATCCATTTAATATGTTATTTGAGTTAAATATTGATGAATTAATTATAATTTAAATTTAAATTATCAAATTAATAAATGGATTATACATGCCTATTAACGGATTATATATGTCGCATCGTGTTACCCAATTACTCATTAGGTTATGTTTGAATTTGTTATTTTTGATCTATTTATTATTCTTGTTGTGTTTAAGTTGACGAATACACTAGAATACCTATTACTGATACGACCCATAAACACGAATTACCACTCTTAATGTGAGGAATATTGTAAGAATGAATAAATGATTAAATTCTAAAGACGAATAGTTATTCCCTATGCGAGAATTAAATTTTAAAATAATTTATTGATATTTAAACACTTTAGTTATAATATCATAAATTATTTTTATTGGGATTCAAATCCCATATTTTTTGAAACGTTAAGCACTGTATTATATGAGTTAGAAATGATGGCTAATTGAACTTCAAAATTTAGGAATATACCATTTAACCTCCAAAATTTTACCCAATACCAATCAAAGTTGTAAGAATTAATACAAAGGATATTCAAATTCAAAAATATAAAAAAAGAAAAAACTTTAGCTAGGCTAGAAATTTAATTAAAGATGACACGTTTTTTCAATCGACTGGTCGGGAGCGCAGTCGGCCTTAGACTGATTGCTGGCGTCGAGATGTGCCTGATTGTCCTGGGCCGAGGTGATTGCCGCATCGCTGACCGGGCAGCCTGGCAGCACCTCTGCAAAAACAAGCATAGCTGTCGGCGAGGTTTCGCCACGCTTCTTCCTCCGCTCAAGTCGGCTTTCTTTTCGGTAAAAACATCGCTAGAGGCGTGACATACAGATACATGCTTACGCTTCAAGAATACAGATTTCACCACGGTAAAAGGCTACAGATGAGTAAGTAGATGTCCAACCAGTTGGACTGTAACTAGGATTTGTTCCTATCGATGAGATTTTCTTTATCAAGACGGATGGTAAATGGATTTAGAAAGAGCCGCTTATTCGGGGATAATCTTCCTATCGGGGAGATCCAACCGTGATGATCCGTTATTATTTTCCTTTCTTATTGATAAGATTTGGTCGATCAATGATCTATATCGTTAAAGGCCTATTTTCAGATTGGCAAATACAACTGATGATATGACTTTCATTCATCCAAGACTTTGACCCACGGGTCTGCCTTCGTTGGGGCTTCTCTGTCATGCTCGTGTTGGGCGCCTACTCTGGCTTGGTGAGTGGGCCCATGAGCCCATTTCAAACCCTACATGTTCCCCTGTACCCTCGGGGTACGGTGTGAATGCAAGGTTATTATATCGCTTGCATCTGATGCAATTTCACGTGTCCGCTTGAGGTTGTTAGTTACACAATGCCGCGATGTCTCGCGATAACGACGACTCTTTCGGGTTTCGAGCCTGCTTTCCCCTACCTCTTCTAGCTCTTCGCCTGCACTGCCCCAGGCTTTCCGGTCCTCCAACCTCTTCCGATCTCGCATTTTTATTTGCTCGTAGTTCTCTGTCAATCTCTTTTCGCAGTCTTTTCAAGATTTTCCCTGGCAGAGTTTCTTCCGCCTTATACCTCACATCAAGAGTTTCTGCCTTCTTTGGTTTCTCTTCGATTGGTACGACGAGGCGCTAGTTAAATTCCTGATTACCGCTTGATCGTTTGCTTTTATTATGGGTCCAATGCTCTTCTCTTTACGTATTGGCAATGACTCTCAGCTTGTTGGGCCGTTTCCGGACAAGATAGCTTCACTGCTCGCCGTGGTTCGAACCTCGAACGCTCGGGCGCTCCTCTTCCTCGATAAGGATAAAGGAAAATAAACCCACCAACATCCTCGGGGTCGATTACCTAAATCTACCGCCTAAATACGCCGTGGACTGCGGGGACCTAAAGAAGGTCTACCCTCGTATGGGCTGAACGCTATCGACCGCGTCTGGAGCATGGACTGACGCCTTGACATTTTATGTAGCCTGTGGCCCGATGGTATGTTTTCGAGGTCACTCTTGATAATGGTCTTCGTTTTCATACCGACCCCTTCATGAAAGGGTTCCCCGCAACATTTCATCAAAATCGGCCCTTCCCAACTCGCCTCCCCCAACTACTGGGTATTTTGGTGGGCCTATTGGCCTTTTAGGACGTAGGCCTGGGCTCCTAGCGTGGCTTTGCTCCTCTATCTTTTAGCCCAAAGGAGACCACCGGCTTCCTTTGTTTCTCCAGCGCCCGGAGCCCTCCGTGATCTCTCGATCTTCCTTCCTCCAGGTCGTGGAAGGGACGCTATTTTCAGGAGCGCCGAATCGAATATGGTCCTTCCGACAGCGACGGCATCATGCTCCGGTGGCTTGACCACCCCGACACCTCGCGAGGCCGCCTGCTTTCTGTGATAACTTGTGTGAAGTTGTCGAACATTTCGGGATTCAGATTATTCTCATGCTTCCTGTGCTCGATTCGACCTTAGTGTCAAGATAATGTCGTAGCCTCGCGGTCATGGAATGCTTCATTCCTGGCGGAGCCGATAAAACGACATTCCGGCCCATCTTATTCGAGGTCTACGCGCTCCACTACTGCATCCCACTCCTTCCACCATGGGAGTCTCTCCCATCACTTTCCGCAGCCTACCCTACCAGGAGAGATTTTCAACTACCGACGCTGCCCTTAAGCCCTGAAAGGGGGGTGAATAGCATCAAGCCCACCGAAAGACTGCCTGGCCAAGGTTCGTAATTGGGGCGCCTCCGACTCTTCTCTGCCGAGAGTCGGAGCGACGCACGCCAGGCTCGAGGCCCTATGGTCATGAGCCCGCCCTTCTGGGCCTCCGTCGTGAAGGCAACAACCTCGTGGAGCCATTGCACTGCTAGCTGCTATGCCCATTACCGTTGGAATCCGCCCCTGAGAGTGCAAGGCCACCTAAGGGCAGCAAAGAGCTGAAGAGAAAAACCCCAATCGGCATGTCATGGCGATGAGGATTCTTCCTCACGCCGAATCCTATGGCATAGTGCACCTCGTCCGTCCTAAGGATTCCCGACTGGGAGGTCGAAGCACCCGCCGTTGATGAGGCCTCCGCCCTATCCCTCTGTGGCTGTTCTAAGTCCCCGGTCGTGCCTATTTCCATGTTGATCCCGTGTTGGTTGTTGACTCCATGTTTGATGTGCGCACTGACTCATTTGAAGGGTCCTCGCCTAAAGGCCAAACTAAACGAAAGCATGTCAAAATCGCCTGATTTAAGGCGAGGGCGGTTCCTCTCTCACTCAGCGGACCGAGTTGAAGAGCGGGCGCAAATGCAGACCCAAGAAGTAGAGGACGAACCGATCTAAAGGCACCAGATCGGCTCGCACTTCTAGCAAGTAAGTAGAGAGGATGAAGTCTGGCAGCTGATTCAAGCGCTAGCAAGGAACTTCTGGAAGGTTCAGCGAGCTCCGGTTGCGCAAAATGATTTGACTGAGACCCGAGAAGCCAGTCCCGCCCAAGCTTCAGATGGTTAGAGGAGCCTGGTCATCCCGGGGCGAGCCGCTAGAGTCTCAAGAGGAGCTACAAACGGCCACGGCGACTCGACGTATAAGGTGACACCGGGGCCTCGTCGCGGAAGCCTCGAGGCTGGCGCGTTAGGAGGTGGCTCGTCGTGAGGCCTCCGAGGCCATAAATTCGACGAAACTACTGAGTGAGGAGTGTCGCGGATTGTTTGGGGACCTTCATCAGCAAGTAACTTTGGTTGCTCAGAGGGATGAAGTTATTGGAAAACTGGTGATCAAGCTGCCTGGCCTGCGGCTCGCTAGCCAGGCTGTCACCACGTATACCTCGGGATTTAACTTCAACTCGACTCCCAAGAGACGAGGAGGCGTAGGAATCTTTTCTTGCGAATTATTCTCAAGAACCCACTCCCGCTCGAGGCCCTCCATTCTCTCCTCTTCATCGATGTTCCTCCCGCCGAAATTCGACCCCGTGTTCATCTCTAGTCGACTTTATATTTTTCTTCGCGCACACTGCTTCTTTTATCGGCCCCCGGGCCCGAGACATGTAGCTCCTCCTTTTAATAAATATTCATTTTTATGGTTTGCGTTTTACTGGAGTATTTTCGCTTTTCTTCTTCATGAATCAGATTTTGACTCGAATCAGGTTTGAGTCGAGCAATTAAGTCGCTAAACTGTGTCGCCGAGGCCGTGGGCTAATTTGTACGAAATGGACCGATTCTTAGGTCGTAAGGCCCGTGATAGCGAGGTCACAACGCTGAGCCATTGTCTTCTATTAATCAAGGCCTTCCTGCATATGTCGAACTCAGCGTCAAGGCAGCTCAACTTGAGCGCCCATTCCATCTACCATTGCATGAGTTGAACTCGATTCCTTAGTCGCAAGACCTATTGCAGAGTCGGCACTGAAGTACGATCTCCGTCGGGCCGACTGTAGCGAGAGCTGAATGATTCCTAGGCTGTATATGACTTATTTACAAAAGAGCTCGTCACTTAAGCTACCGACCTTACCTGTTGTCTCGCATGAGTCGAATCCGACTCTTAGGCTACATGGTCGGCCGAGTGGATGAGAGCTCGCCGTGTAGACCGTTGGAGCTCCGTCTATAATAGCCGGATAGGGCTCGCTACCATGTGGAACTCAAGCAATTGCGAACCGGCCAAGTGGCTCGCCTATGCTGACTTCTAGTAGGCTCGCCACGCGAATAGCCATGTGCAGCTCGGTCCATGTGAACCTGGAAGAGCCTGCCAATATGAACTGCTGGGTAGAGCTGGCCCATGTGGAACTCGAAGCAGCCTGCCAATGTGAACCGTTGCGTAGCTCGCCAGTGAGCCATCGTCTACTGGCCGAAAGGCCTGAATCGAGATGGCTCCTAGGTAACAAGTGTGGACTCGCCCGTGACGGAACTCGTACAAAGGAGTTTGCCCAGCGCCATGGCCGAGTGGCGACGGCCGAGTGCGGCACGTAGCCGAGTGGCGACGAGTCAGCATGGCGGCCGAAAGTGGCACATAGCCTGAGTCGATATGACTGTGCATGGATCCGCCCTGCAGTAGAGAACTCGCCAAAGTGAGAGTCAGCTTGACTCGGCACCGTGGCCTGGGTGGTGCTCCAAACAGTTGATCCGACTGTTAGGCAACAAGGGTCAGGTTCACCCCCAAATACTTTGGCCTCCTTATAAATGGTGGCTCCATTGCTTCTGTAACCCATGCTTTGGAGACTTTGCCCAGAACCCATGCTTCTTGGAGACTTTGCCTTCATGGTGGGTGAATCAAATTCGCGCGGATGGAACTTCTGAGTCTCGAACGCTTCGCTAGGGTCTGGCTCCGGCTTTCCGGCTCCTGGCTTACCGATTCTGCCAGGAGTCAGGTTTCTTCCTCAGTCTCCCTTTATGAGAGTCATGTTATTCCCTAGCTTAGTGCTAGGGGATACATGTGGAGGGGGCGGCGCACTTTTTGTGCCGTCCTTTCCGTTTTTTATTCTTTTTTCTCCTCTCCTTTCTTCTTCGCCTTCTTTTTCATCTTCCTTCTTTTTTTATCTCATTCTCCCCTTTTCCCTTTCCTTCCGCACAAACTCTTTCCATCCCTTTTTCTTCTTCTCCTCTTTTCCACCTCTTTCCTTTCTTTCTCCCTTTTTTTTTTTTTTTAATTTTATTTTATTTTTATTATTATAATTTTTTTAAAAGGAATTGCTTGTATTGTGTGCTTCCGAGATGTAATCGATGAGACCACTGATTGTAACTGAATGTAGTTCAATTGGAATAAAGAGAAAATTTTCCTTTTATGTCTATGAACCTTCTCATTGTGCCTTTTCCCTAAAAAGGCCATCTCAATCGTTTGGGACGTCCCGACAACATACTCACGAACGTCAACTCGTCACCTAAGGATTAACAAGGCTCTATTTAATCCTTACAAACCAATGCTACTGTAAAAAACGCTTAAGATGTTCCCGCAGATTCCATGTACGTCGTAAGATTTTTCCTTCCTCCGTCTGAGCTCTCATACCCGTCTCTACCGACGACTCGAGATATGATGTAAGGGCCTTCCTACGGGCCCAACATGCGCCGTTCTTCCTCACGCGTGAGTTTTTAAGACTAAATCACCTTATGATATAGCTCCCGGGTTTGACTTTTTTAATATAGCACCATTGCCTTCCTTTGATAACTAATCCCTCCGCACGCCTTAGCCCTGCTCGCTCATCTGTGAGCTCTAAGTTTGGGACGTATGGCCTCGCTTAACAGGTTCCACCGATGCTAACTCGATCCCTGAGACCTTATTCGACCTCAACTGGGCTACTACTCAAGGCCGAAGGCTGTGGCAAATGGGCTCTGGCTGTCGACTCGTGTCAGTCCTCGTAGCCCATAGTACCTCTAGGGAGGCATTCTAAATTCAATTTCCTTAAGGTCTTCCACCTGCTTCGCGCGCTTAAGGGTTCTAATAGCGACTTCAGATGTCCGTTGGATTACTGGTGTGCCGGAGATGAGTAATAATTTTTAATCTAGCCCTGGGTGACAGAAATTCTGAATTGGGCGTTGTCGACCGTTTTCCATTGTCTGATACTAGGGCTCTTGGGATTCCAAACCTGCATATGATGGCTTGCCACACAAAATCGCTGCTGCATCTTCCGGCTCGTAATCAGGGCTAAAGGCTCTACTCGCCCACTGCGAAGTAATCCACCGCGACGATTATGAATTTGCAATCGACACTTACCAATGGGTCCTAAGATGTCCAAACCCCATCGTGGAAAGGCCGTGGGCTCGTGGACGACGCGGGCGGTTCCGATGGGAGGCGTGAGATCCGCGCTCTCCGGGCGCAGACTGCATTTCTCGACTAGGCCTGGGTTGCATCTTGAGCATTGCAGCCAACAAGATCCCCCGCCTGCACTTTCCCAATGCCCGAGCTCCCATATGACTCCCGCATACGCCCCTCGTGTACTTCTCTACACGCACTGTCTTCTCCTCACGATGCATTTAAGGAAAGGTGTGAAAATCCTCGCTTGCAGAGGCTTCCTTGTGATTGCAACCCGCGCACTAGCCTCCTTTATTTTAGCCGCTTCTTTCGTGTCGCCCGTAGGCTTCCGTCGATAATATAATCCCAAATGTGGCTCCATCCAAGTTTCCGCCAGACTCGACCTGTGCAACCACCTCGCTATAGAGATCGATCGAGGTTCACTGCATCACTGTGTCGACCGCCGAGGTCTCCTGAGGTCATGGGCTAGCTTTGCCAAGGCGCTTCATTGGGAGTTCTCGCTCCGGGGGACATGCTCGACCAACCAACACCTAATTTTTTTAATATGCCGCCTAACTTTCTGAGGTATAGAATCATCCTTTCACTCGCCTCGTAAAGATCTTCTATTTCCAGTCCGACCACCCGCCCAGTGTCACCCGCAGACCTCACCGGTCGACTTCATCGAATGGCGAGTCAGGCCCATGACTCGCCCCATACCCTACTTGTCGCCAAGCATGGAATCCAACCAGTGCTGCATCACTGCCCATATTCCTTCCGGGGAAGTTGGGATAAGACTTGCCCACTCCTCATGCCGTCTCGGCTCCATCTACAGAGAGTTTCAAGTGGAGAGGTCACGTTGTTTGGGCATCCCAATGCAAGGTTCGCCTGATGTAAACTCCATGATCTAAGCTCCAGCCAAGACTTGCCCTTTATCAGCTTTTTGGCCTCAGATCCGATATCGAACTCACTCGCCATGACCCACTTCATTAGCCTTCCGGAGGTCTCTGGTTTATGCAACACTTGTTTCATTGGGTATTCTGGCTGGAACTTCTAAGTGGTACGAGCCTGAAATACGGGCGAGCTTCCGAGCCGCGGCTACGTGAGCCAAAATTAACTTTTCCATTCTTGGTACCTCTCCTCCCCGCCCTTAACTCTACTGCAATAGTAAACTGGGTGCTGAACTCGCTCTTTATCTCTGACGAGGACAGCGCTGGTTGAAAAGTCCGACACGGCTAAGTATAGAGTAAGGAGCTCCCCTTCGACAAGACTTACTAGAATGGGAGGGGAACTCAGGTATGTTTTCAAAGCTGAGAATGCTTCTTCACACTTTGTATCCCATTGAAAGGCTTTCTTCGTAACTGGAAGAAAAGGCCGGCATTTATCACTTGCCTGATACGAACCCGCTTAAAGCCGCAATCCTTCCCCGTCGCAAGTATTTCCTTTATACTGAGGGCACGCATGTCAGCACCGCTCTTTGTCTGTTCGATTTGCCTCAATTCCCTGGTTTACTATGAAACCCAGAATTTTCCTACCGACACACCGGCGCACACTTACCGGATTTAGCTTCATGTTGTAACTTATTAGATTTGGAACGCCGAGAGACGAGTGATGTGAAGGCCTACCGTGGTGGATTTTACCAAGATGTCGTCTATGCATACCTCCATAGTCGCGCCTATCTACTTCTCGGAACACATCCTGGCTCACCAACCTCCGGTGTGGCCTCGCGTTTTAGTCCAAACGGCATCACCCGATAACAATAGTTCTCGTGCTATGACGAACGAGGTCTTTCTCGTCAAATCGGGTCCATACCGACCAAGTTGTCGCTCTAAAAGGCATCCATAAACCGAGAGAAGTTCACGGCCGGCATGTCCACGATCAGGTCGATCTCGCAGTGGAGCCGTCCTTCAAGTATGCTTTGTTTAGTGCCTAAGTAAGTCGATACAGAGTCGCCACTGCCATTTGCTTTCACGAAGCACGACGCTAGCCAACCACTCGTGATACTCCACTCTCCCCGACGTCCCGCCGAGAGGAGCCACGACCTCCTCGTTGATGGCTTCGCCTCTCCTAAGGCTAAGCTCCTTCGCTTGCTTGACCTAAGCCAAGGATGGGCTGGTGTTCACCCTATGAGGATTAATGCAAATAATTCCTCCCATGTCCGCCCTCGCTTCCATGCGTAAGACGCCCGTTCTCGGCCTCAAAACCGAGTATGGTGCTTTGCCACCTTCCGCTAGCTCGGTCGAGACAGCGTGACGCTCGGCCGGCCATCCAAATGTGACACTGTTCTAATTTTCAGGGCTCTGCTCGTGAGCACTCATCACGCATGTCAAGCTTTCCGGTCCATATTCACGTTGTCGACCGCTCTTTGCTTCATGGAGGTCGTAGCATTCTCTGGCCACCCGTTGATCTCCTCGAATCATCCCTACTCCGTGTATGGTTGGGAACTTGATTATCACGCAGATTTGAGGGGATGGCCTCTTTATCAAGGCTGAGAGAGGTCTCACCCAACATAATATGTCGACGGGTGCTCGCCACGAGGAATCTTATCGTTGTCGTTGTTCGCAAGGCCTCCCAAGGTGAGCACCAACTCCACCGAGAGCCCAAAGGCAATACCTTTTCCCGCGTAAAACCCCGCAGATGTAAATGACAAAGTTCCGCTTTTCTCCCAATGCCCATTTTATCGGTTAATGACGCCAAGATGATGTCGCCCGAACCCTTATCAACTAGAACCCGATGAACTATCTCAAGGTCACAATTCGCGCGAACTACTACCGGGTCGTCATGGGGTGGTTGCATTCCTCCGTGATCTCGAGTCGAGAATGTGATTGATGTGTCGAGCCGCTAGCCGATACCGATTGGATTTCCCCTACTCACGACCGACGCTTCGCAGATGGGCTTTCCGGCCGAACTAGACTCTCTTCCTCCTGCGAATCCTCCCGAGATCACCTGGATTTCTCCAAGGGCTGGCCGGTGTCGAGCCGCCGTTCACGGGCTACTATCGAGTCGCGTGGCCTGTCTCGGGGGGCTTGATTCCTGGCCCGATTCTCCGAGATATGAAACGGAGGTATCCACGCCGTATTAAGTACTCTATTTCCTTTAGTCAGATAATAGCTTGTCTCCGTGGCAGGTCCATAGCCCGGCAACCGCAATACCAAGTTGTCCCTGCGGGCGGATCCGACTTCATTCGAGTCAGCCACCTCAGAACCGGGTCGCTCCGCACTGACGCCAGACCTCGCGGATATCGAGGCCGTTAGGAGCGAACCGGCCGAGGCGAATAACGCTGTCGCCTTCGAATCACAGGACCGCATCATCCCCGAGGTTTCCACGCCTGGGATCGCTTCCATCTTTCTTCGGGATGTTTCAACGCCGGTCTCGGCTTCTTCTCGCCGCGTTTCTATCTGCCCCACTCTTCTTTATGGGTGGAGGAGCTCTCTTCGATATGAGGGCCACGCTTATATACTTCTTCACATGAGCACTTCACTATGCTTCATTGAGGGTTCTTCGCTGATATGGAAAACATCGATCCTTCGACGTGACTCCTAACCCGGAAGAATGAATGCAAAGGATCGCGAATTTTTCATCGGCATGTCTATCTTCGACTAGGCTTAATCTGCAGACGTAGACTTCAGACTTTCCCGCAGTCCCGCTGACTCAATGATGGTAACTAGGTTTTCTATACGTCCTGGCTCCGATGAAGTGGAAGACGAACGCTATGGATAGTTCTCAATGAAGATCACGAAGGTGGAATTTATTAAACTACAAAGCAAGGCCGGGCCTTTTAGTGTGGTGAAGTAAAGCTCGTGACGTACGTATCCCGATACCCATGTAACTCCATTTGATTTTTGTAAAGTATTTGAGGTGGTCGACTGATCTTTGATCTCCATCGAACGCTTCCACTGCGGCATTATGAATTTCGCCGAAGGGGGTACAGCACCCTGGCCGTGAAGGGTGATCCACCCTATCGCACCAAGGTGTCCATAAAGGCTCGGGCGCGTCCTTAACCACCTCCTTCACACTACCGAAGTCCTTGTCAAGACTCCTAAACCGTCTCCCGATCGCTCTCCCGCTCCCGGGCCGAGGGTGATGTGCCCGTTCCCGACATGTCCTCCGAGCATCGCCCGCTCCCCTTCCGCCAGGGCTAATCAGGAACCGTGGCCCCGGCCTCGCTGGACTATGCTTCGCTTTCGCAAGACCTCGGGAATGTCGTGGACTGCAGCCGCTCCCACCCGGGGAATGCTATGTTGAAAAAAAAAAAAAGTCGTGTCTCCCGCGGATGTCGTGATCCGGTTCAAGTTGTTCTAACTTTCCGCGCCGATTGACGAGGCGGCGCTTCCACTGCTCAGGACAAGCCAGACGGGCTTCTACCGCCCTGTGAGGTTCGTCCAAGGCTGCATGGTGGATCCCGCATCTCGCGATTGGCGTTGCTCTACTTGTGTTCCCGTTGATACTATCAAGAATCGAAATCGGGCGAGGAGCTTATATAGGAATCGCTGCTCTACGTAGACGGCGCTAATCGATGATGCCTTTTTTTCAACGACCGCCGAGCGTAGCGGGGCCGCCGGGTCGACTGATCGGCCGCATGCGTGCTGGGGGATGCGTGCCTCGATTGTCCGGGTCGCAGGTAGATCGCTAATCAAGATCCGCGTGCTCCGACGTAGCACCCTCCTAAAAAAAAAAAAAAAAAACAAGTGAAGCAGGTCAAGGAGGGCTTCGCCGCTGTCGCCCGATACTTAAGCCGGCTTCTTTCGAGAGAAAAAGAGACCGTTTAGAGGGGCTGATGTGTCGCATATGTTTATGCCTAAGAGTGCTGCATCTTCAGTCACTGGGTGACCCATGTATTTATAGTGTATGTCCAATCTGATCAGAATTCAGGGATTTGTTCCTATCGATGGGATTTTCTTATCAAGACATTTGGTAAATGGATTTAGAAAGAACCGCTTATTCGGGATAATCTTCCTTATCGGGGGAGATCCAACCGCGATGATCTCTATTATTTTCCTTTCCATCGGGAGCAAGATTCATTTGGACGGCAAAGACGATATATCGTTGGGGTGGGTTATTCTATTTTCATTGGCAAAATACAACTGACAGGATACTGACCTTCTAATTCATCCAAGATCGCCCTTCGACCTAATGGGCCTGCCTTCAAGCTGGGGCCGGTACCGAGGGGCCTGCATTGTGTCAAGGCGCCACTCTTTGGGCTTGGTGAGTGGCCTCATGGCCTCATTTTTCAAACCCTATCAAAAGATTTTTTCATTATACTGTCATTTTAATTTTACTTATATTTCTTATATTATTAACACTATAATTTAAAAAATAAATCAACAAATAGAGCTTACGTGATAATTTATAATAATTTAATGGAATATTAAGGTTTTACGTAAAAAAATATCTTGAAAAAAAGTTCCAAACAGTTTGATGTTTGATAAAATAAAAATTTGTTTGTAATTTGAATATTTTTAATTTAACTTATTTTTTTTATATTTATAAACATGCATTAAAAATAACTTTTATTCATGGTACTTTATGTATAACCATTTGTATTTATATTATTGTTTTTTTTTTAGACAATATTATTGTTTTTAAAATGAATGAAGATAATACTTTATTTCTAATCATTTTTATACTTATATTATTATTTTTAAAAACAAATATAAAATTTTTTAAAAGAATTTCTTCAGAATATCACTTAAGTAATTTTGAGAAGAACATCGTATCGTATGACAGCTTTTGAGGATATATTTATCTCTTACAAATCTTGCAGGTTTTGTGAGTTTTGAGGACTAACTACCCATACCCATAATAGTTTAATAATAATAATAAAAAAAAACCTACCCGTACCCATAAAACATAATTCCCCCTTAACTAATAAGGATCGAGTCAAATTATCAAGGTATATACCCATAAAACATTAATTAAGTATCGAGTCAAATTCCTTTCCAAAAAAAAAAAAAAAAAAAAAAGGGACCGAGTCAAATTATTTATAAGGTGTATTGTATTAGTGTTCAAAGTTCTAAATGAAATGCGATGCCTTGAAGTGAATTTGAAAACCAAAGTGTAAAGGTCGTAAAGGTAAGTGCATCTACCGACGCTAATACCAGCTCAACTGGCGCCGAATAGCCGTTAATATTTCGAATGAAGCCGTTAAACATTTCTCAGCCGAGCTCGAGCTCGAGTCGAGCTTACCTGAGTCGAAGCCACTAGCTGAGTCCGAAGTAACTCGAATTGTCTTCGCTTCATTAAAGACCGCTTAATTATTATATATCAAACTTCGTATATTTGGTGTATGAAATATATATATATATATATATATAGTTATATATATATATATATATATATATATATATATATATATATATAGTTATCACGCTTATAATACTAACTTATTAATATAATTTATAGAATAATATCCTATTCTCTTACATCTTTTCAAAGAAAATTAATTATTTTAAAATAAATATATTTATAACTAAATAAATAATAAAAATGTATGATTGTTTAAGAATAAAAATAGAGATATATTATTTATGTTATCCCCAGTAGATATAAAATTAAAAATACTTTAAAATTTTATATACAAAATATCTGAGCTTTCTCGAAATTTTTCGAAATGAGTTACGAGCTGTTCTCGACCCGATTAGTTAACATTTCGAAATAGCTCGAACTCAAATACTCTCACACGAAATGAGTTTTTCGACCAGCCGAATCCGAAGAAATTTCGAATCAATCTCGTCCCACAAGACTCCTGTGATGTCACAGTGACCAAGAAGATATCGCAGTTAAAAGATTTAATTTTGGTCTCATGGATAAGACTTGCGCACACCATATAAGTCTTAAAATTAATGACCGCATAAATCTTTAATAACCTATAAGGGGATTTGAACTAATGTCCATTGAGTAATCTCAACCCCAATAAATTACACTAACCAAGCTACCTTCATGCTTTCCCTTTCCCTTATAAATTGAAATGGTATATGATAACTTTAGACAACTTACTAATTTCCAAGTAATTGCTAAACTTAATGTCAAGAACTCCTAAGTCCTAAGTTATACAATAATGCCCAATACTAAAAATTCTAACTTAGGGTACATATCTCGTGGCTTAAAAATAAAAAAAAATAAAAAAAAGAAAAACCCAACATATTAATAAAAATAATAATATGCAAAAAGGTTGTATTCAAATTATGAATATAGGGAAGTTTCCTCTTTAGTAGCTGCCCCCTAAAAATGAGCTGGAGGAAATATTTTCAATTCCATTGTGGCTTTTTCCAACAAAATGCTCATTAAGAACTGTAATAATCAAAGTTCACAGGCACATTCAATGGAAAATATCTATACATATATATATATATATATATATATATATATATATATATATATATATATATATATGGTATATATATATTTGAATAAAAAAATCTATTATTTTCCATAAACATGATGGAAAAAAATATCTATTATTTTCCATTTTTTTCTAGTCATGCTCCTATGTCATGACTCATGACCCCATGTTTGATTAGAGTGTAAATAATCGAAATTCGTGTAAGTTGATCCGGAAAACCACATTTATATATAAAAAAAAAAAAATGTAAATAGTGGTCCTTAAAAAGAGGCAGACATGGATTCGTGAGACTCCTAAAATTTAATTGCTTCTTATGATAAATATAGCTTAAATTGCAGGTGTTTTTTTTTTTTTGAAACTAAATTGCAGCTGTTTTTCAGGTATCTTTCCTCCAAACAAGACGTGGTGCTATAGTGGGGGTGGAAGTTGCTCAGATTGCTCGTACGTGTAAGGAGGTGAGCACAAAAATGGCGCCTTTGATTTCTTTCCCTATTTAACTGCTTTTCAACTTTGGTTATTCTCATTCTTCTGGGTCGAGAAAGGAACAGGTGAAGTAGCACTAGAAGCCGTTTGTTTGATGTGTGTTTGTGTCTGTGTTTGATGTTCTTTGATCATGATTTCTAACGCTTCACTGATATTCTGATATTTCTGTGTCAAACTGCAGATGCCATGATGTTCAGAACTTATTCACTTTTATTGCTGGCTTTCATGGCGGCGGCTGCAACTTCGAATGCTTCGGCAGTGAAACAAACGTACATAATTCACATGGACAAAACGAGGATGACAAATTTAGATGATATTCTTGGCGGGTCCAGGAAATGGTATGAAGAAGTTATGGATTCCATCAATGAACTCTCAATTCAAGAAGAAGAAACATCTCCTCCCCAGCTCCTTTACGCCTATGAAACCGCCATGACTGGCTTTTCAGCAAAGCTTTCCATCAAACAGTTGGAGGGCTTGAAAAAAATTGAGGGGTTTCTCTCAGCCGTCCCGGATGACCTACTAACTCTCCACACCACCCGCTCTCCTCATTTTCTCGGCCTGCATTCTGGAAGAGGACTATGGAATTCACACAACCAAGGCACTGATGTGATAATCGGCCTTGTCGATACCGGAATCTGGCCGGAACATGTCAGTTTCCACGATGGAGGCATGTCGCCGGTGCCCTCAAAATGGAAGGGCACCTGTGAGGAAGGCACCATGTTCACAACCAGTAATTGCAACAGGAAAATCATTGGCGCTAGAGCTTTTTTCAAAGGGTATGAAGCTGCTGTAGGCAGAATAAACGAGACAATGGAATTTAGATCGGCTCGGGATTCCCTCGGCCATGGAACACACACAGCGTCTACGGCAGCCGGCGCTGTGATTCCCGGAGCAAGCCTTTTCGGAATGGGAAAGGGGTTCGCGAGGGGAATGATGTATACATCAAGAATTGCTGTATACAAAGCTTGTTTTCTTGCTGGTTGTGCTAACTCTGATATATTAGCAGCAGTAGACCAAGCCGTTGCTGATGGGGTTGATGTGTTATCACTGTCCGCCGGTAGTGTTTCAAGGCCATATTATCATGACACTATCGCCATTGCCTCCTTCGGAGCAGTTCAAAATGGGGTTTTTGTTTCTTGTTCTGCCGGGAATTCCGGGCCGTTGCATTCAACCGTCCGCAATTCAGCACCTTGGATCATGACAGTAGCTGCAAGCTCACTTGACAGAAGCTTTCCTACCGTAGTTAAGCTTGGGAATGGCAAAATCCTTCATGGGGCGTCATTGTATTCCGGCCAGGAAACCGAGCAATTACCACTTGCTTATGGGGAAAATGCAGGCACCATTGGAGCCGACTATTGCTTCGGGGGCTCGCTGTTTCCGAATATTGTGAAAGGGAAGATTGTTGTATGTAAACGAGGCATGAACAGCCGACCTCGAAAAGGGGAAGTAGTGAAAATGGCGGGTGGTGCTGGAATGATAGTGTTGAACACTGAAACTGAAGGGGAGGACCTCTTTGCTGAAGCCCACGTTTTGCCGGCGGCTTCTTTAGGGGCTTCTGCAGCTAAATCTTTGATGAATTATATAAATTCTGGGAATTCGACTGCTTCAATTGTATTCCAAAGGACCGGGTATGGCAATCCAGCGCCTGTAATGACAGCATTTTCTTCAAGAGGCCCTGCTTTAGCTTATGTGATCAAGCCGGATGTGACTGCTCCAGGGCTGAACATTCTGGCGGCATGGCCGCCGACTGTAAGCCCGTCCCGGCTAAAATCGGATAACAGAAGTGTACTGTTTAATATCCTCTCTGGGACTTCAATGTCCTGTCCCCATGTTAGCGGCCTAGCAGCTCTTCTCAAATCAGTCCATAAAGACTGGTCACCAGCCGCAATCAAGTCAGCCTTGATGACAACTGCTAACACTCATGACAACAGAGGAACTTCAATTTCGGATTCTGGTTCTGGTGGATCATCAGCAACCCCTTTTGCTTACGGTTCCGGCCATGTCGATCCGGAGAGAGCCTCAAATCCTGGGCTAATTTATGACATTACAGCTGATGACTATCTCAACTATTTGTGTAGCCTTAACTACACCTCTTCTCAGATGTCTGTAATCTCAAGAGGGATGAGTTTCACTTGCCCAACGGATAGTTTTCGTCTACAACCCGGAGACTTGAACTACCCTTCATTTGCAGTACATTTCAATGGGAATTGCCACAATGTTACATACAGACGAACTGTAACAAATGTTGGGAGCCCTAACAGTATCTATGTGGTACAGGTTCAGGAACCTGAGGGAGTATCAGTCATGGTTAGGCCTCATGTTTTAAGGTTTAGAGAACTGAATCAGAAACTGAGTTATGAGGTGACTTTCAATGCATCGCCGGAAACATGGAATTCCTCTGATTGGTCTTTTGGTTCTCTAGTTTGGGGTTCTGGGATCTGTACAGTTAGAAGTCCCATTGCAGTAACTTGGCAGCAGCTTGAAGAATAAAGAATGATCTGGCTTTTCCATTTACCTGCATTTATCATGTATATCTATCTCACCACCATTGATATTATCTGAACGTTAATGATTTATTAATTATCAACTGATATTCATTAATCCCATATCATGTTGAAGTACAAATTTTCTTAATCATGCCCTTTATGATGTTTTAAGGCTATCCTTCCCTTCTTTTCACATGTGGTAAAAGAAACAAGGGCATTCTTTTATTTAGTTGTTTGCCTAATGATTATATGACTTTATTATTTTGATAAAATAAAAAATATTTATATAATATATGCATAACATCTTAATATTTTTATAAATAATTAAAATAATAAAATTGTTATAATGATTCATCAGATAATCCTAGAATGACCACACATTTATCTAAGTGAATAATTATTACTATGAAATAATTATTACAAGAATGGATCGTAACATTATATATAATGCTTTTTGTAAGAATGAAAATTACAGCTTTCTTTTCAAATTATTCCCTATTATCTCTTTCTTCTTATCTTTCAACATATTATCATGACTTAACCTCGAACAATCACAAAGTCGAAAGTCTAAAATCCAAGTGAACTCGCACTCGTGATACAATATTACAAAATCATAAACAAAGAATGCATTTCCACTCATACTGAAAATTTTTTTTTTGAAATTTTAGACTTAATTTGCAGTTAAAAGTCTGAAGCTTGAACTCTGTTGTCAAAACCAACCCGAAGCCTACATTTGAAATATTCAAGCCTGATGCTTGAAGATGAAGAAGAATTATTTTTATTTCTGAAATCAGACCTGAAACCTGCATTTGGAATGTTCAAGCCTGAAGCTTGAAGAAGGAAAAAACAAAAAACAAAAAAAAAATTGTTTTTGTTATTTTGATTTTGAATTTTTTTTTTGTTATAAAAAAGAAAAAGGAAAAAAGGGGGTTTATTTCTAAAAAAAAAACAAAAAATTTCTTTCAAACTGATTTGAACCCTTGATGTTCGGTTTTAATTTTACACCAATTACCACTTAAACTCAATTATATTATTATTAAATACACCACAAATTATATTTCTTTTCTATATATATATATATATATATATATTATATATATATATATATATATATATATATATATATATATATATATATATATATATATATTACTTATTAATATAGTGTTAATTATTTGCATAAAATGTCCAATACCACTAAATCCCGAATTTGTCGTCTCTCGATATTTCTGGGCAATGACATTTATCTTGGATCTGATGTCGAAATTCACTCGATGCTATGAATCTGGAAATACAATCAAATGAAAAATAATGCATCCCCAGTGATCGCGCTAAGTGCCTTAATATTCCTTTGCCATCATATCGACGTAAGCGCTCAAAGTGAATATCTAACGATTATGATCACTGATCCTCCGCACGAGTTTGAAAGAACGATATGATAATCAAAAAGACCAGAATTCTTCAAGCGCCCGCGAGACTTGGCCTATTTACTTACTACAAGATTTCAAGTCGCTTAGTGACTACAACTCGTACCTTTGTTCAAAAATTAGTTCTCGGGCTGAAATTATGGAGAAAAAAGATTACAGATGAGGACATGTTTTTAAAAACATACACCACTTTTCACGCCTCTAATGCGCCTCCTCGCAGCCAGCCACATAGATGCCTGTTCGATCTATACCATTGCTTAAAGCCAATGCTACAATTCAAGTTAATAGACGTGGACGTGGGCGTGGGCATGGATATTATGGACAAGGCCGAGGCCGTGGTCGTGATCGCTATAATTCTTGGAATTAAGGTAATTATAATCAATCTCAAAACAGTTAATACCTTCTAACAACCGTATCAATCGCTCGTAAAATTATCCGAAAGGCAACAGGCCACATAACAAAAAGGTTTCTTATGAGACTGAATGTTACATGTGGAATGCTGTCGGTTCTGCATTGGCTGCATCGACTCAAGATTTAGCTTAACTCAATGCGCTCCATGAAAGGAAAAGACAAGCAAATTGAAACAAATTTATCAATAGTAAAGACACTATGGATCCCGATGATCCTTTCTTTGATGATGATAGTAGTTGTCTTCAAACATTTTAATGTTTATGATTTTTTTTAAAGATTCAAGTGAAAAATTGACCATTTGATTGGGATGGCAATGTGTGCTAAGTGATCAAGGAGTATATGATTATCTTGTTACTTTTTTTTTAATGTTATTTTCTTTCCATACTGTTTACACAGCTTATTCATACGCGAACTTTGATTTTCTATTTAAATTTCGTTTTACTTTGAAGATATGGATCCCTCCTCGTAATTAATCAATTATATGCTATCTCAGTTTGCGATGCATGTCTTGGTCGATCGTGCCACAACCCACACGATTTTGCGTGATAAGAAATATTTTTCAAACTTCACGCTACCAATCTTAATGTTCATACTATCTCAGTCTTAACCTCGTATTAAAGGCTCGACAAAGCCACCATTATTCTACTCAAAGGCAATTAAATTGCAAATCAAGACGCCTTTATTCTAATAAATCTAAGAGAAATTTACTGGGCCAAAATGATATTCATTAAATGGATATCATATCAAACTATGAATCATGATGCAATGAGCATTTACTCATTACTTTTATTATTTCCTCTAGGCAAAATGTATCTTGAACAATTGCCTTCTTTATCTTATGGGTTATATTAGACAACTGATCTATTGAATCTTATAATCGTCATAAACCGTAAGTTCAATGACTTAAGCATTTTTACTTGGCATGAACGACTGGGCATCCCCAATTTCCACGACGCACAGATACCAAAATTCTAATGGGCATCCATTAATAAGAAGACAAATTTTAGTAACTGGTGATTATACTTGTGCTACTTGTTCCAAAGGAAAATTAATTATTAGACCATCTACAAGCAATACATTTGAACTCATTTCTAAAATGTATCTATGGGATATTTGTGGGCCTATTCACCCACCTAGTGGACCTTTGTTATTTTATGGTTTTAATTGATGCGCTCCACTTGATGGTCTCATGTGACGCCTTCTTCTAGTAGAAATGTTGCCTTGCTAGATTATTGGCTCAAATAATTCGACCTGAGCACAATCCTCATCACCCTATCAAGACAATTCGCTCTTATAATGTCGGTGAATTCTCATCTCAAACATTCCCTTGATTATTATACGTCTATTGGTATAGACTGTTCAACATCCCTGGCTTGCTCATGTTCATTCTCGTAATGGTCAATGACCTTATCAAACGTCTACAATCGATTGTCAGACCATTACTTTTGAAATCCAAATTGCCTTATTCAAGATGGGGACATGCTATTATACATGTCAGAATTTAATTCGCTTCTTCGTTTCACGTACCTAATCATGATTTATCACCATTATAGTCATAAAGGTTATCAACCTAATATATTGCATTTGTGAGTTTTTGGTTGCGCTGTTTATGTTCCAATTGCCCCCACACATAGACCTAAGTTAGGTCCTCAACGCCGTCTTGGTATTTATGCTGGCTTTCAATCTGCAACTATTATAAATTATTTTGAGCCCCTTATGGGAGAAGTTTTTACTGCTCGACTTGTAGATTGTCAATTTGATGCAAATCTTTTCCCGCCATTAGGGGGAGATAAGCCAATTCCAGAAGAATGTCGAGAAATTACATGGAATGAGTCATCTTTATCTCACCTTGATCCCCATACAGTTAACTAATCCAGGAAGTCAGAACACTACAAGGTCTTGTGAATCAATCGCTTAACGCTTATTAATTCAAAAAAAGTTACAAAATCATATCCCCACGCAAATATCCTGCAAATAGGATTGAAATCCCACAGAAAATTACAAAGCAAGATGACAATGAACCTAAGCCACGATTAAAAACGTGGAAGACCTATTGGCTCCAAAGACACAATTCCTAAAAGGAAAAGTGTTAAATCTATGACTCCCCAAGAGCATATAACTATAAAGCCCCCAAAATATGAACAAGTAGCCCTGTAGAGGCATCTAGTCAAAGAGTTATCTCTTAATGATGTGCATCTGCACATAACAATGAAGAGATCTCTATCAATTATATACATGAGGAAGAATATGGGATCGAAATACTCACCCATATAAATACGCTTTTTCTTTCCATGGCTATGGACATCATAAGAAATGATGAAGATCAAGACCTACAAATGTGAATGAATGTCGCACACGTAAACGATTGGTTAAAATGGAAAGAAACAATCAAAACAGAATTAAGATCACTGGCTAAACGAGAGGTATTTGGACCAGTAGTTCAAACACCTACAAATATGAAACTTGTTGGATATCGATGGGTCTTATACAAAAGCAAAATGAGAATAATGAAATTGGGCGATATAAAGCACGCCTTGTGGCCTAAGGTTTCTCACAAAGACCTAGAATTGACTATGAGGAGACATATTCTCCCGTAATGGATGCAATCACTTTCCGATATTTGATAAGTTTAGCAGTATCAGAAGGACTGGATATGTGTTTGATGGATGTAGTCACATCATATTTATATGGATCTCTAGATGCTAATGTATATATGAAAATCCTCGATGATTCACATATCAGCTCAAGCAATGTGAATTCAAACCATGGAGTATGTATTCAATCAAGTTGCAAAGATCTTTATATGGATTAAAATAGTCCGTCAAATGTGGTATAATCTTAAGCCAAGATACTCAAAGAAGGATATGTGAATAATTCAATTTGTCCATGTGTTTTCATCAAGAAAATAGAAAATGGATTGGCAATAATAGCAGTATGTAGATGATTTAAATTTGATTAGGACTTCTGAAGAGCTCATTAAAATAGCCAACTATTTAAAGAAGGAATTTGAGATGAAAGATCTTGGGAAAATAAGATATTGTCTTGGCCTACAGATTGAGTAATGTTCAAATGGTGTATTGATTCATCAATCATCATATACAGAAAAAGTCCTGAAGTGCTTTTATATGGATAAATCACAGCCCCTTAGTTCCCCTATGGTTGTTAGGTCACTTGAAGTAACTAAAGATCCATTCCGACCTAAGGAAGAAAATGAAGAGTTACTTGGTCCTGAAGTATTATATCTTAGTGCAATTGGTGCACTAATGTGCCTTGCAAATTATACTCGACCAGACATTACTTTCTTAGTTAATTTATTAGCAACATACAACTCAGCTCCAACTAAAAGACACTGGAATAGAATCAAATGTATATTGAGATATCTCCGTGGGACAAGTGACATGGAATTATTTTATTCCAAAGCAATGAAACCAAAATTACTCGCTATGCGCATGCGTGATATCTTCCGACTTCAAAGCTTCCCGATCACAAACAGGATATATATTTACTTATGGAAATAATCGTAATATCCCTGAGATCGCTTAAACAACGATGGTGGCCACCTCTAACTATTCGTAAATACTTGCGATGCATGAAGCTAGTAGAGAATGTATTACAGATCAATGATAATAACACATCGAGAATCATGTGGATTATCTTCTATTAAGAATAATCCAACAGTATTATATGAAGACAATGTTGCATGTATTACGCAAATCAAATGAGGAAATATTAAAGGTGATCGAACTAAGTACATTTCGCCAAAGTTCTACACTCATGAACTTCAAAAAGATAGTGAAAATTGATAAAAAGTAAATAAATAAGGTCCAATGATACCCATAGTAGGATTTATTTACTAAAGCCTTGCCTTCTCGTAACATTCAAGAACTGTATATAAGTCGTACGCGCCACGAAAGATCTTCAAATTAAAAATTTGAAGACAATATAGTCATGTCACTAACAAGGGGAGTATAAATAAAGACGTTAGATACTGTACTCTTTTTCCCTTCGTCCAGGTTTTGTCCCACTGAGTTTTACTAGCAAGCTTTTAATGAGGTAGTGCTAACAATCTAGTGATGGTCATTCAAGGGGGAGTGTTATAAATGATTCACTGATAACTGTGAATAACCACACATTTACCGATGAATAATTATTCAGTATTAATGACTGTAACACTATATATATGGCTTTCTGAAAGAATGAAAATACAGTTTTCTTTTTTAAATTATCTCTATTATCTCTTTTCTCTCTTCTTTATCTTTCAACAAAAATTATAATTTTATCTTTATCAATAAAGAACTTTTTCCAGCATCGTTTTGAGCGTGAGAGAGGATATGGGGAACTCTCAGGAACACACCCACTCGAAGGAGGAAGACGACCTCCTCAAAAGAAGTGGCAAAGAATCCAAGGTTGGTGACGGAGCACATGACCCTCTACGGCAAAAAATCCAAGATACGCCTTGCAACCTTTATGGAAAAGCTTATAGGGAACCCCTCACCTCTCGTCAGGAAGGACCCAGATGAATGAATTTAAGATGATGAGGAGATATCCCTAGGTGATGAAGTGGATCTGAGTATGAACCTTTCAAAAGAAGAGAAAATTCGAATTCGCAAACTTTGGAAGCAGACTTTGATAGTTAAACTCCTAGGTCGAACCATCGGGTTTAACTTGCTTCTAAGGAAAATCGTGGAATTATAGCCGAATGCAAATCTAAGTGGGACCTAGTAGCTTATAGATACGGTTTCTTTCTTCTCGCAAGTTCTTGTCTCAGAAGACTATGAATACGATACAAGTTTAGTGGGCTCCTCGATGATCTTCTAATTCATTACTCAACCGTCTCTGGCTCTGGTAACCAATTTCGATCCAACACAAGATACACTTTAGAACTTACTTAAGATGTGGGTACCAGGATCAGCCTCCACCACTCCCGCCAACAGACCCTACCGGATCGAGGACCACAGATAATGGGCCACCACGACCCAATCGCATTACTTACAAGTCAGTCCAACACATCCCCAACCTGGTATACCGCCTGGATACGCTCTTCCCGCCGACATCATCTTTAAAGAGGCATCCCATGACCTCCGAACTCGACGAGCATGTCATATAACCACCCTGAGGGTGGTCAAACGTTTTTTAGGGCAGAAAATGCGGACGACTTAGCTATCTAAAAGGAAGAACAAGTCATAACGTACGAAGAAAGTGCCACCTTCCCCTTTTGTTTTGGAAGGAGATCATCTACTTTCAATGGAAATAGTATTATCTTTCTTATGGATAAAAGAAGGAAGTAACACAAGGAAAAGGTACGAGATTCCAGACTGAATGAATGGACGTTTTCACTCTCCAGGCTGACTAATCTAACTTAAGCATCGTAGAGGCTACACATACCACTGCCAAGTTGCTTGTTTTGTGTATTCACTAAATGGTTCAGCTTCAAAGATCTGAAGATTTAGAAAGTTCGGGAGACCACAATCGTCGCTCTATGGGAAAAGCCAAGGCGAGCCGCCATAAAGTATATAATAGAGCTTCGTACACCTAATCCCAAGTGATCTCCATTTCTAAGCTGTAGTTCCCCGATCATTCCACAAGATCGTGGAATTATCGCCATGTTCAAGAACCCAACGAACCAAATTTATCGAAGATCGCTCACCACACGCCAAGAGGACGGGATGCCAAGAAAGGAGAACAGCCGACGTATGGTCAATCTACTCGAGCACACAAAACCTCAGCAGGGAGATGAATGAACGCGCCATGGAACCCGCGAGAGGACTAATCGGATGAAAACCGCGGGCCTATCCATCCCGCACCCGCTCACCAAATGCGGCAAAGAGTCCATCCCTCATGGGAGAAAGTGATCCCCCAGCAGATGACAAATTATCTTTTGGCACTTCTCCGCTCCTTGACCGCTCACCACCCTAGAACAACGTAGAGGCTGAATCCAAAAAGAGGTCCCCGCGCCGATCCAATGATCACTGGCACACGCCACGGCACGGCAGTAGGCCAAGAGAGGCAGACACTATCCTGAATCGGCCCCAAAATGTGCCTCGTCCATTGGGGTATGGCTCCTCGTTTCAGTATGTGCATCACCCATTTGGGGCAACCTTTGTCCCATATTTGGTTTCTTTTTCCGCTGTCCGGGGGCCAGAGGATATGCTGTCCTCACCCTTAGGCCCACATATTTTAAGTTACGAGCCCCCCCGCGGCTTCAATATGTCGTCATTTGCTATGTATGATGGCTCTATTGACCCGTACGACCATATGCTACATTTTAAATAAACAATGATTCTTAGCGTAGGAAATGACCACCTCTTGTGCAAGGTATTCCTACACCAAGTGGACCCACTTCGCTTGTCTCACAAACTCCCCGAGAGGATCTTATAAAACTCATTCAAATAGAACTCAGGGAGGCTCATCTCCAATACTTATGTTCTATTCACAAAAGGAAACATTAGTTCACTCCAGGCCATCCTCAAGTAGGAAGATGAATATATCTGGGATTTCACCCGAAGATTTGGATAAGCCGTCCAACAAATTGATATTTACAGCATGAACTCGGTCCTGCAACTTCCTAAGAAGCTTCAGGCCGACTACCCCTTTCTTTCAATCTCTATCCCTGGATCCACCCGCAACAATGGAAGAATTGTATCAGCGGGCAGACAAGTATTCCACACTGGAGGATAATATCCGTGACTGGCCTCTAAAGTAATGATAAATCGCTGTATCAAAGAAGGCGTACCACAAAGGCCAACCTCGGCATAAAGGAAGTCGTAACAAGAATCAAAGCGCTCCTAAGAATGTAAAAAGAGGGGAACCTCCTAATTCACCTCTCAACATCTCTTATGACTACCTCACCTCTCATCATCCGATCACCCCGATTTTAAATGGCCCCACTAATGCGCGACCGACCAACGCAATCGATCCCCGAGGTGCGGTCACGTGTGGACAACGACCATGAAACCAAATGCTGCCAAAGCCTAAAGTTTCTAGTAGAAAAATTGATCCGGGCTAGGCACCTCAGAAGGTACATTCGAGGGTCGACCTATGGATCGTAATCGCTCCCGCAGCCTAACAAAGAGCACCGATGCAGGTCAACACCTATCTCGAACCCCTACTACCATCAACTTCATATCAGGAGGCTCGACCGATGACCAATACCATCCAAACGACCTGAGAAGAAAATTCTCCGCGCAGCCCCGCCAGCCCGACAACACCATTAGTACCTCTAAAGTCGACAAGAACACCACCCATTGACCGCCCCATATCCTTTCTTCCGGTAAACCCGAACAAGGTCATCACCTCATTATGATGCGCTCAGACTTACTTCAGGTATTAACAATTTCAAGGTGCATGTAGTCTTTGTCGATCCCGTAAAGGCAATGATTTGTCAGATCTTCCGCCTTTCCAAAGCAGATGAGAGTCCCGCTTCACCATCTCGCCTCTAATGTAATTTTGCCTGTTCAACGGCTACCAAGACCGATGGTGGGCGACATTGTTCTTTCCGCGGGCGCGTGGCCGGTAAATACGCCAGTATTGTTTCGTGGTCGGTGACTCGGGACCGTATATCGCTATCGGCCTGGCCCGGTTACACGCCGCGAAAGCGCCCCCCAACCTACCACCACCATCAATTATCCGACACCATCCGTGCGTGTCGACCATGTAGCCGACAGTCAAGCCGCCGCTGTTATCAACTACCAAATACAGAGCGCATAAAAGCGTGAAACCTCCAACAGCCTTGCCCTCCAGTTCAACCCGGGACAGTAATCACGTGTCACGCCTGTGCCGTTGTGGAAGACAGGAGGCCAAGTAAAGATCCTTTGAGTCTATAATTACTGGGGCCCTGGAAGTGCACCTATGTTAATTCCCTCTTGTCCGGAGAGGAAAGGCACGACAAGGCAGCTAGATACTACAAGCTAACGCCGATGTATTCGCTTGGACCCATTCGGATATGATAGGGATAAGCCCCGTGCATGCTTCCCACAAGCTAAATGTTGTCTAATCCGCCAGACTTGTCAGGCAAAGAGTAAGGCGCTCCCACCTAGATCGCCATCAAGTCATCTTAGCTGAGGTGGATAATCTTCTGAAAGTTGGGTTTATCAGAGAGGTCAAATACCCGGAATGGCTTGCCAACGTGGTGGTAGTTCCAAAGAAAGGGGTAAGTAAGCAGTATGTGTGTATTATACTGATCTTAATGATGCGTGTCCTCGTGACAATTTTCCTTTACTTCCCGCATAAGATCGATTGTCGATGTGACACCCCTATCTCAGGGGTCCCGCTGGACCACCGTCAACCTCAAGGAAAACCTGTGTCTCATATCACGACCTATACATGAGCAAATGACCCAATCAAACCATTATCCACTGCCAAATGTATACATTTTATACTAAAAGGAATTTATTTACAATTTATTTTATTTATTAAATTATCCAAAACTCGGGTCTTTACCCCGTATTTTTACAAAAATACATAATACAACCACATATGGCCATCTCTTCGTCTCTAAGACCTCGGATGCGTCCCATCCCTTAGTGCGCCTTCCGTACCTGAAATAATTTTCCCTCGACAGGGTGAGCAATGTCTAGTAGTTGAATTCCCCTACATGGGTTACTAATAAACCGAAAGCGTGATGTGTGAAATATGTACGCTTATGTGCGCAAGTGCATGCGTCAGAGCAAGTAATATGTTGTACTCTGTGGCACATATCGATCCACGTGGAGAAGTGCGTTGACTATCGTAAATCGCCCTATAACATTATCCGTGACTTAAACCTTTAATGACTAATTAACTAAGGTGTGATTAAACTAAACTAATTTATCTTAGTAAATATCAGAAGATGAGACTAGGCTTTCGTCTCCCCGCCACTGATGGATTACTACCCAGAGAAATTACTATTCGGCCATTCGCGACTTATCGATGGCGTGAGGATCTCTCGCTCTTACCGAGATACCTTATCTCAAGGTGTATTCGCCTCATCTCAGCGGTCAAGGTGTATCTCAACCCAACCCAATGCTCCGAAACACTTAAATGCTCTAACCTTAATCGCCACCCTCGGAATCGGGATATCTCTATTTACCGAATTGATCGAGGGTCGCTCTATTCAGATCCCTGGGCGTCCTCACCTCTCGATCTCGGATACCTAGCAAAATTATGCCAATGTTTGCCAGACACCAAATGTATATAAACTTACAACATGTAGCGTATACTAACAAGTCATAAATAATCGAATAATATAAAATCGGTAATCTTAATCCATTCAATCGCGGATGTGGTTCACAAACTTCTAGATGTGAATCTAGAATACATTGACTCGACAACACGCAATCAATGTAACGCTCAAAAAATACTTGTGAATTCTTTATAATACCTTATTATATATTCCGGGTATGTGAATCAGCCAACTAGATTGCTCCGGGAAAATTTATAAATTGACAAGTTATGAAATGATAAATTAAGTGAACCCAAAATTTGGGCACTAACAAGGATAAAATTGAAATTTTCCATAAGGACATAAAGGCATATATGAAAAGTATTTGCAATTATGGAATTCGAGGAAAGATTAGTGGTTCAAATTAGAATAAGGCATAAGTTGAATTGCAAAAAGGGAAGAATTCAAGTACTTAAAGGCAAATAAAGAAAAGAACCCAAAAATGGTTTTATTTAAAGGCCAAACATGGCCTTAACAAATCCATGATTTAAAGACCAAAATTGGTCTCCATTTGGAGAGAGTTTCAAAAACGATTTATAAGGAGAGTCAAAGAGAAAGATAAGAGAATAGTTAAGAGAAGCAAGAGAAGTTCAAGCAAGATCAAAGGTATGGAAACTAACCTCGATTATGGATTCTAAGTGAGATTTGGTGTGGATCTTTGGTTTTGAATGGTTAGTCTCTTGCCTCAAACCTAGGCTTGTTAGACTTCATCCTAACCAAATACGTATATTGAAATTAGGTTGATAAAACTAAAAAGGCAATAAGATGATTGTTAATCCTCCTTAGGTCGGGATTCATGGTTAATGTGAGTAATTGAGTTAGGTTTAGAAACAAACCCTAACTAATCATCATATTTGGGCTGAGTATGGGTCAGTAACCCATAATAGAATGATTGGGAGGAATTCATGAAAGAATTCTTGAAGAAAGATATGTAATTGAAAGACGAATTGAGTAGAAAAGAGATTATAAGATGAATTCGGGAGTGGTCTCGACGGTTCATGAAGTATCGGTTGATTTTGGTATCAAAATATGGAAAAATGGGGAGAGAAAGCACACATTCCTCGGGCTATTTTCAGACATGTACCCCAAGACACCTGAACATGTACCTATTAATCTCTTCCAGAGCATGCAAATTTGCAGACAGTCACACATGTACCCCAGACACCCTGCTCGTTCTATTTCTTGACCAGCGATTTCCAGCCATAACTTGCTCATTTATTATCCGATTTGAGTGATTCAAGTGGCTAATTAAAATAGACTTCAAGGAGAACCAAAAATAAAGAAATAGGAATCATCAAATTTTGACTCTAAGTGGCCCAAAAATTCACTCAAAGTAGGGCCATGCGCTAATTCTCGCATCGGCTTGATTTACAGAGTAATCCGAGTTGTTTTGACGATCTTGAGTTCCTGTTCGATTTGGGTGATTCCAGTTGAAGGAGAACCCTTAGCAACTTAGCTTTAAAGGAGTACAAAGAACCAGTGTCAAATATGGAGAAAAGGCACTGGAAAATGAATATTGCAAACTGCTCATCGGGTAAAATCGGTAAACCGACTAGTTGGCATGAAAATGCCATAACTTTAGTTTGGATAATCCGATTGGAATGATTCCAATTTCTAAGTAAAGTAGACTCATAGAGGAATAAGAATGAGACTAAGTAAAAACATACCGTACCTCGCCGCCTCCGCAAAGCTTCGGGCGAAGTTCTCTACGATATTCATTTAGTACGACATTCGCTAATCACTAAGAGTGAATAAATCAGATTTGACTAAAAAGGGTGAAAAAACATAACCTGACCTAGGATTGACATCGAAAGAAACGGAATCGAGCACTGGTTTTTTTCTATACTTGTTCTTTATTCTAGTTTGTTCACTACACGCTTTAATTTCATATTGCTATCTATATTTCCATGTAAATATGTATATATATCGATTCGAATGATTAGTATTTGGAAATTGCTCTCCTGGGTACATCCGTGCATGTATGCGTATTTCAGCTACAAGCCAATTCACGCATAAAAGCAAATTGATTTGAACGATATTTGAAAATTTCAACATGACTAATTCACCAACTCGAATTCGCCATGAAGGTAATGCATTTGTCTAATGCGAAATCACATTGCTACCGAACGACAAAACGCATGATTCCACCAACCGAACTGCCGCGGAATGCTCGACTTATATAGTCATATGTGAGACTGCGCATTATTGAACGCGAAATCACATTACTACCGGTCGACAAATACGACAGATTCACCAATCGACCACGGAATGTCGAATTCTATAGTGTCATATGTGAGATCTGCGAATATTGAATGTGAAACTATTACTAATAATGACAAATGCAAGTGTGATTCACCAACCGACCGTCGTGATGTCGACTCATAGCTATATGTGGAATCACAAACTAACAACGAAACAGCCGTATTGGAAAAGTGTATTCAGATAAGCATCTTTACATTACACCGATATTGTATAAAGGTTGTTTTGATAAACGCATGATTTATATGAACGAAAAATGGAATACGTAATCCGTATAAACTACTAAGTATTAAAAATGTTTAGCGTATTGTTTTTATCAACGCGCAGGTACCAGTGATGACATTGAAGCAAGACCCAAGATCGAGGAGCTTCGTAGTCATAGAGAAAGAATTACTAGTATGTCTGGCCATATGCATTACTCCATTTCTTTCGAACATCGATATTTTGTAAAATGGGGCTTAACTTTGGATCATTATTTTGTAAAGGCATTTATTAAATGTAAACCTTTTGTTAATTGTAAATGCTTTATGGGCTTGCTAAATGAATGCTCACGAATTTCAAAATTTAAAATGAATAAAATAAGCCAAATGTTTTGATGATAATCGGAAATGCTCTGAGTAAATCTGCCCATTGATCCGCCAACCGGTCGTAGCCTGGGATTCTCGGGTCGTGGACTTTGAAAACTAAGATTTACTACATGTTAACTAAAAGGATTTGATTAATGGCTTTAAACGAGCGTCTCCGAGGTTTCGATTCGGACTCGCCAACTGGGTCGCGCCGGGCTCGGGGGTTGCTACAATCAATCTATAAACCATCAGTAGTTTTTTCAAAAACGAAGAAAATACAAAAGAAGGTCTCTTCTCCGCTGATTTGGGTCGTTGCTGCTATGCTTTCCTTGCCCTCGTCCGTACATTTTTCAATCCCCCCTCGATTTCTGGTCCCTTTGCTTTTAATGATGTTGAGACAGAATTCGCGTTGACATCGCGACGCCGAGATCGCCGCCACGCTCGAGGCGTCGCACGCTGAGGCGTCGCCACGTCGATTAATTTGTTGACTTCCTTCTTTGCTGACCGATGTCGCGACGTCGACGCCGTGACTTCCCGCCTACCTTCCCCGCCTTCTCTCTCGCTATAAAATTGTCCCAAAACTCCGCCTGCTCCACCTGCAATTCATGCACAATGCAAGACCGATATCTGCCCTAAATGTGTATTTTAACTATAAAATAAAGTTAAACCATACACGTGACGCGTGCATGGTACGAGTGTTTTGTGCACTCATCACACCTAAACTTCTAAATTGTCATTCCTGCCAAAGAACCGACTAAACCCGACACACAAACTCCACATACTATAACCTAACACTATGATCAGATGCACATGCTAATGCACTTGCTGATCAAAATGGATCGACTCACAATCTCACTTTTTGTTCAAATTTCAGGATCCGTATGGGTGTTCGACTCGAAAGAATTCGCTTAAACTCTGCTGACAAGCGCTCAACCTCTGAGGTATTCAACATCCTTCCCAAAGACGCACTCCACATGTGCATCAACATGTGACCCTAGCATATACCTCGCCCGACACCCCAAACTTGAGTTCAACTCACCTGGGCTTGAGAATTTAACTACTAAGGATAGGAACGCACCGTCAGAGTCATTAAACATACTATGCGTGAAAGAAAACTAAGTGGTCTGCAAGTTTATGTTAAGTGTTCCCAGAGTGTGGGATTAGTCAGACTCCTCACTAATCAAGTTAAGAGCACCGCATTTAGTTTTCTCCAACTTCACCTAACACTCAACTAAACCTATGGGGGCCCTAAGTCAGGAACTTCCATCTTCCTCACCCCTTATAACTGCAAAGAAGTCAATGAATCTCGACCAGTTGGCTTAAGGCATTAAGCTTTGAAAGGCCCCTCGGACTGTGCCCGGGATTCCGATTAGAAGATCCCACTTATTCTGTTCATATGTTTTTTTTTTTTTTTTTTTTAACTTAGGGCTCGAAAGTAATTCTCTTTTATTTAGGGTGTCCCATCACTTTGGTGTTTAGAGACCTCAGGTTTGCTGAACCTTACTAGCCTGCCTCTACGCCTGTGCATACCCTGGGAGGTCATCTCGTGTGTGAGTGTGATGTGCCTGAGAAATGGTTTCTTACATCCTGAGGTGATTCACTTGCCTCCTCACCCATTCAACCTCGAAACTCCCGAGCATCTAACACCCTACGAATCCTTTCTGGATTTATATTATGTTCGTCTACGATGATCAGGACTCTACTAAAAGAGATCCTTAACTCTCAAGCATGGCATCATGCACACACTACCTAAACACTCTCAATGTCAACATATTCTAATACCAAGGACTCCCAGTGACTAGAAACAACAAAACAGAAAAATGACCTACCAAAAAAAACATAAACTAAACACAGGACTCGGCGTACTAAAATAAACAAACATAAACTAAACACAAGACTCGACATACTAAAGTAAACAAAACAAACCTAATCCCAAAATCCAGCAGAACACGAAAAATAACCCATCACAAAAAACTATGCCAACCTAACAAAACCCGATCACCACCCACACCCCCCCAAACAGATGTGTCAAGTGTCCCCACTGGCTATAAAAGAACAAGAGAGGCGAAGGAAACTCTCAGATCTGGTCGTGTCACCGCGGCGGTGGTCGGTGGAGGCGCAGAAGTAGACGGTCCCGGAGGGGATCGCTGATTTTCGAGAATGGCCACTGGGCTAAACAGAGATTGTGTACACATGTCACCGAGGGGCCCCATGTCCCGGGTAACGAGGACCCTGCTCCCGGGTCCTCACCCCAGAAAGATCGGGCTGCCACGAGGCGAGCACCGGTCCTCTAGGTCGGCCGGACTGACGGGGCCTCGAGGCCTGGCCGTGGCGGTGGTGGGTGAGTGGAGGATTGCCCACCTTCACCCTGGGGATCACCCGAGAGGCCAAAGCGAGCCTGATACTCGTGAAGCTCATCCTTTCGCTTCATAACCCGCCCCAACATCGGCTGGTATGTCCTGATGATGGGCGAGCTGGAGTTGTGGCACGCTGCAACCACCACACGTTTCGCCGTTTAATGACGCGACGGATAGCCGATGTCACACTGGGGAATATAGCCAAATAGTTCGCTCAAGTGCACGTACGCCTTCTCCGCTATCGAAGCCCCACCACCCCGCCGTTATAAGACCCCGAGGATCTCGTAGCTCTGCAGCTCATGTAGCCCATCAAAAGGCCTGTGTGTGTGACCGGTCAAGATTATAGAATTGGTTGATAGATCATACACAAGTCTACTAACACCCACGCACCTTAATTCCTTTTCAGCGACATGGGGAGGCGAGGTCATGAGGACTCCTGCACCACACTCATCGAGCCTGGACGAGGTGGTTTACGCTGCCCGCCATCCCTTATTCAAGAATGGTCTGCAAAGAAGTCGTCACGGTGGAAGCCCTTTCTTTATGAAGGACCCATTTTTACAAATGGTGCCAAACCTATCTACGTATACCTTCATCGACAAACTCGGGTGAGGCCTGAACGTGAGTCGAGTCCTCACCGGCCCGACCCCGCTTAGCTGGCCAACTTTTCGTCGCTACCCGACATAGGTGTACAGTGGGGTGGCCTCACTGGGTGCCCCTGCACTCCTAATCACCGCGGCACATCAGTCACGGCACAAAGGAGGCCACCCTAGGTAACCTAGACACGCATCACACCCAAAGGCACAATGGAACCGAGGTCGAATGGTGACAGGAGGTCACTTAACACCTCTGGCACCTATCGTGCCTCTCGTGCTCTAACCACCCAATCGGCAAGAGGGACAAGGTGGTGCCGACTCAAAAGTGGTCTGAACGCACAGGGAACCGACAAGAACAGGTATTAGGGTTCCAAACGAGGGTCACGGAGGGTGTCATGGTGTGGTGAGACTCAGACAAAGTGATAATCGCTTGTGAGGCCTGATTTAGGACAAATAGGGTCTAGAGTCAATGCAGGTGCTGGGCTTCGACAAGGATGGCCTGGGAGGGCCAAAAAATGGAGGGCTTAGTCAATAAATTGTGGGCAACGCGGGCAACCGCTCAACGTCGTGACGCTCCTGGCAAAGGAATTAGCTAAACGTCAGCAACGCTGAGATCCAACGCCGCCATTGCGACGCAGTATACCCAACGCCGCATCGGACCAACATCGCGACGCCCAGAGTGATTAGCAAATGACGCCGCGACGCTGAGATTCAAAGTCGCACGCTCCGTATGGAGCCGCCAACGCCAGAATTGAGATCCAACGCCGCGACGTGACCGGTACGCTTTTCATGGTCCGTGCAACGCCGACGCCGAGATCCAATGCTGCGACGCGATGGAGCGCGTCAAAATGAAAATTTTTCAATAATTTTCTAAGTTTTGAGAAAACCCCCTGAATGCAATTTTAACCCTTCCGCACTAAATGAGCTCGAGTTTCCTCGAAAGGATCCTCCACACTTATGTCTCAGCCCTAAAAAACAAGCATACAACAAAAGAAAACTCCGACACGGGAGGGCATTTAAAACCAAACCAAAATTAAACAAACCATAAAAATTAAACTATGAAAGAAAATTCCCCAAGAAAAGCTCATCGCTCTATACGCTTGTTTAATGCCATACTGACGACTTTAATCTCAACAAAGCATTTTTAGAAGAAACAGAAATGCCGACATCTCCCTATGCTGCTCACAAACATCGCTTCAAGGTGGATGAAACATTTTCCATGCCCCCTCTCAACCTCCCTGTCTTTCGTGCGTAAATAGCCCTAAGTTTCTTCATACGTCGCAAGATCTCTGTGTAGTGAAGTTCCAAGATATCTTCATTTGGATCATCATCCGATGTCACGTGGCCGGGAATACATGGAAAGTGATCTCAAGCTCTCGACTCAACTAAGCTCACCTTCTTGCACATTGATTCGCCTTTCCCGTGGCCAGGAAGGGTCTACCAAGTATGATGGGAATTGAGTCATCTTCCTCCATGTCCAGAATGACGAAGTCTACTGGAAGGACGAATTTACCCACTTTTACTAGGACATTTTCAATTATAAATTCCAGGATGTCGGGTGGACCTCGTCCGCCAACCAGAACCACTTTGGTCGACATTCGTTCCCCAACTTGAGCCTTTTAAACATTGAGTGCGGCATCAGATTGATGCTCGCTCCTAAGTCACACAGGGCTTTTCCCGATACTCTATTCCCTATAGAGAACGGTATAGCAAAGCTACCCGGATCTTTAAGCTCTTTTGTGAGGGAAGCTCATGGTGATGGCACCGCATTCTCGCCAGTGACGGTCCCATATTCCTCCAACTTCTTCTTACTCTGCTGCTGTCTTTTCATGAATTTCACGTAACTCGCATGTTCTCCAAAGGCCTCCATAAAGGGTATATTAATATGCAGTTTCTGAAGATATCAAGAAACCTCGGAACTCCGCTCTAACTTACCTTCTTCAACCGTCGAGATATGGGAATTGGGTATGGTGTCTATCATTCTCGTCTGCTTTCTGGGCCTCTTTCCCGAATTCTATTATCACTGGATCGCTCTCGACCTCGAGGTCGTCACCTTCATATGATCTGGGATGATTTGATCTTACTTTAATTTCCATTTCCTCTTACCGCCATCAGGGTTTCGGATTTTAACTCTCTCCCACTCCTGTAGTGACGCCAGCATTTCCCTTCTCCTCTAGTTTACTCTATGAATTGCTCCTAATGAACTATGTTGTCTTTCCGTCAACGTGACCGCCATTCGACCCATTCAGACTCTAAGTTTCTCAACAGTGCTTCTTGATTGTTCAACTGGGTGGCCTGGTTCTGCATATTTGCTCTTGTCTCATTCATACAAGCAGTATGAGAGGCACAGGTAAGGGGAGCTTGCTCCAAGTCAACCTTTTCCTGGGAGGTGGTTCGCTTCACTGGGTGGTGGCATGTTGCTCGATTGTTCCTCCACCCATAACCTCGACCGCTCCGATTATCTCCGATTAGCACGCCACCTCGCCTCACCTCGGTCTGAAGTCACAAGCCCCATACCGACCCCGCCGCCAGGATCGATTCTAATTAAATCTCGACATACCGGGCTCCGGCTTCATCGCTTGTTGTCACAACTCGATATTCAGACACAGGCATAACCTCCACAAAATTCACATAACTCCCATGGGTCAGGTCCGTATGGCATCTCGTGGTACCTCGCCATTCAGTCAATCGTTTAGTAAGTCGCGGCGACATGAGTAAACTTCGCATCGGCTGAGAACCTTGTTATCTATGCCGGCCACACTTCACTCGGTAATCCATCTCTAAAGCACCGATTGGTATTAGTCAGAGCATCCTCCAGATTTCACATGCTTGATCCGTGGTCTCTTCATTACGTTCCTCTCGAGGCATCAATCAATGCCTAGTCGCATTCACTATTATAGAAAGTATGACCGCATCCACCTCACGTCCGCGTGTGGGCACTTCCTTAACAATTCGTGAAATCTATCCCATGCTTCTGCTAAGCTCTCTCCCTCTAGTTGTCCAAATGTAGTGATCTCTTGCACTAACTGTACAAATTTTCAAGGTGGGAAGAACTTTGTCAGAAACTTTTGCACTAGGTCGTTCCATGAAGTAATGGAATTTGGTGGTTGACTTGTTAACCAATGTTTGGCTCTATCACTTAGTGAGAGTGGGAACAATCTCAACCCGAGTGCCTCTTCAGTGACCCCATTGTACTTGATCGTGTCGCAGACTTTGAGGAAGTTCGTCAAATGCATATTCGGATTCTCATTAGGCAATCCATGGAGCAGGGATGTTACGAGAAGCATCTGTCAGGTCAGCGACTTCAACTCGAGTTGTTTGCACGAATAGGTGGTCTTGGATAAATCTGTCCCGAACAAGCGTAGGTGGTGGGCAAACTCTTCTAGCAACATGAATGGATCATCACAGGCATATAAATGGCTGGGTGCATGATTCACTACCATTATTCATTGCGGTCCTTTGCGTCGTTTTGCTCATAGCCAAGATCGTTATCTTCATTGCATGATTGCTAGATTTCTATTCTATGCTGTTCTCAGTTCTCGGCGTAATCGGTGTAAGGTTCTTTTCGGCTCGGGATCAAGCGGTCTTAATTCGACGACCCCGTGTTCGCATGCACTCACTGTAACCTTGACTGCAATCACACACGAAACAGAAAGACCAAATTACCAGCACTTGTAAAAGTAAAATAAAAACAAAAATAAGAATTCCAGAGTAATATATAATCGCTGTTTTTCAATATCAACACAAAAACTCTTCCTCGGCAAAGGCGCCAAAAATTTGATAAGCCGAAAGCGTGATGTGTAAAATATGTACGCCTATGTGCACAAGTGCACGCGTCGTATCAAGTAATATAGTGTACCTAGGGTACGGATATCGATCCACAGGGAGAAGTGCGTTGACTATTGAAATTGGCCCTATAACATTATCTGGACTTAAACGTTTAATGACTAATTAACTAAGGTGTGGTCGCTAAGCTAATTTATCTTAGTAAGTGCTACGTATTTGTAGAGACTAGGGCTCTGTCTCCCCCTGCCACTTTTGATGGATTACTACCTGGAGAAATTACTATTCAGTCTATTCGCGACTTATTGATGGCGGGGTGATCTTGCCTACGAGATACCCTATCTCGAGGTGTATTCACCTATCTCGCTAGCAGGGTTGAGTGTATCTCTGACGATGCTACGAAGCGCTTAAATGTTCTAACCTTAATCGCCACCCTTGGAATCGGGATATCTCCTATTTGCGAATTAACCGGTCGCTCTGTATTAGATCACAGGCGTCCCTCACCTCTCGATCTCGGATGCCAAGCAAAATCAGCCACCAATGTTGGCGGACACCAAATGTATATAAATCACAAATATAGAGCAGATACTAACAAGTTATAAATAACTGAATAATATAAAATCAAAATCTTAATCCATTCAATCGTGACAGGGTTCAACAAAACCCTAGATGTGAATTTAGAACATACTGGACTTGATTAAACACGTAATCGATCTATAAACCATCAGTAGTTTTTTTAGAAACGAAGAAAATACAAAAGAAGGTCTCTTCTCTACTGATCTTGGTCGCTGCTACTATGTTTTCTGTGCCCTCGTCCGTATGTTTTCCGATTCCCCCCTCGATTTCTGGTCCCTTTGCTTTTAATGATGTTGAGACAGAATTCGCGTTGACGTCGCGACGTTGAGAACGTCACGACGTTTGGACGTCGCGACGTTCCTGCCAGCTTCCTGCTCTTCTTCTCTCTACTCCAAAATGGTCCCAAAGCGCAGTTCCACGCATATTCACACAATGCAAGAATCAGATATCGGGCCATAAAATGTGTATTTAACTGTAAAATAAAGCTAAAACCATAAGACAGACGCGGGTATGGCATGAGTGTTTTAGGCACTCATCAGTTACTCCCCACCTAAGTGCACATGTAATGACAACTAAACACATTCAAGCAAATGCATGATCCTACTTGAATGTCTACATGCCCTGTCAATGCCCTGAGTCCTCATCGACTCCCTCACACACGTAACTTGTCATGTATGAGAATTTATTTTCAAACAAAAATATTTGTTTTACATTTAAAATCCTTTGGACATCCTCCGAAATCCTAGGACACACTTTGACCATGGGAAACCTCAAAATCTGGACATCCTTCGAACACTGGACATCCTCGAGACCTTTGGACACCCTCAGAACGGACACCACTCCAAACCTTTGGACGTCTTACGAGCACTTTGGACGCTGAGCGGACACCCTCCGGACATTGGACAATTCCCAATAAAACTTTTATCTTTACATTGGACATTTTCGATTACTTTAAAATCATACGCTCAGCTTGGACGATGTCCCATGCTACCGAGCCTACCATCGACACCAACCAATGTCGATCTTATCATGTCCCCATGACAA